>JABUIW010000140.1:4813-142040 GCA_013363375.1 Menidia beryllina | reverse complement strand
CCAGAAGGTTTTATCTTTGTCCATGTGATCAGCAGCAAACTTCAGCCGAGTCTTAAGGTGCCTTTTCTGGAGCAAGGGCTTCTTTCTTGCACGGCAGCCTCTCAGTCCATGGCAATGTAAAACACGCTTGACTGTGGAGACTGACACCTGTGTTCCATCAGCTTCCAAATCCTTGCAGACCTGCTTCTTGGTGATTCTTGGTTGACTCTTGACCATCCTGACCAATCTCCTCTCGACAGCATGTGATAGCTTGCGTTTTCTTCCTGATCGTGGCAGTGACACAACTGTTCCATGCACTTTATACTTGCGTATAATTGTCTGCACAGTTGCTCTTGGGACCTGTAGCTGCTTTGAAATGGCTCCAAGTGACTTCCCTGACTTGTTCAAGTCAATAATTCGCTTTTTCAGATCCACACTGAGTTCCTTTGACTTTCCCATTGTAGCTTTTGTAGCTGAGTCTAATCACTGGGTCAAATGAGCCCTATTTAAATGGGCTCATGAGAAGTCAACAGCTGTAGTCAATCAGAATCACTTAGAAGAAGTGAAGAGGCCATGACATGAAGCTAATTTGATTGACACAACTCGCTACATCACCAAAATTGACATATTTTGTTGCTGTATGTATATTTTTGACCCAGCAGATTTGGTGACATTTTCAGCAGACACATAATACATTTATGAAAGAACCAAACTTTATGACTGTTTTTTGTGACAAACATGTATGTGTTCCGATCACTCTATCACAGAAAAATAAGAGTTGTAGAACTTATTGGAAACTCAAGACAGCCATAACATTATGGTTTTTTACAAGTGTATGTACACTTTTGACCACAACTGTAAACGTCATGCCCTGATCGCCCTCCTCACTGGACTTATCGACAACTTGTTGTTTCCTTCTGAACTGTAAATTCACACACAGAGGAGAATAAACATCCATTTAAAGATTAAATGAAAAGATGTGGCACAAAAATGTAAAAAAGTAGCTTTTAATGGGTCACTGAAGAAACTGAACAAAAATGATAAATGCTGATTGACTATTTAACCATATAAAACTGTGTTGGACTGGCTGTAAGCACAAGCAGAGTTACTGGTCATAATAAAGACCTCTGGATTTAAATGTGATTTTAAATTCCCCACAGCTAAAAAAAGAACTAAATAACTAAATCCCCCACATCCAACAGAGGCTTTGTACTGCAGGCCAAACAAACCAGACATACCTCGTCAGTCCGTTTCTATCTGTACCGTCCTGACCTTTGACCTTTAACCTTACTTTTTCATTATGAGTGTCAGCAGCCCACCAACCACCTGTACCTTTGTTAAAACCTCCACAGGTACCAAGGAAGCAATGCCAGCTCTCAGCCAATCAGCGTGCGGCTCACTGGTGCTAGTCATGAGCGTTGCCACGGTAACGAACCACAACGGAGATTAATTCCGTCCACAAGTTGCTGTAAACGTTGGTAAGACTTCGAAAGGAGAATTCATTTACGAAATTCATTAAATTAATTTATGAAAAACGAGAGTTTAAACTGCTCACGGCTCCTCTGCTCCAGTTTTGAGTGACACGTTCAAGGGGAAAAGTTGCAGGTTGCAGCCGACCGTCTCTCAAAGTTGACGTGAAGCCCTCTCATTTATGTTTCGATAAACAACTAAAAAACAAGACTACCGGTGCGTAATTCACGTTGCAGCTTTACCCCATACAAACGTATTATTCCAATTAGAAGTATTTTGTCACATAAAGAAGATATGAGAAGCGGTTAAACGACAAAATAGTTAACATTGACTGTATGTGGCCGTTGGTTTACCGTTGGCTGCCGAGCCTGTGTGACCGTTACTAGCCGCATTTAACCGGCTGTTTTTGGTTGACACGTCGAACAAAACAAACAGAATGGAGGATTTACCACGACGAAAACGTCTTTTAGTTTTGACTCTACAGTCTGACCTCGTCAACCAGGAAGTAAAACCTTTAACCTGACTTACTTGTTCTTTTGTTAACAAAACTGCTGCTGGACATATATTAAGTTTTTAAAATGCATCGAACGCAGAGTTAAAGTAAATAAGCATAAAAGGAGAAACATCCAGAACGAAAGTAAAGCCTATAAGTCTTCCAACAAAAGGTGTATTTCCTCTCAAAGGTCCAGCTTTCATGTGATTTGAAGCTTTCAGCCCAAACCTTCTTTTTTCGTTTTAGAATAACATTTTTCTGTAAAGGCAGTTTTACTTCCAAGAAATCTGAAAGGAAGTCAGATATCCAAGTTTTCGTCTTGCCAGTCTTTCCAGTTTTCCCAGTTTTATATGAATTTTTGGCTTAATTAATCCAGTTTACTGACTCATTGATGCACGGTTTACAAAAAATATTTCCCCTGTTGTTATGTGCCAAATTGTAGTTCATTTCAAAGAGAAAAAGATAAACTAAATCCCTTACAGGGTTGTTGATATGGTTTAGTAGAGTTATGTGAAGACAAGCACGTTCTTACCATTTACTCCATGCATTTCTTTAATTATCTCCACATCTTCTTTTCTGCAGGTTGTTCTGCAGTAAAAGGGTCAAAATGAGACCTGCTCAGATTCAGAACAAGGCAGCCCTGCTTAATAAACCCCTGGTCAAAGAGAACAAGCCAAGACGGGTGGGTGGATCAAACCCTTTTCCCTTTTTCCTCTGAACCAAATTCTTCTGCTGCTTGTGAACTCGTCCTGAAGGTTATCGTGGTTTGATAGCCGGTGCAGCCTTATTCGCAGAATTCTGCAGATATTGGAACCCTGTTTTCCGTGTGACTTAACGGGGGCCCAGCTTCCTTTGACCCATATTTTGGACATTGTCCCATGCTTTTAAGGAGCCTTCTTAAAATGACAGATTGCCCTCATAATTACCTTGGCGTCCTATTGGGAACAAAAATCAATATTTTACCGCAGTGTTTAGTTGCAGTGACCTCAACTCAGCAATTTTAGGCTTGTGTTCTCTCCTGCTTCACCGGGAGCCCGGTTCAGCCCTTAAATGGAGAATCTGTCTTTACAACTGATTGTACTGATAAATCTTTGTTTGATGGTATCCTCCTTGTAGTCACACATAGGAACATTTTGGTTTCTGGCCCAATGTAAAACAATTTTATTTTCAAAACATTAGTATTAAGGTCTCAGATGAATCTCAGTCTTTTATGAGGGAAGATTGAATTGAGGGGGGATCTATGAATTTAATTTGAGGTAATTTCAATACAATTTAGATTTCATCGCTTGAGTAACGGCTCCTGTTTTAATTTGCCATTAAGGATTGAATGAAAAAGATGTACTAATTCATGGATATCAGGCCTGTGAAAATGGATGAAATGGGACTGTATAGCACTAGGCAGAAATGAGGAAACATGAGGCAACAGTTTCTGTACTGCTACAATCAGAATAATAGTCTCAGCCTGGACACCCCTGTAAACCAAAGTTACATTTATGGATAAATGATTTGTTATCTAACTGTAAATTCAAGGATGTAACATGGGAGCTTCTGAATATTGCAAATAGTGAAATGAAAATTGCATCATTATTAATTAAAATGTAAGCTAAATCCTGCTCTAAACCACCCTTGAAATAGTCTAAGTGCAGTTAGATGTTTCCTTGCCTCTAAACCACTGATACAGAGGTGCCATAGGATTGTGTAGAAAAGGCTGCTGATGGTCACAAAAACAGGAATATATTAACCTTCTCCGAGAACATGGAATCAGTTCAGGTAGAAGTTGCTAATGGGGCTGTCTTTGGTAAGTGCCACAGTTGTAGCCTGTTTTGACTTGATCGCCTTCACGTCCTGAGCTCATTAACTTTTCCCATTGCCCCTCTCGCTAGTAACGAACTGTGTCTCATCGTTCCTGTCAAAAATTTAAAGGCACAGCAGCAGCTATCAGTGGATAAACGTCTGCCTGCTGCTGTTTGACTGCAGGTGACTCCATCCGCCTTCACTCAGGAGATGCTGCAGTCTACAGAGGAGCGCCTGAGTAACACCGTAGAGGTGCAGCCACCTCGCATCCTGGAGCTGCTCCCCATGAATGGCCCTCCGCATCAGAGAGTAAATACCTGCAAATTCTGTCATTCATGTTTCCCTTCTGACAGGATAAACCCAGCTGGCACTGATTACCAGGATAATACAGTAAGATGTTGAAACTGACTAAAAGATTAATGCAAAAAAAGCAAGAAAAAATAAAGATAAAATGATTTTTTGGGATATTATTTGTCCCTTTATCAAAATATGAAAAAAACAACAATCTTTGAATATTCATAAATTGTCACTGTGATAAGTCAAAATCATTGTGTAGTCTTCAGCCCGCTGTTATCAGGTCTATCTGACTGTTTAATGTACAACAGGGTTTTGAGCAAAGTTTTTATTGTTAAACGATGCAAAAGGCCTCTGATGCAAAAGATTTTATAAACCATATTTATTAAATGTGATACATATGGTATTATATGGATAAATGACAGCTCAGATAATGATTTTTATCTTTATGAGAATAAAGCTCAGGAAAATTCACCAGAAATTAGTTTGAGAAAACAAGTCACCATTTTTACAGAAATTGTATATCCACACAGATTATTGGTATCTAAATAATTCCAAAAGGAGTAGACTTCTCATTATTTCATGATTTCATCCCCAGAATACACAGCATGCACTTTCTGCTAAGGACATTTAAATTATAGCAAAGCCCTTAGTCAGCAAGTGCCGTTTGATGGGCAGAGGGCAAACACTGTGACTCAGTGCTCATTAACATTAAGGGCACTATTTCACACGAGGCCTGGAGCAGAAATGCCAAAAGTTCACGAGATGCCTTTGAAATTAATAAATGCCACCTTATCACATCTATCTGGACCCATTTTTGCACCTAACCTTGTAAACTTAAAAAAAAACTTTTTGCAAATATAGCAGTGACTAACCTCCAGAATGAGCAGCGTCAGTCAGGCAGTGGGAGCAATTCCCAGCAGACTCTATGTGAGTCAGGGTTCGCTCTGGCAACTCCGTAACAATAGAAGATGTGTAATTTAAAACAATGTACTCTCACAAATGGGAGTTTGATATAAAAAGAAGAAGAATATATGATAGTTGACTGCATTGGCCCGTTGAGCGTAGATGAATCATAATAGTGAGATAATTGGAAAGGCTCAGCTTTGGCTTGTGAAAGAAAGCGCAATACATCTGACATTCCTTCTATAACACTAGTGTTACTATTTTTAATCTGGTTGTTGACAAAGTTTAGGAATTGAGGGCACAGTATAGAAATGGTGAGATACAGTATGTCTCCTCCCCAAACTCAGCAATAAGCTGCACCGTGCATACGTGTAGTAAATCAGACCTACAGTAAATAGAATACCATGTGAACTGAGTTAGGTCGAACTCTTCAATGTGTTGGATCCTCAGTGTTACGTGTGTGTTTGTGTTTTCAGCTAACCACGGTGGACATGAGCCGGCCACTTTTCCAGCCCTACCCATCTGAGCTGGTCTTTCAGAACTTCTTTCCCTCACAGACCTACAAGTTACCTCTGCTTCTTGTCAACAAAGACAAGGTGTGCTAATGAGCCTGATGAACATCATCAATGGAAAACATTGTTAAATGGCAAAGCTGCTGTGAAACTCTGCTTTCTAATCAAAACTAGCTTTAAGGTCTCGGGATGAGTAAAGAGATATAAAGAGTAAAAAATGGCTGGAAATGGACACAGGATACTGGAGTTGTAACCAAAAAATAATAAACCTTTGATGCATTTGCCTTAGTGTTTGTTATTGTGGGGTTTTTAGTCTAAAGTAAGTATGTATTTCTTGTTCTCTTTGAGGTTTCCCGGCACGTGAAGCTGGAGCATCTGGACTCAGAGCAGTTCTATGTGGAAGGTCCACAGGAGGCAGGAAGCAAGGTGGCACCAGGAATGTCTGCCACTTTTACAGTCCTCTTCAAGCCACAGGAGAACAAGGTACTGCCCAAACATTACTCACACACACAGGTCTACGACCAGAGAGGACTGCAAAGAAACATAAAAGTGTGCTCCTGGAGGAGATATAAAGGGAGACAGACTTTAATGTCAAGTCTGGAAATATTTGTACAAAGAAAATGTTTTTATTGTTTATTTTTTACAAAAACAAAAATGAAGTGAAATGACAAATTTGGTGCTCTCAGCCAAAATTTGGTTATGTTCAAAACCAAAGTGTGTTAAAGGTTTTTGGAGCTACATCTCTTATGTCTATAATCCTTTTTTAGTTATTTATCTGGATTTAGGCTTTAATGCAGTTTCCTGGAAAGTTTTGCGTTTTCCTAGGTTGTCCATTTATGGGCTGAGGAGACTGTAAGTGAACCCACAACATTTGGTTAAAGGTGTTCCTGCTTGGGCTCAAGCTGGTTATCCTTCTGCTGTGGAAAATAAACAAATCCATCTGGAATAATAGTAGTAGCACATGTTGATAAATCACTCTCGGGAGCTGTGAATCTCATAATTTAAGTGTCCCATAAAGATGAATACAGACTGTACAGCTGTCATGGACCTCACAAACGTAAGTCTGAAAAATTCAGAGCAGTGATGGGAAGGCATCATTATTATCTGAAAAACTGAATGAGAATGGTGAAATGAAATGATTAAAGGGTCAGAGTGAATCCTTTTTGAGATTGACAGTTTTTATTTTTCATTTTCATTATCCGACAAAAACAAAAACAAACAACAAACAGACCCCCCCCCAGACAAGCACCACCATCTGTGCTGATCCCTTTTGTGGTTTCCAACATCTGCCCCCGTGTTCCTTCATATACCTGCCATAGTTACACTAACTGTGTCAATCAAGACAAAACGCAAGATGAATAAAAATATACACCGAAAATAATATGCCGTAAAGTCAAAACAAGAAGTAAGTTAAATGAGCAGTGCATTCAAGAGGTATTCTGTTAGCAAACAACACATTTAAAGTAACAACAAAATCATAACATACGTATGAAAATAAAGAAGCACGGTTATACATTAATACAAATTATACTGAAACCTTGCGTCTCTCCACAATAAAACCCCTTTAACAAAAGTTAAAAGTTAAATATTCCCCCCATTTGCTTCATACATATGTTGTTTATATGACATTTTTTTAAAGCTGCAGCTCATGCAATCCCCACTGCCCAATCCTGAATAGAGGATATCACCTCTGTCTTCCATCCCCTGACAAGTATTAGCCTGCCAATCATAACACTAGTCTGGATAGATTTTTTTACATCTTTATCCTGTCCTGTCAGAATTGATCGACCACTCAAAAGAAATAATCTAGGAGTAAATGGAGTTTGCATCTCTGTAATCTCACATAGATTACCATGAACATTGGTCCAGGATTGTTGGATTTTATGACATAACCATAAAACATGAATTAAAGTACCTTCCTCAGATTTACATTGCCAGCAATGCGGAATGGACGGCAATCCTAATCTAAATAATCTAGAGGGATCCCAATAGAAACGTTGCATAGTTTTAAAATGAATAATGCAAACTCCTGCATCCCTTGAACCTACTTTAATATTCCTACAAATTCTTTTCCAATCATCATCACTAAATTGGCAATTTGCCAATTTGTAATTTAGGATTTAACCAGATAGTTGAAGAGGCATTTAGAAAGGGGTCAAATTTAAATATTCGGGCCACCCAAATTAATCCAAATTAATTCAAGATGAGCGATTATGAGATGGGTATTTGCTTTTTTACTTAATTTAGTAAGGAAGACTTACATGGCAGACGGAGGGGCAACAACAGCTTGTTCCACGGCGGTGCTGTTTTAAGAGAAAGGGACCAATGGGCCAGGTGCCTTAAATTAAAAACATACTAGTCAAACAACATCTTTGGTAGCCCTAATCCTCCTTTATCAGCCGATGTTTGTAACTTGCTGTGGTACAAACAATTTCAAATAAATATTTGGGATATTCTGTCGAACCTTTTAAAGTAACAGTTAGGAATTTTTAAGGGGAGGGATTGCACAAGATAATTAAGTTTGGAAACAAAATGTTAACTTTACCTGCCATGGACAAATTCAGAGTTGCCCATCTTTCACCATCACAAGAATTTTTTTGTAGTAATGGGTCAAAATTGACTTTGACCAAATCTTTAAGCTGTTTGGGAAATTTGAGTAGCCAAATACAGAATACCTTGATGAGGCTACTGAAATGCTCCTGGATGGAAAGCAGTAGTGCAATAAGCTGTTAAGGGCAGAGCCTCGGACTTGGACCAGTGTACTCTTTATCCAGAAAATCCAGAGTGAATCCTGATTCTGTAAAATATGTGGAGGTGTTGTGATGGCATATGAGTTTTAACTGAACTGGGTTATAGTGTCAATTAGTGATGTAACATGAGAGAAAATACAGCATATGACAGATTGAATAAGAAGATTTACATGTTTACAACCATCTTTTTAAAATCGTTTCCCACTAAGGACTACAGCCACAGACTGGTTTGCGTGACAGAGAGGGAGCGCTTTGAGATCCCCATTCGTGCCATCGGACCACGAGCCATTCTTGACTTTCGAGATGAGGTTCTTCTTCCACCCTGCCCTGTTAAAGGCTCCACACAGAAAACTCACCTTGTTCGCAATGTTGGGAACAGCCAGGCCAAGTTCAGGCTGCAAACACAGAGGTAAGAGCCCCTTCTTAAAGGGATGCTGTCTGCTGCGTGGCAAAAGCATTAATGATGGGTCAGTAAATGAACTGAAGCCACATGAACTCCTTCCAGGCCTTTCTCAGTGACGCCAGCCTCTGGGACTCTTGATGTTGGTCACAGTATGCAAGTGACTGTGGATTTCCACCCGACGACTGTTGGAGACCACCAGCAGGACCTGCTTCTGCACTATGACACTGGTAGGATCAATTCAGGCCAATGCAAACAAAGCTGTGACAAACAACTTAAAACAGAAGTTTTAACCATAGTGTGATTACATTGGCTTAATTTAATGAGTTCCCAGAGCTCCTGTAAAATATTAATGGTCACAGTCCTCGTCAGCATCAGCATGTTTGTCCTCTCAGCTTTATTTTTCATCCACAATGCAATGGTTTTAAATGTTGTCCTAAGTGAGTGGTGGTGTGTTTTCAGATGTTATTTCTCTCTGTTATAATGTGATATTAGGCTTGTTTCCTGTTTGTGTATATAGACTGTAATACAGGGTGGCTGCATCAGCACATCTGGTGAAATAGAACTAAATGGATGAATGAAAACAGGAATCCAAAATGAGATTCAGTCTGAACTGATGATGAACCAGAATGAAAGAGAACCTGAACAGTGATGGCCCACAAATATGAGTCAAATGAGAAGTAAAAGGTCAGACAGGGAAATAGAATTAATACTAATGGTGATAAAATGATAAGCACTATATACAGGCTGAAAAAGCCTGATTTGATTCTGCCTGGTCGTTTACTTCTTCTGCTCGGCATCAGCCTTCAAGTTTGGATGCAAAAAATGAGAATAAACCAACAAGGCACTTGGGAGAAGGGTGTGTGTTCTGGTGTGTGCATGAGGCCATAAAGTCAAAGGTGACATAAGTAATGGTAATGAGAAGATAACCTGTAACATCCCTGGAGAACTGAGCGAGGAGAATGGAGAGAATTAAGCTCATGGTAGCTGTGGTAAGTTGTATTTACTGCTCTGTGCAGCTTCCCCCGAGGAAGCGTTATCTCTCCTCTACCCTTCCCTACAGTGCAGCTCTGACTTCCTCTCACATTTCAATTTAATTGGTTTTTATATACACCAGGCTTACAATACAACATCTGGGCCTCTGTGTTTGCACAGTGCTGGAATATAATGGAATACAAGAGTTCAAATCAATGAATGCAAAACCTCATAAACAATCCAAAGCAAACAGGAATTAGAAGCAAGTCTCAATACTAAAAATTTAGTTAACACAGCATCTAGTATTCAAGTACAGTCTGGATGATTCAATAGTTGTTGTTTCGGTAGTGTAGTCAGCAGATTATGAGATGGTTGAAGAAACTGAGCACTGAGGCACGATTAAATAAGCAGATCTTACTCCACTGAGTTTGTTGTTCATCAGATAAAGTTATGACCTACACTCTTAAGCCTTTAACGTCATGCTGTAACACTGGAGAAAGCTACATTTAAACTGATTCATTACTTTATTAAAGAAAATGTGGATATTTTTCAGTGTGTGACACTGTCAGTGGCTTTGACCCATCTCTTGTTTTTTGCTAATGTTAAATCAGATCTGAGTACTTACAGTCCAGCAGCCTCAGTGAAGAACTGTGTGGAGTAGAACCACTGGAGGCGACTTATGGAGACGGAAGAGATTTCTCGTTGAACTTACTAAACATCTGTGACGTGCCCTGATAAAATGCCCTGGGTTCACTTACCCAGAGGCTTTTGTCCAGGCGGACCCCATCAGCCCAGCCTACCCACATAGAACTGGTCAAACCAGAAGCAAAACCCAGACAAAAGCACCAAACATTGACCCAAACTAAGTAGTAAGTTTAAAAATTCAAAAAGGACAAATCAGATCAAGAGTGGTAAAGATAAGATGTGGTGAGCCGGGGACATATGTGGAAGAGAGGAAAAAGGAAACAGCAAAAACCGGTGTCGCATTCAGCCGGTGGTGGAGCCTCTCCCTTTAGAGCCAGTCACATCCTCCACCTCAGGCACCAGTCGAGTAAGCTAAAGTGGCTGGACACATAGCACCAGAGCTCTGTCAGAACAGTGTTGAACAGACCTCCACCACACAGTGGTGTTACAGAAATGTGGGGATTCAATAGAGTTTTAAAGCAAAGTGTTTTTTAAAATTTTTTATTCAACACTCCGAAGTCCTGTTTGACTTCAAGGTGTTTCCATGCCTGGTTGTGTCCATACCTGTGAGGATGGTGTTACCATGGTAGCACACCATGGTAACACCATCCTCATAGTAAAACAGCCACATTACTGCGTCCAAAAGCATGCATCAGAAGTTATGCTAAGCCAGATGAACACACAGAGGTCTATGAGAGCTCCTTTGTGGAAAGTTTCAGGGAACACATTTGAGAAATGGATTATCACACCTAATGCAGCTTAACCCAAGAGCAGACAGCAGCCTCAGAGTCAGCCTCGTCTTAAGAGCAAAAACATGTTGAGACAAAGAAATCTCAGGACAGACGAAGGCAGAATAAATATTGGTGTGACTTTTTCAAGATGGGTAGCAAGGTTGTAAATGACTTTTTTCTCACCTAGACTTACATGTTTGTTGCAGCGTATTCAGTTGGAAGCTTTGAGATGCAGCTTTGTGGTTAGATATCAGTAACCGATACGCACTGGACCTCTCAAGGCACAATCATTAGAACAAAAGTGGTTTGATAGATCCAAGTCTTGCTTTAGGTCAAAGTGAGAATAGCAGATTGTTTTGAGGATTATCGTGTTTTTGTGGTGAAAAGCTCCTAAAGCTGGGTTTCCTCCGTCATTTCTATCTGGATTTCAAAGATATGAAGAAGGTGAAAGGAGGCAGTAAAACACTTTTCTCTGATCCACAAAAATGCTTGTTTGATGTGTTGTTTTTTTATTATTATTTGAAAAGGACTTGATGCTTTAGATTTAGCAAAAATTAAAATGATTCGACCCTCCGTTAAATTGAAATTCAACAATAAAAAGGTGAGAGCAGAAAATTTAACATTTTCTCGACCAAATCAGATGTAAATGAAAAACCAACATTATGACTGAAGACGATTAATTGGAAGTACATTTCCTCTTTAAACATAGGCAGGTTTTCTGTTTGTGAGAGATCATGAACATGATTTAGTGATAAAAGGTCTGGTTTTATTAATCAGATTCTTCATGTACTCTGTCAGTGGAGAACGTGATAAGAAAATCTGAAATAATGGTGACCCTAATACTCTTGCTTTAATTTAGTCCTTGTTATGCTTAATTTAGGCTCCTGGCAGATTATGGGGATGCTTTTTGTTTTTTTATGTTTTTGTGTTACTGACAGATTCAATTTTCAATAAATGTTTGCAGCTCAAGCAAAAGAACTGAAGAAAAAACTAAACAATAAAGTTCAGCTACTATGTTTTCATATCTGAGATGGCTTCATGTGGCTTTAAAATGAAATTTCTGAGCATTTTCTTGAGAGCATCATTAACTTGGAAAAAGAGCATTTTGTCTGTAAGCTAAAACACTGGGGCCTAAAAATAGAGGAAGCAAACACGACTTAGCTGATGAGGCTCTGAGATAAATCTGAAGCACAACAGCCTTATTTTTGATCCAATCTGGTCACAGCTGAGTCGTTTAATGCTGATTTCAACCATGCAGCTCAGTAAAAATTCAGATGCCTCTTGAAAACATACTAGAGGTCGCTTTTAATAGCTACTCATCACCTGGCCATAGATCTTTTTATTTACCACTCTCATGTGTGCGTTTGTGGGTTTCTGCATTATAAGATGTGCTGAAGGGTTAGAGTGAGGCTTGCGTTCCCGGGTTGGTGTTCAGCTGCAGTGTTTACCGGCAGGGAGGGGCCAGACACGGCAGTCCAAAGACCGCACAAATGAAAAAGGTTTTTGTGTGTGGATGTGAGTCATCAGTCATTCCCTTACTGGAAAGTCACCTTGTGAAAAAAATGGGGTAGCATAATGATGAATAATAGCTGAACTATTTTGATTTAAAATTTCTTCCCGGCTTCATTGTTTGATTGTTGTGCTGCCAGCAGAAATAAGTCAGACACAGATTTGGGTGTATTTTTTATCAGTAAATGCAAAGCTCAGCGTCTGTGTGGGATGTTTGTTTTCCTCCTTGTTTCCCCAGTAAAACCATTTGTTGGGGCTGTGGGTGTGTGTATAAAGGAGACATGTTTCCCTGTGGTACTAATGAAATGTCTGTGAGACGCTCTGCTACAAACAGACATGCAGGTTCTCATTTGAACTGTCTTTGTAGCGTTGCTCATAGCAGCTGGTTTTTGGGGACGATCAGTGCTCACCTCCACTCTGCCCCTCCATTCAGTGTACCGGGTCTCCATTAAAACCACTGTAAGTCGACTCAATTATTGAAACGTTCTTGGAACTCCTAGGTGGACCAAAACACAGGGGCCACGTTTAACCAAGCCTCACACACCCAAATGCATGCTGCTAAGGACTGAAAGAGATCATAATTTTAAGTAGGAGTAGTACAAGGTTGCTGTTTTGTTACCTTAATACGCATGTCTGCTGAAGGAGTGGCATCAGTTGTGGCATTGGAGGGCATTAAGCTTTAATAATAGGAAAACCAACCCCTGGTCCAGAGCACCACTCAATGCCCATCAAGAGAATATCATTTTTAATTTAGCACTCTCCCTGTCTCCCCCACTCATGTATGTTTCAGGTCATCATGCAGCAAAGGGCCTCCAGAGAGGCGCATGAAGACTTCAGCATAAGCTGGATGACATAATCTTCTTGCGTACAATAATGTGTTCATTTCCACGCGTATTACAACCCGGCTGCTAACGCAGGAACACCCCGTCTCTTATTTCTTGATGTTGGTTTAGAGAACGGGCAGTTTTGAGGAATAACCGCTTGCACGGCTCACTTATTTTCTATTATGGTTTGTTAGAAAATCCTCGTTGTATCCTGAAAGTATGAGACTTTACCAGTATACTGTCACCCCCCAGCACACCCTCCTCCGCCGTCACTGCTGCTGATTTAAAGCTAAAGATGGACAGCTCTGAGGGAGCGCTTCGGCATCTTCTTTGACAGGACTACAGCTCCGAAGGGACTTGAGCACATCATCCCTTCTCTTTTTTCAAAAAAGAAGCACGCACGCACACACACACAAACAGTCAGCAGCTACACATGAACAAACACAACACGCATCCACATACTCTCTCACACTGCAGATCTTCTGTCTGTGTGGTAATCAAAGGTAGCTGAGAGAGCCGAGAAGCTCTGTTCCTGCATTCATGGTGAAATTATGGGAGAAAAAAAGCAAGTGGGGGGAGGCTGGGATGTTGGAAAGCCTTGATGAAAGCTGAGCAATAAGCTGCAGCTCTCCCTGCCTGTCAGCCGCTGTCATAGCATCTGAATTCTGCCAGATAATTGCTTTATTCTCTGGTTCCAACAATTCCTCTTTCTCTCCCCGTCATTTCCTTCTGCCACTCATCCTCTTTCTTATATGTTCTCCTGATTCCTCTCCTTGTGATGGTATCTCACAGTTTAAAACAGATTGTCTTGCAGTAGAGAGGAAATACACCGGCCGTCCTGTGGCACTGTTCCAGCCTTTTTTATATTCCATTTCCCTGCCTCAAGGTATATGATGGAAATCTCTGTTGGCCTAGTGGAAGCACGCTCAAGCACTCCTGGAATTCTAATATGTGCTTTAGCTGTAGCTTATACGCCATCCCTGCATAGATTTAACTAGTCTGCATTTGTCAACGTCAAGTTTGTTTATTTCTCCCATCAGAACTGTGTTCAATTTGTTGTCAACACATTCAAAAAGTAAATAAGTAATGATGAGAGGGTCTTTGTTACAGAAAGACTTGTGTTGCTCAGAAACGAGGTACTTCAGCTCCCAGCTGATGACTTGTTTCAGCCTCTGGGAAGATGGATTAAAAGATCTCCTGTTTAGTCTTTTAGCTGGAGCTGAAATGAAATGGAAGGCCTAAAGTTTGAAAGGCAGCTATTTTGCCTATAAATGAGAAAGATAAACATAAAGGATTTGGTTTCTTGATCAATGGGATTTACCCCTGGTAGCCAACTGATGCAGAAATGAGATCCTAAATCTAATCTTCCTTCTGTTAGTTGGTTTTAAAACTGACTCAGCTTGTTGCTGACTCACCTTTTGTTGCCTTTAACTTGAGCTTGAATGTGTTACTTATTCAGAGCAAAGCAGCTTAACGAATCTTCTGAAACTTTCTATTGATTGAGTTCACCTTAGTGCCATAATGATATGGAGTCTGTTGCTGGAACTGCAGTGAGCAGATGGGGTCATGTTGAACCTTTGCTGCCAGTTTTTTTCAGCTGGCTGCGATAAAGCTACCAGCTCATTTGGATTTTTTATTCATTTGATACAGTTCAGCTGTTGTGAGGCAAACTGTGACCACTTTTTGCAAAGGAAGCAGCAGCTGCTTGAAATTTAGATAAAGTGATGAGCTGTGGTAGAAAGTTGATATTAGGTACAAGCTGCCCCATCTTAAACTATAAGCAGAAAAAGAACGTTGTTACATACAGTCTTTCATTTATTGTTCCCCTTTTGCTGATCTTAAAGCTCATAAAACAAACTTTATCTCAGGCTTTTGTGCAAACAAATAAAACTACAAAAACCAACACAAAGACCACTTCTAAGTCAAAAGTCACATGTTATATATAATTTGTCCATAAACATGGTTTTCTATTTTATGCCTTTTATGCCTGTCAAAGGTGGTGCATGCAGTTATTATGGATGAATCCCCTCCAACGGTCAACTAAACAATAAACCACTGTATATTTCCGATTTTCCATTTAAACTATTTAAACAAAACGTGGGCAATGCATAATAATCTAGCTATTGTGCGTGATGGTAAGGTTGTTGCATCTAAAGGTCCACACTGGTTTTTAAATATCAAGCCAAAGTAAGTTCTCCTTCTCTCAGCAGCTTTTTACCATCCAAATGGTCATCAGTTGAATAAATCATAGTCAGTTACAATAAGGATGTGTGGTGTTTGCTTGATTATGTGGCAATGCAGAGGATGCTTTTACAAATAAAAAGTAGCCTCTATAGTTTTTACGGCACTGGAAATGTGAAGTTTCAATCAAATTCTATCTATCAAGGATAGTGTTATGCAGAAGTCAGGGCCGAACTTCGAGTGCAAAAATCAGTTTTTTTTTGTATCTTCTCCACAATGAGAGACGGGTCCCTGTGTGTGAATGAGAACTGGAATTTGATCTTATTTTGGATATTCTAACCAGCGCAGCAGAGCAAAGCAGCAATCTAAGGACAGACGCTGTTTCTGCCGGCTGGAGCTGCAGCTCCTCTGATTTGAATGTAAACAAACTCGTCGGATTTGCATGAGACCTTATTTGTGGTTGCATTGTACAAAGCATAGTTTTGCATCTTCTTTTTGTTTGTGGTTATTTGTTGGTCTTACTGGCTTGATGCCTCGATTAATCACAGAGGAGCACGTGTCCTCTGGTTTGTATTATCAACGCTCCAAAAAGAGCCAATGCACCAAGCTGTACCTTCTCCTGCCGGACAGCCATTTCCACTTCTTGTTTACCCCTAATATATTTGTTTCAACTTAGAAAAGGCTTTTACAGCAATAGAAAATAAATTGGCCTTGTTGGTTGCATTCCAGGAAATTCTGATAACGAGTTCTATAGGGCTTCCTTTGATCCAGATCCAGTCTTTGAAAGTTGGACTCTGCTGGGTGCCCATAAATCTGTTAAGATTTGTTCTATATTTGGCTCACATCTGATAAAAAGCTTCAGTTGTGTGGCTTTTTGTATAATTTTATGTCTGAGCTCAAATAATAACCAGTAGACTACTCTACCTTTCAAATTCATTCCTGAATAAGTATATATTTATATGATCCATAAATAGTTTTAAAAGCTGTTGTCAGATGTAAATGTACGTGTTTGTGCATTTCCTTGCTTCATGTCTTCCACCCAGGTGAGGATGTGTACATCAGCTTGTCTGGGTCTTGTGAGGAACTGAACATCCAGCTGAAGCCCGAATCTTTAACACTGAGGAACACTTACATCGGCTTGGCCACTGCTCGGACGGTGTCGCTCACCAATGGGAGTGATATTCCTCTTCAGTACTGTTGGAGAACGTGTCCCTGCCTGCAAGAGGAGGACCTGAGCTCATCAGGGTACACATTCACACACACAAATGTTTGACTGGAGAGCTTTAGAATGGACAAAACCCCCCTCCTGTCTGTGTGCCTTTGTACACCTAATTGAAAGGAGTCCTCGGTTTATTTGATTTGATATCAAAGCATTTGTGTCTAGAAATAGCTCACTTGTCCATTTCCTCCTTTCTGTCAGCAGCTCTTTGTTCTCCTCCCCATTCATTTCTTCCTCGAGGCTCCTCATTCCAACTTTGTTTTACTCGTTACCTGCTCTCCCTACTCTCATTTCTCAAAGGGAGAGCTCAGCCATCCGTCAGAGCTCCGAGGAGGAGGAGGGGCGGGGCCCCTCTCAGTGTCAGTCCGACCACACAGCGACGCATCACCTCCCGCCCCAGCAGGGGGACCGAAGTCAGGCTGCAGGAGACCCCCCTATGGCTTTATCGCTCAGCTGCATAACTGTGGAGCCAGCGGTGTGTGTGTTTTTCAGTCACTTTCTTTTATTTGCCCCTGGTTTTTTAATCCTTTTTGCTAAAAGTTCTGTTAATGAGAAACCTTTACTCATGCAAGTGTCAGGAGCATCCTCAGAGCTGGCAATGTCCCAGCAGCTTCCCACAGTACTTAACAAGGCAGATATTTAGTCAGAAGATCTCTTTATATGTGCCATGTTTATTCATGTGGCAGAGGGGTTGTTAGCACAGGAATTCTATTGGAACTGAGATCAGCTCTGACACAAAGAGGTTAAGATTTGGCTCTGCTGTTTGCATGTAAATCTCGGGTGGCTGGTTGGTGACAGGAGGCAACAGACTGTGCCCTCTCTGCCAGGGACTTTCAGGCAGTCTGACCTGTTCTGACACCACTGCCCCCTTCTCTGCCAGCGCCTCCTCTGCTTAGCACAGCCGGGTTACCTGGGCAGAGGGAGGGAGGAGTCAGATGAAAGACAGAGCGGAGTAAACAGACTTTCAGCCAGTCACAACCATATGAGAGGGCATTTATAGGAAACAGACTACAGTTTGCCCATGTTATGCCGTTTTGAACCTGTATCCAATCTGTCTAATAAAATCCGTCATTAGGCTTATTTAATATTTTTCATCCAAATGATAATAACTCTTGTCTCTCTGTGACTTAGGAGGGAGAGATTTGGCCAAACGCCAGAGCACAATTCACCATAATCTTCAAGCCAGCAGAGAACAAACATTACCATCAAATCATGTACTGTGACATCACAGGTCAGTTTTCCAGTTTCAAACACAGAATCTATGGGTAAATATATATATAGAAATATATTACAGGAAAAGTGAAGCAGAGTTTTACATGTGCTCTCAACTATCAAACAGATATTATGTGTTTATTAGAATAAAATGAGCTCCATCGAAACATTTTTATAAGATTTTACTAATGATTATTTTTGCATGACAATATTTAAGAAATTATTTTTACATTTATGACTGGATGCTTTTGCTTTTGACTGGAAGCACATTTCTACAGTTTTAGATCTAAATAATGTTCTTACTCCTTAAAACATTAATTAAGTTTCTAAATGTTTCACTCTCTTTCCGGCAGTGAAAATAAGTCGGATTAGTTGATTAAGGGTCATCAGTTACGAGAGTATGTCCATGGTTGGTATGGCACCTTACATTTTAAATACAATAAAATCCAATATCTGCTGGTGTCATCTGGCTCAGCTTTGCAAATAAGAAAACCCTCCATGCCAGTTTGATCTCACTTTTCATTTCTAGTCACTTTATTGACTGAGGTATCTGTGATTTCCCTCTTCTGGAGAATGTTACATCGAGGAAATGACCAAACAGAGAAATAAACAGAAGTGTGTTATGCAGAAGTCAGGGCCAAGCTCCAAGTGCAAAAATCTGTTTTTGTTTGTATTTTTTCACGATGAGAGACGGGTCCCTGTGGGTGAATGAGAAGTGGAATTTATTTTAGAAATTCTAACCAGCGCAGCAAAGCAAAGCAGCAATCTAAGGACGGACGCTGCAGAGTCTGTCTGCCGGCTGAAGTGATTTGAATGTCACTTGGATCCATGAAAACATTTGTAAATTTGTTTTTTGTTTTTTTTCACTGTCAGCAGGTCAGAAGCTTTCCGAAGGCTTTTATTCGTGTTTGTATTAAGCACACTTTAGATAGAATCAATTAGTATAATAATTCCCACTGAATTATGCTAAATATGTAGAAACAAGCAGAGTTTTAACCCATATGGAAGTTCATTGATTACAATGTCAAAAATCAAAACAAAATGGTGAATTATTCCATTTCAGCAATGCTCCAATTAGAGATGTTTTAATTGAATCAGAGTCTGTTGAATCAGACCAGTCCATCACAGGGTCACAAAGAGACAAACAACATGCACATTCACTTCCGGGGGCAATGTAGAGCAGCCAGTAACCTGAAAGGTGCTTTTGGATGATGGGAGGAAGCAGAAGCATCCAGACTGAATATGCAACACCTCCAAAAAAGGATTTAAACCGCAGCTAAATATTACATATCAGTGTCTGTGTAGCTTTTTTAGCTGTTGTTGTCACAGCCTCAAAGACACCCCCCATCCACTGTAAATCAGTGGCTCTATTATATTTCCTTCTGTGAGTCTGGTTTAAAAACACTGGGTTTGGTTTTCAGAAAATTGGGCTCCTTTCAACTGTTCCACTTATATATATTACCTCCTAAATCGAGCTGGAGTTGACATCCCAAATGGACCAACTGAATCTATCCAAATGCTTTAATGACCAGACGATTGATTCCTCCTGCTCATCCAGATCAGTTAAAAGTTATTTATGAAGCACCAGCTGCTATATGGGTCTTCTTAGGCCATTTCACAGGGCCTACCGTCCTTATTCATTATTATGAGGAAAGTATAAAAACTCCCCAGAAGTGAGCATGTGGGTGCAGCCCTTCCACAAAAATGCACTCATGGTGCTCTAATGTGTTTTTTTTTCACCCCAGTTGTCCTGAAAAGCTGTTGACAAATTTGCATGTGGTGCTTGTGTGTGTCTTTTGAGCTGGAGGCCAGTTTACATTTATTTCCATATCTTTTTGGGCAGTTGATGACCCGACCAACTTATATGCAGCACTCTGCATTAACCCCTAACTTTGTGAAAAAAGCCAGAGAAGCTAGTGAAACAGTTGTTACATCTTGTGGCTTTTGCAACATATAAAAAGTAGTCGAACAGAAGAAGTATTTCATTGCTTTTTGTCCATGCCAACATGTACATTAAGTCTCTCAAGAGAGATGCAGCATATGACCTTATAAAGGCTTTAAAAGTTAAGACCAGCGTTGGCCTAATAAACACTGACATACAGATGAGCTCGGGTTGAGCTAAAGTGTAACAAATTGTGTTGTTTTGTGAAGTAATGTTTAATTGAGATCAATACAGTGTATTCTAAGTGTAAATGAACTATAATGACAGAAGAAACCCCTAATGTTCACGCACCTGCCACTGTGATTGATCTAATGTACAGGGAGCTTTACAGGGAAATTATGCTTTCCCTGCCTCACACTTCCGTAATTGTTTCTGGACGCAGGACGTGAGACACCATTACCCCTCACAATCAAAGGTGAAGGCCTGGGACCAGAACTCCAGCTCGACTTTAACCTGATGGAGATGAAAAATGTATTTATGGGTTACAAAGACTGTTATGAGGTGAGAAGCAAACTATCTCACATCAGTTTAATGTTATTTTCTTTTTATTGTTAAAAACTGAAAAATAATTGTTTCTGTAAAAGTCACAAATGTACCTGCACAACCTGCCAGACCTTGGCAGATGCTGTTTGGTCAATGCTGCTTTTCGAGAGAACCGGAACTTTTGTTTAGATTTTCTTCCATCAGTTAAAATTTGATCCAGTACTTAAGCGCAGTGTGTGTTTGATGACAAATCAAATGAGTCCAGGGTTGCTTGCCTTTGCTCAGGTGCAGCTGTCGAACACTGGCCTGATTGATGCCCCCTTCAGGTTTTCAAGGCCCAACACCACATTTGGCCGCTATTTCTCCTTCCGTCCCGGGGAAGGTGTCGTTCCCCCCGGGGCCTGCCAGATTGTGGAAGTCACCTTCCAAAGTCGCATCTTGGGAACTTTCTCGGAGGACTTGCTTCTAACTGTCACCGGACAGCCTCAACCCCTGACTTTGACCTTCAGGTGAAGTCGGATTTAGACGTCTCTGAGTAAACAGAGCTTCTGCTTTATAGTTGTGGCAGCGTTACAAATCTTAAAGCTATGTTTGCTTCCGAGCAACAGTTTTAAGCAACATTTATTTTTCTTATGTTCTTGTGTCGTGTTTCAGGGGTTGCGTCATAGCTCCTACGTTCCACTTTGATATTTATGAACTGAATTTTGGAGATGTAGCCTTTGGTAAGTTTGAGCCTTTGCAGTTATTTGTCCATCTCAGTAGTGATTTTTCCTCATCTTTTCCCCCTGTCTCGGTCCTTCTCGGCAGGTTTTCCTATTACATCGACTTTTACCCTCCGTAACACGTCCTTTGTGCCCATGACTTTTGCCCTTCGTGTCCGGGGGGATGGGTTCGGTTCTGCGAGTGTTACCAGTGCAGACCAGGTGTCTGATTTGTCAAGTAAGAATTGGCAAGGCCAGGCCCCTCGTCATGCACGGCCTGTGGAGTTCACAGTCAGCCCTGCGACCGGCTCCGTGCGTGCCATGTCGGAAGTCACCATTAAGGTAACATCAATGACCAAATTACCACAGAAGGCTTCTCTGCTAAAAGCAGCCAGAATTTGTATAAATGGGAAACTACAAACTACATTTAAGCCTTTTTGTGGTATCAGTTTTTCTAATTTAGGAGTATTGTTTGTGTTAGTTGTGTACTGTGTATGTGTGATGCGTGAACAGGTAACGCTGTGCTCCAACACGGTCTTGAGGTACAGGGCAGCGCTGGTGGTGGATGTTGAAGGTGTGGGAGAAGAAATCATGAGTCTGCCTATCAGTGCCAGGTGGGAAAACACACTATAACATTCAAAATGAGCACCTCTGTACATAAATAAGTTTAGAATGAAAAATTAATGCCAATTTATCTCAATCCCGCCCTATACTACTAATGTTTTGGCAGAATTAAATAGCAGTAGTCTGGAAAGGGTTGATGTCATGTGCATAATTCAGGCTTACAGGGTGAGGAGGGACCCTAATGCTGGACCAACAGGTGAAGGAAACAGAGATTTTATTAGCAGGAAGAAAATACTATGAAAAAATCAAAAGTTAAAAAAAGAACTGGCTTAAAAAGTAGAACCATGATAAAGACTCAGACAGGCACCAGGGAGTATTAGTGGTATTGCAGGCAGGTAGCAGAACAGTGTGAGCAGAAGTCTCAAATCCAGAGTAACACAATCAAAGACATTACAGGAACCCATCGACCATGACTTTAAAGGCTAACGCCAGGGAGCCTGTGACGTGTCTGTGAGGTGAAACACTTCAGGAGCGATAAAAGGCTGTTGTTACATGAGCGCCTGGAGGCCTGCTCCGTAAAGGGTGTTTGCTGGTTTTAGCTGATGTCTGATAATCAGTTCCCACATCATATGCAGTGATTTAGTTTTAATGCAGTAGATCAGTATGTAGACAGGTGGGGAAAAAAGGTTCAGAAATTTGAGCTGTTTGTATAAATATGTAAGGAAATAAAATGTAGTAATGGGTTAGAAAAATGTTTACCCACAACACAGAGGAATACCACATTACCATTAAACCGAAAGCTAAATCAGCACATCCGAGCAGAGTGTAATGGAACACTTCCCATGATTATGCAGCACTTGGCTTTGCCCAGAAAGGGCAATGAGAAAAAAAAGTCCAACTCCTCCTTCCTAAAGCGAAGTGCCTTTTCTGTCGTTAACTTCTGCCGGGCTCTTGGCGAGGCTTTCCACACTTTGACAAACTGTGAAAGTGGTACGTTGAACTCACACACAAGTGTTGACAGTTCAGCAAATTTGGGATGCGTTAAATATTCACAGGCTCATTTAAATGATAATACAATTGAATGTCACCTGGGCTGTCTCGCAGAATAGGGCAGTTAATAGTAATCAGACGTCCTCGCTGCAATCACCATCATTGTGGATTTATGAATCGGTTCGAATTAATTGTGCTCAGTTTTGGCACAGTGCAATGCAATTACTACTGAAATCATAAATAAAGCCCTCATCTTTCCCCCTCCTCGCTCTCTGCCTTCTCTTTCTCTGGGGATAGGTGTGTTGTGCCAGAGGTTACGGTGGAGCCTCCGGTCCTGGACTTCCAAAGATGTTTCCTCCGTTACCCCTATGAACAGAAAGTGTTTTTGAGCAACCCCAGCACCCTGCCGGCCTGTTATGGGCTGCTCGATCAGGTCAGCAGTATTGGAATTTATACCAAACTTAGTTTGGCTGGATAAATGAGCCAAAGGGGAAAAATGTTAGGGGGATTACTTATAAAAGGATTTGGGTTCAAGTCATGTTTAGAGCAACAAGCTTCAGAGAATGTGAACAGTCACTGATATGGAAACTGAACTTCACCAGGACACAGCTTGTTGCTAACTGTGTGGATTTGTGTTATTTGTGGCTGGAATCCAGGCTGAGCAGAGTGACAGAAAATAATTTGTATTTACTTGGTTTGGCTGATTTAGAGGAATTAGCTTGACTGGACTTTTTAATCTAAAGGACTAAAGGTGGAGATCTGCTCTAAAAACAAACAAAAAAGTTACTGCTTATTAACATTTTCAGTTGTTTAAAGTTGTAACAGTTTTCTTATGATTAAAAGGATTTTTTTTTTTTAAACTGAACCTAAAACTCAACATGACAATTGTACACGCAGATTCTGCTATTTTTAAAGTTTTTGGATGTAATCAAGATGAGTGATGACAAAAACAGAGTGGTGACAGGAAAGAAACCCCTGGGTTTAGAGGCCGGGGGGGCAGTGAGCAGAGTTAGGAGACTGTGAAGACTTCTGATGAGTCTTCTCAGGTAACAGGAAGATGAAGATGTGTGGAAAATGCAGTTTGTGGGAAAGACAGCCTGGAGGACGAACAACAGTTTTATGGAGCAAGGATTAGGCTTGTGTGTTTGAAAAGAAGCAGTAAACAGTAGTGACCAAATGTAGCTGGATGGAAAGCCCAAAAAAGCCCCCTTGAATTTGCCAGATAAAATTTTTTAATAGGTAATGTTCTTAAATGTGTATGAATAGATTTTCCTATGTATTTTTCTTAAGGGTTAAACATTTTGCTTTACACTATAAAACTAATCATATTATTTTTTGAAAAATGAGTTTCACCAATTAAAGCTTGATCCAAGAAAAATTGACAGAAAATTTTATTTTTTGTGTGAAGTGTTTATGTGTGAAGTATTTATCATTTATTACCATGCAATAAGAGAAAATTATAGGGTTAAATCACAGATTTCGACCCAAAAGCATCAATATGTCAGGAGAAATGCAGGAGTGTCTGGATCTGTGCATCTGCCTTAACATTTTCCTGTTTGTTCCACTTTTCTCAGGAAAACCAGGAGAGCTCATCAGTGCTCTTTGGGAGCTCTGTGCCTCGAGGAGTCCTTCTCCCTGGAAGTTCAGTGGAGCTTCCTGTGCTCCTGGTGGCTAAGGCTGTCGGGAGGCTGCATCACACCCTACGCATTGCTGTGTTCGGCAGCCTCCAGCAACCCCTGGTCAGAGAACCCCAGTTGGACCGGAGTCTGCCCTCCTAAAGTAGACTTGAAATTCTTTAAACTAACTCTGCTCCCTCCTGTTTTGCTGCAGGAGGTGATGCTGTCGTGTATTGGTCAGGGACCTGTGGTTCACATTCAGAGGACAGAGCTGCAGTTTGGCACAGTTCCAGTTCTGACGGACATCACTAGAACCCTGCATCTGTCTAACCAATCACCCATTCCAGCCCCTTTTACTGCCCGCACGGTACAAACACAAACACTCACCCAGGCAGAAGACTAAAAAGCACATTCACCCTGAAACGATAACCATTCTCACCACAGATACATCAGAGGAAATATTATATTAACATGTGCTAAGATAAGGTATTTGGAGCTTCTTTTTTTTACTTCTATACCGTTAGTCAGCCTCTAAAGTCTCATGACAACTGCTGTTCATGCTCTCACTATTAATTCCGGTCTGAGTGGGTGTGATAAATGAGTTAAAGGGTTTAAAGATCTGTTCGTTTTAAGAGTAATTGGTTGCCTGTTCAATTTAAATCTTACCCCAGGAGATCAGCGTCTTGGAGATACAAACCACTAAGATGGGGACATTTTGTCAATTCCGAGTGACAAAACTGACATAATCTGGTTCAGCCTTAAAAAAAAAAAGATTTAATGAAGAATCAAGGCCATTTTGCTGGGTCTGATGTCAACATTTTAAACAATAAGCACAATCAGCATCTACACTTTAACATAATTTTTCAGTTTTTTTTAGGTGTTGCTCATCAACTGATTAAAGCTGTTAGAGGCATTTTACGACATTTTAACCTTGACAACCTTTAGTATGAGTAAATATTAAATATCCAAATCGAAAACAGGGTAGTTATACTACACTTGTTTGTATTTAACATGCTTGCTCACTGTGAAAAATACTGAGCTCTGCTGTAACCTGAGAGCTGCAGATCCTCACGTTCAGTGGTTCACTTGCCTCTGAAAGCTCCTCTCTCACCTTATCAGCATTGGCTGATATCCACTGGGAACAAACTTGTGACTGAACCCATTCCTCAGTACCTCTGGAGAAAGCATAGACACAACTGCACGTACACAGGAGCTGAAACACACACCGGCATCCTGGTGTAAATGCAGGCGTGTGACCCTGCTCTCTCCTCTAAGGCAGTGTTGAGCGAAGGAGTTTCTTCTCTGCATTCTCAGAGCTAAATCGATGCAGATTCTCCAGGAATTCCATTACATGTCGCTCAATAAACTGGCAACGAGCCACAATAATAGACCTGCTGACAGAAGATTGTGGGGATATTGCAAAAGGCGTCCAAACTGGTTTGTTTAAGAGCCCATCTGTGAGAATGACTCCATCGCTAATCCAGCCGAAGCTGGTATTAATTATTAGAAGAGTTAAAAATATCCACAGAGGACAGGGAGCAGAACAGATTCTCCTCAGTAGATTCCTAAACATCAGAGCAGTAGAAACTGAGAGGCAAAGAGGATATGTAAGAAGAAAAAAGAAAAAGATGTCTTGTTTAACCAGATAACTTGATTTATTTTCTGCTTGGGAGCCTGAAGTATGAACCAGGTCATTATTTATTATTTTGGCTGTCTACATTATATTAGCCATGATTGCTGTTGAGCATGCGGCATGAATTTGAATTTTAAAGCTTTCTCAGTTTTGCTGCATTCAATCAATGCTAATCAAGCTGTGGCTCGCAGCAGGTTTGATGTGATTATTGAGATTCCACTCGTCTTCCTCCCCACTCCAGGGAGGCAACCCCGTGCTCTTTCACTGACTCTGACCCCACCCACCTCTCCACTGCCATCACCCATGCATCGACCCACTCCCAGTCCACTTTTCAGAAACTCCTTCAATCAGTGAAACAAACACAGTGAAAGCAATCCGTCACTCCTAAAATCTCTTAACAATTAGCGTCCAGTGATCTAAGCGCAGATCTAAAATAAAATCTGGACATTAGCGTAGAAACACAGATCTCAGCTGCAAGCTTTGACTGTTTCCTCATTGATCATCTGTCTGCTGCGTCGTCCTGCTGGCAGCAAAAGCACCCAAGCTTCAACACATCTGTGGAAAGCTCATTTTCAGAATCTCAATTAAAAGTTTATGTTCCAGCCATCTATCAGCAGAGATGCTGTATAGAACATTGATTGTGATCTCCACCAGTGCCTGGTCACAAATAAACACACTACAGTGAGCACAAAAAAGCCTGAACTGAAGATAAACATCCAAATTCACGCGTGTCTTCTCACTGCCTTTGAATTTGTTCGGAAAAATGCAGCCCGCAGCGATTGTCTGGCAGCAGGCGTGGCGTGTTTTCACTCCACACACGATCGAGCTCGCGTTCGGATGATTTATTCATCCTACTTTTGTCTCGCACACCTCCAGGATCTCGTGCCGCTCAGAGACACTGATGTGATTATGCAGTTATGTGATATACACATTCATCTTAGAAGGTCTGCTGCTTGCTTTAGTCTCAAGACTTGTGCGGCACTTATAGGAAAGCACCCCCACAAGGGAGAGGTTTCAATGCATCACATTTCAGGCATGAAAGCAGCTACTGGATCACCCCTGTTCCAGAGGCCGGCATCGCACTGGAGCACTTCAGCTCATTGGGCTCAGATTGGGTTTCCGCTTTCCCTTTAGAGCCAGAGACGTTCCTTTTGGCGAGTTGAGCCCAGTGACGGAGAGGTCCCACCAGGGAGCCAGCTGGAGCTAACAGTGGTGGCTCACCTCAAGGACACGCTCCCCGTCCAGGACAGGCTGGAGGTGTCCATACTGGACAGTCAAACACACTCTGTCTCCCTGTCAGCCACAGGCACTGGCACAACCATTGTCAGCGACAGGCCTTTTGGGCCCAGCCTTGACCTAGGCACTCACTTCAGGTAGAAATCAATTCATTTGCTGAGTTTGTGAGTGATATTGGGGTTTACGGCTTAAAAAGTGGGCACTGATATCAGTTTTGTGCCCTTTAAGCCATGGTTTATGCCAGTACCGCTTCAAGCTCACCAACCACGGCCAACGGGTGCACCGGATGTTCTGGAAGATAAACGGCTCCCTGTCCTCCACGAAAAAATCTAAAGAAGGCAGCTTTCCTAATAGAACATTCCTACCCCCCATCACCACTCCCCGGCAGAAAGATATGCCGAGCCGGGGATCCTCGCTCCCCTCCAGCAGAGACAAGCTGGTGTTCAACCTCAGCCCGTCTCGCGTGGAGCTTTTTCCAGGCTCCTCTGTTGACATGGTGCTGACAGTATCTGCAGACTCCCCTAAGGTGACTTCTCTGACTTATTGGCTGTAAACTGCCCAGAATAGACTGGTGTTTGTTTGAGATTACATGTAACGAGTGTATCCACTGTGTTCCCAGACTGTGCGCCAGCAGCTGGTGTGCCACGGGATAATCGGCCAGAAGGGCTGCCAAGAGACCATCATGTCTGTGGATGTGACATGTCGATTTGTGGCCCCAATGCTCAGCATTTCCTCAAAGAAGTTGAACTTTGACATTAAGAAGGTTGGCCTTTAACATTATTAGTAAACATAGAAAAAAAAACTGTCATTGTTTCTTTTCCTTACTCCATCCACAAGCTATTGGGACAAATCATCAAATGAAATTGGGAGGGAGTTTCTAACAATCTAAGACACTTCCATTATATAGTAAAATGTGTTTATGTTTTCTCTCTGAGCTATTCAAGGTCATTACTAAGAGTTAAGATTGAAAAGTAAAACTTAAGTAGATGTGCAGTTATTAGCTAGACTTTTACTGAATGTAAATTCAACATCTGTATCTTAATATAGGGGAGAAAAAGACAAATGCACTGTCCAGACAGGTATTTCACCCATTGAGCTAGAAATGAAGCTGAAGTGTTTATACCAACACTTTATACCTCAAATCTTAAGAGGCCTGAGTTGGAATCTGAAACATTGAACTTCAATCTGATTTTGCAATACATTTTTTTGGTAAAAAGATGTTAAAGAGAGTTAGTGAAGTATTAATGTCTTATTGTACCATTTTCCAAACAAATTTACGATCATCACTTCATTGCTGTTTTTCATTCTGTTTTCTTCATTTCTGCTGGATATTTACAGCTAACCACACTGACGGGTGAAGTTATAAAACATCTCATTTTGGGGCAGTCATTGGCATTAAAACCCAGGACTATGCATCATCAACCTATCATCTTTTCATGATCTGTTTTTAAATCCTGACATTATCATTTCTAAAGAGTCCAGAAGTTGGCTTTGGTTTGTAAAGATGGCAGAATTGTCAGAAAGCACACAAGATTCCTGCCTTTTTTTTCCATGTGTCATTGTTAATGATAATTCACAGATCAAAGGGCAGAGCATGCAGCCCCAGAATGAGAAGCTGGTCTTACGGAATCTGTCATCTCTGCCGTTATCCATGGAGCTTTCCCTCGTAGAGCCTTTCTCTGTGTGTGAGGCTCCCGGGGACCTCAGCTCAGCTACAGCTAAGGTGTTTTTTTTATTTAACTTACTTTCACTGAACTCTTCCCCTTTCTTCCCTTTATTTTTACTTTGAATTTAAGAAGGAAGAGCCCTTAATATAAGTTTCTCTCTGACTTTTGATGTTTCACCACAAACTGGCAGATCTTACCCATACAGCAGTGCGCTGCGGATGAGTAAACCTGCGTCATATTTTTCCATTAGACTGGTTTACGTGCGACGTGAGCCTGTAAACATACGTCTGAGTAGTTTTATTTCTCAACTATGATAATTAATGATTCTCTGCCTTATTGAAATGTATATTTTCATAGAGCAGAACAAGCTGAAAGGATCATTAAAGTGTCATTGGCAATATAATATTTCAGCATCATTTCGGATGTTTTAAATCTATCAACAAGCTCAGACCTTTATGCTGAGTTGATCCAAATGCTTCATTTAAAACCAAAATGAAATTTCAATTTTCATAAGGTTAGAGAAACCTGCATCTATATGCCAGGTTTTGCTGTTTGTGTAACAGTTGCGAGTCTTTTTGCAGTCTTTGGTTTTAGGTGACAGAAGCCAGGCTGAGTTGTGGGTTCGCTTTGATCCAACTTTCTATCGGGATCGATTGAGTCGAATACTGGATGAGGTAAGAATGATATTGCTGTTCCACAGTGTTGTGCTGTTGAAGCAGAACCTGCTGAGCTTGAGCAGAGCCGTACGATAGAGGGTGGAATCTGATGAATCTCCCTATACACACACAGTTACTGAAATCATAGAAACGTTTCATGTAAATGAGTCAGTTCTTCAGCTCTTAAAGCTCTACAGGGAGCTGAAGGAGGCATTTAAATGTGAATCTGGTGTGCTGGAGGAGTGAAACATGGAAAACATGCAGGGCAGTGGGACCAGGGTTGGGGAAACACCTCCTCCTCATGGCATAATGATGATCTATGCAATAAGAAATCAAATCAATTCACGTTACAAAGCCCTGCTTTTTGCATCCTAATTCGCCTCACCTACTGGTGATCTATGGGAAAGCTGAAGTAGAATTTAGCAAATAAACTTTTGTTTGAAGAAAGAAAAGGCTGGACTGAAAATCCTTTGTGTCTTGTGTTCTTCAGCTTAAGTGCAGAGAACTCAAGACCTCAACGGATCTTATGCAAAATTCATGGTTTTGATGATGCACTGAGGAGAAGGCTCCAGGATGAATCCCAGCAGGGGCCTTTTTGAGTAGTTCTTTCTGCGTGGGATCTGTCAGTCTACTCCGGTTTTCTCCCACATGTTGTCCTTCTGCTCCTCGTACTCACTGTTTATTTATGAATCCAGTTACATGTGTAACCTGTTCACATTCTGTTGCAGACAGAAAAGGGAGAATTAGGCACAATTATCATGATCAAATATTGCAAGTGTACTCATTAGCAAACAAACAAAGAAAAAAGACAAGTCAAAGTGGACCCTCCTGTAAAAAGCTGCATGCCCTGACTACTGACTTCATTCTTAAAGGCGTCATTGCTCTACCTCTGCAGGTCCTGGAGATCCATTACCTGGGACATCCCCAACAGGACAATGTGGAGCTGCATGCCGAGGTCCACTTCCCAAACCTCCACTTCTCCTCGACCAATGTGGACTTTGGCTGCGTGTTCAACTGCACAGAAACTCATGAAGTAATCACCATCACCAACTGCTCTCCCCTGCCTGTGTCCTACCACTGGACTTTTGTGGATAACCAGAAACAGTCTGACGTCAGGTAAAATCTGCATAATGTTCAAATACTGAATCCATCATCTTGACAGATTGATCTCAGTATGAGACACAGCACTCATTTCGGTTTGCAGAGGGTCTTCACACACAGTCATCCATCAGGTGCATATATGTTGTTTCCAAAGCAGCATGTGCGATGATGACTCATTTTATCAAGCTGATAGGCCAAAGAATTTGAATGTCTGAACAGAATTAGCAGAAATGTGAGGTCTTCCAGCTTTAGCGTATTACACAATTCAGTCTTTTCCTGAATCTTTGGAAGTCTTGCAGAGTGAAAACATCAGTATCCAAAATGTTGGATTACATCTGTATATATGGGGGAAAATTCTTTATTCCAAAGGAAGATCGCATCATGAGCTGTCATTGTGTACCAAGGCTGAAGAAGCCTCTGACTGAACAACAGCTTGAAGACAAATATTTTCCATTTATGCAGTCTATGTTAATTTGTATAAGAAATAATAGTGAGCAGTCGGCATTAGTTTCCATCGTTGTTTCAAAATCACATTTTAAATATACAGAAAAGGTGAATGGAAACAGGAAACATTTACATGCTTGCAAAGACTCTCACCAACCTTTTGGAGGTCCTTTGCAGCCTCCTCCCATTTTATTTCTTTCCCTTTATGATGCAGTAGTAATTGGAAACCTGTGTGGTTCAAATGCACTGTTGCTTTAGATTTTCTTTGCTGCTGAATGAAAATCCAATGATCACGTTTTGATTTTAACAGCAGAGAAAATATTGCATATTGTTTGATGACAAATTTGCACAGCAAGATTTCCCAACTTTTAAGACAGCATTGTAGAGCAGAACTAAAGGAAGGAAAGGAGCATTTGTTTTAGAAGACCTGCTGGGGTATGGAAAAAGAGAGGAAAATATCACAGCTAGATACTGAATAGACAAGAATCCAGGACAAGAACAGAATGGATCTATGCCATACATTAAAACTGCCCACTGGGAGCCTTCAGTACGGTAGCTATACATTTAACCCTCTGGATTGAGAGCCAAACCCATTATAAATTCTCGGGGGGAGACACATTTACTGATTGAGTACTTTATATACTTTACAGTGTGCTTTTGTCAAGCCTTTGCTTTAGCTCTGCTGCAATGAACAGTGAATACGTTAATAGTCTTTCCATGGCCTTGAACCAAATAACGCCAGTAGCTCTACAAGATTTATCACCCTCGATCAGCCCCCCCAACCTTTTTTATCTTGGCTATTCGTCCTTTTTGTCTCTCCTCTTCCTTCTGATCTCAGTTTTTGCTTTGCTTTTGTGCTGTTTTCATTTGCCTCCTCTCTCTTTCGGCTCCCCTGCCTCTGCTTCTGTTTCATGCTTAATCCCTATCAAGCTCCTCTTCCCTTTCTTCACCCTTCCCGTCTTAGATTGTGACCTCTCCTAACAATCTGTCTCACAGGCCACCATGCTAATTAAATGGAGACCTCACTCTGCGTGCACATACTTCCTCTTAAGTCTCTTTCTCCCACACAAAACCTGCAGTATCTAGCCATGTTCAGCTAATTACATCCCTATCAGTAATTACACCGCAGCCCTAGGAGATGGGATTTTCAGGAGAGCAAACTCTTTTCTCTCCACTCATGCTCTTTGTAGATGGAGGCAGCAGAACACATATAGACACTGTCTGGAAAGACTGTATTATTGTTAGACGAGAAGCTTATTCCATCATTCAGATTTCACCTGAGCTTCATGAATGCATGATGGGTTAAGTCAATGTATAAGTTAATTGATTGGCCGCTCAAAACAGATGGCCTGACACATCCAATATGCATGAATCCCACTTTTCTGTTCAACTGAAAGCCAGAAACAGGCTTCAGTGTGTCATTTCTGTGGTGTTTTCTACTAGCTGACTGCATGGTGTAGTCTTTAAATCTATTGTGGAACTGTAAAAAACTTAGCTTTGAAGATGTGTTTTTTTCATTATTTAGATTATTGTCATCAAGAAACCGTCAAACTCCAGAGATTTAACAGTCACTAATTAGAGTCATTTCTGCTCAGAAGGGATCAACAGACATGTTTTCAGAGACTGCATATTTTATTTTCAGTGTGGACCTTTGTGCTTGAAATAAAGCTTGACAATGACATGAGAACTGCCAGCACTAAAAAACTTACATGAACAGCAGGACAGCTCACGCCTTATGATTATCTTCACCGTCTGCAGCTCCCTTTCAGTCCTGTTATGTAGGCTGATGTTCGCTGCTAGGACTAAAATAATAATTCTACCTGTTTATCCTCTCTAATACCTAATAGAATTCATCCAGATGATAGTGGTCTGTTTCACAAAGGCTTTCTCCTTTAACTCGTCCCCCTCACTGACCAGTCCAGCAAACATTATAGGAAAGCTGCCTGCCCTAAAAGCTGGACAGTAGTTGTGGTTGCAGGATATTATTTCAGCTGTGATACATTTACAGCTTTGGAAAGTTTCATTTCAATGTCTAGACCGACTAAGAAGGGTCTTTGTTTATGGACTATGGACCTAATCAGATACAGTGTGTAATTTTAGATCACAGAGGAGAAACAGGAGGCCATTATTAGCATTTTAGCATTACTAGCATTTGCGTTATATATGTTATATGTGCAGATGTATCTAATCTCTAGGAGCTTCAGGAACATTTCTTTTTCATTTTCAACGTTGCATTGACTTTCATTGTTATAGAATACTGTACATATTGATTGATAGAACTTTAAATTAATAATGAAGATGATTATATTATTAAGATTCATTTAAGCCTTCAAATCAAAAGCCTCTCGCTGTCACCCATCACATGCGCACAAAATAAAGGACAGATGTACAAACTGCAGCCTTTATGGGTTTAACCTGCCGTACGTACGTCGTCTTCGTTCACAGTCCCACCCCTGGTGTGCAAAGACAAAGTAAAGATGGAGCAGAGGCAGACAAGTGCGAGAATGTCAGAGAGGACTATTTCTGTTTAGAGCTGAGCTCTTGCAGAGTCATCATGTGCTGTCTCACCATCTGTTCTTCTGTCCACACCAGCAGGTTTCAAACTCTTTCTTAGAGGTCCCGTAATAAAAAAGCAGCACCCCCCCACCGCTAAATATTCAGAGGCTCTTTTAAAGAGATCCAGAAAAATTAACTTTATTTTCTAATAAACTGATGTGCTGTATTTGCTGCCTATTCTCATCACTGGGTGCGCAGAGGTGGGATGACCAGGGGCAAAGCTGCATCCATCCAGCAGTGCCCCCTGCTGGCCGCTTCTCTGCCAGCTTCTCACAGCCCGGCGACAGACTTTAGCACTCTCACATCCACATACAGTCGCACATATGGGTGCAGTGCCACAAAGCACACGCCGTTGCACAGACACACTCCACTGTCACCGCGCAGCATTGAAATGTAGAACTATTCGGCCTTGCTTTGAGTTGGTTTCACTCACTAAATCTCTTTCATTCTCATCCATGTTTATTCAGCACTTCACTGCAATCTATCCTGACCTGTTTCCTGCTGCTTGCCTATTAAAATTCCTCTTAATTATAGAACACTCTGTTTAATTAACTTGATGGATGCACCGACTGCGATCCCAAGGGGAAAAAGAGAGAAGAGCAAAGAAAGAAAATGAGAGTTTGAGTTCTTTGGGTTATAGGTTCTGAAGATTTCCTCCGTCTGGAAATCACATTACAGTATGTGTGAATGATTTATGGGCTATTTAACCAAAGCCAAAAAGGTACTGATTTGTTTTGTATCAGGTGCATTCACCTGCTCCCAAATGGAGAATTTTTACTCAGTGTTTTCAATATGACAGAATATGTAAGACAATCCTCTTAAAAGGCCATTTGTTATATTTCAGCTTTTATTAGCCTTTCGCGGGTTGTGTTGTGTTTATATTATTTTGTTCCCTCACAGAAATTACGATATGGTCAAATCAGGGAGGAAGCCAGAGGGTCAGACTGAAGAATGGGCGAGTCCCTCGTCAACAGATGATTATGCCCCTTCTTTTCCTTGCAGCCCGGGGCCTAATGCAGATGCACAGAGCTGCACGCCGCGCCCTCTTTGTGTGGAAGAGGTAGGCAAATGTGCACATGTAAACAAATCCGGGTTTCCCTGAGACGTGCAGCAAACATCCGACAGCTAATGGGAATCTCCTTCCCCTGGTTTAAACCACAGTGCTGTTACTGTGGAGGCAAACACACACGCTTCACACAGAGGTCGTCTTCACTTTTATAGACTGACTAACAAAATCATCTTTGAAAACTCAGTGAAACCTTTGTGAGGCTGTAACATCTTAATCCATATTTTAGCTCTGATTGTTTTCATTATTGGATCGTCTGCTCACCTTTTTAAAAAATATTTTCTCCGTCATGCTACATAAATAATTAGGTATTTTCCTTTTGAAGACTGTTTGACACTAATGCAGCTGCAAATGTTGTTTTAGTGGGTGGAATGACACATTTAGCTTCTTAGTCTTCAGCGTTAAGCTTTAAGTTGGTCTTCATCACATTAAAATCAGTGTTTTCATTGTTTTGGTTTCGGTTCAGAATTGATCCTGTGAGTTCCTCTGGGCTTTTGTTTTACTTATGCAGGTATTTGATATCTTGCCAATATATGGACATCTCCAGCCTGGGGACCAGCAGCCCCTCACATTTTCATTCTTCGGGCATGAAAACGTCAGCAGGGAGGTGATGGCACAGTGCCATGTGGAGGAGGGTCCGACATATGACATTAAACTCAAAGGAGAAGCTTCAGAAATCAGCTACAGCCTCAAATCGGCTCATCTTGACTTTGGTGTGCAGGTATGTATACATGGCTGTGAGTTCAGGTTTGTATTTCTCACAAATGTGTCTCGTTATTATTACTCTACAATATTTAGACGCCACATGTAATAAACGCTTACACTTTCACGTTTGAGCCAAGAACCATCTGACTGGTAGAGAACTCTACATCTTAGGGTGCAGTCCTCGTTCAGTTAATGTTTTCAACCAAGGTAGAACTGTGCAGCAGCACATTCTGCTGCACGAAAAGGTGCTGCTGGTGTCCAAAGTTTAGATGTTTAGTTGTAATTCGGCAACTAGATACCAGGAAAATGTTTAGAAAGGGAAATCACTGAGCCACTGGATATGAAACACTGAACTCTACAAAGCTCAGGCTTAACTGCCATACCATCAGTTTGCTCATCTATATCACGGATGGTCTCTCAGAGGAAAGCTAATGGGCTTTGACAGGATGACACATTGGGCCATCCCAGAAACAGACCCTTTGTGTCTGTGGGAGATCTCCGATAAAGATGAAGTGATTGCTCAGTTTGTTTGATGGTGTCTTTTAATATTCTTTTCATCAATCAACTTTTACTCTATTACAGCACAAAATGGATGCTAATGGAGGCAGACAGCAGAATTACTGTTATTGTTTAGTTGTCATCAGAATGGAGAGATAACTAAATCGAAGCTAAAATCATCAGTGGGGCTTAATAAAGAGAAAAACATGATTGAATACTCTTTAATGTCACTGCCTTGTTTTCCAGACTTCTGTTTTCTTTGCTCCCACCTCCTCTTTAAGTATGCAAGCCATCAAGATCAGTTATCATTGATATTCAAAACAAGGACACATTGATTTTTGATTTAGGGGAAAAAGCAATTCAGCAGATCATTCCTTCGACCTTCCTCTTCAGCATTCCTCGCCTCTTGCTGTCTTCCTATATTTTACTTGTGGCCTTGTTCTCCTTTCCCCAAAGATGGAAATAATCTGTAAGCGTAAGCAGGCCAGTTTGTGCATGTAAAGATGGCACATTTTGAAATGATAGTATATTATAGTAGAGTAGAGTAGAGTAGAGTAGAGTAGAGTAGAGTAGAGTAGAGTAGAGTAGAGTAGAGTAGAGTAGAGTAGAGTAGAGTATAGTGTGGTAAAGTATAGTATACTACTGTATAGTATAGTGTAGTAGAGTATAGTAAATTATAGTATAGTATAGTATAGTATAGTATAGTATAGTATAGTATAGTATAGTATAGTATAGTATAGTATAGTATAGTATAGTATAGTGTAGTATAGTATAGTATAGTAATGTGTAGTATAGTATGTGTAGTATAGTATGTTATAGCATAGTATAGTAAAGTGTAGTATAATATAGTAGAGTATAATGTAGTATAGGATAGGATAGTAAAATATAGTAAAAAGTATATACATTTTCTTCCAGCTTTTCTACTGTGTTGGAGAGGTTGAAGTAATCCTGAGGAATACCGGTAAAATGGGTTTCAAATTCAGCATTACACACCCTCAAAGAGAGGAGGAGGAGGCTGAGGAAGAGGCAGAGGAACACATTCAGGTGGTGGAAGTGGACCATCAGCCTCCAGCTGCACAGCAGCAGGAAGCAGCTGAGAAGCATGAAGATGGACAGCAGGTCAGACCGGGCTGGCCCGTGGTCATCCCAGCTGTGGTGAGTCAACTGTGGTCCCATTTCCTGGGTGCATGCTTGATTTTCCTTGTGTAACTGTTTGTGCATCTGGACCAGGGGTACATTGATGCTGGTTCGCAGCAGTGTCTGCGTGTGCTCTACCTGCCCGGTATCCCCGAAGTGTTCCAGAAAGTCCTGCAGCTGCAGGTGGCGTTCCTCCCGCCCCAGGAGATCACGCTGACTGGGGTGGGAGTGTTCCCAAGGATCGGCTTGAACTTACCAAGAACCCTGTGTATGCACACATATGTCCATCATCACACTCAATTAGCCGAAGAGTAAACATTGATGTCCTCACATGGTGGAACACTGTTTTCTCTGCAGCAAAGGAGAGTTACGGCGATGTGCTGCATCAGGCCAAAGCAGCTGTGGAGGCAGAAAGACTCAGACAGGAGCTGACAAACGACGGAGGAGAAACAGCCGCAGCCAACTGCACATTAACGGTCAGTCAGTAAAGTAAACCTCAGTTACATGTGAAGAACAGCCGTTTCCCCAAAAGTTTCTAATCAAAATGAGGTTATTACTATGGGATATATGGAATGAAACTGTTTTCCTAACTCATATTTTAATTCAAAGTGCTCTTTAAGAAGTTGACCAAATATAGGGATTGAACTTGCATTTAGAAAGCTATTGCACATAAAGTTAGGATGTCCATTGTCCCCCACTTAGCTTTGGTAGGTTCCCAAAAACTCAGGAACTGCTCTCTCCAAGTCCACAACACAGGAAGCTCAACCTGTGAAGTGTAAATGTAAACATGACCTCCCATCCGGGTCACCTGCATTCTTGTGTTGACACATGTAACCTCCTCTTGTTTTGGAGGTCACGAATGGAAAAAATTGTGCTGTCATGGTCAGCCTGTGATAAAAGTGTGCAGCTGCAGTTCTGCTGTTAGCACCCAGCTCGATCTGTGCTTCTTATCTGTGTATTGATTTCCCAGGTTGTCCTGCTCAGCTAGACAAGAGCTACAGAATTACTCTGGAAATGACTATTTGCTGCTTGTCCCTTTAGCATTTATTGTGTGTTGTTCCATCGATGTTTCTGACATCTTCTCTTCCTCCTGAAATTAACTGACAATCACTTTCATTCGAGATAAGAATTATGTCAACGGTACTCAGTCCTCAACAGGCTATCAGTGACCTGACACTCTGCACCCATGAAGGAAATAAGAAGTATCGTCTCATTTATGCCTTCATTGTAAGCAGACAAAAAGACGCATGCAGAGAGCTCAGTGTAAAGAATTCAAATTATTTTCAGTTTGCAAGGAATTAATCTTTTTCAGTTTATTTGCACTCTGCGCTGCCTGAAAATGCATCGTGTAAAGAAAATGATTGACATTAAGTTACCCGTTGTCTCCACTAAGGACGTGTCTGCACTTTTCAGATTTCCCTCCATTCTCACTGGTGAATAATTACCATCATAATGAACACACTTTGATGCATGTTACAAATTACCCGTTTGACGGTGCAAAAATCCACATTGCTGCAGCTTAAACTTTATTACTCCCATTAAAGGAACGCCGCTACACAAGAGGCAGCGGATAAGGTGTAACTTTCCATCGTATAGTTCACAGCCGAATATTGTTGTCTTGGTATTCAAAGGACTCTAAATCTCAGAGCATCCCTGCAGTTATTGTAAGATCTTAAAAGGCATTTTCTAGGCACGCTGCTGTGTTCAGCAAGGTCAGGACCACCCAGGAAAAGATGTTTCTTAAATTATTAGTTGCGCCTCTCAGACTTACTGACCAATTTATGCTTACATAAGACTCTAAAACTTTTTCAGTAACTTTGAGTGCTTTTATTACCCCTCCTGCTGTTTTGCTACGATATTTTCCTTTGTCTGTTGTCTGTAGTATGAAGAGCTGCTTCACATGGAGGTTGAGAGACTCCTGGTCAAAGAAAATGCACTCAGTGTGTTTGGTAGCCTGCTGGAACAAAGAGACTTGCATGGTTCCCCCACACAGTGGAGCAAACTGAGCAAGTATGTGCATATGAATCCACTCCCTCTGGTATAACAGATGGCTCTTTTTAGTGAGCTAATCGAAACTACGTGTGATTCCCAACGTCTACATTTCTGTTTTTGGACACTCCTCAAAATGTTTATTATATGATTATTATACAACATCAATAACACATTTTACATGCCAAAACTTCATGATATATAGACCTTGTGATTTAATAGAATAACTTCAGAGCTTTTGTCTAATATTTGTTCAAACTCTTGCTTTTCCCCAGGTTTGAGCTCCCAGAGTACATTCTTGATTTTGGATCTGTCATTCCGGGCAGAGTTGACAGTGTGACTGTAAAAGTCATCAATAACGGATCAATCCCTGTGTCCTTCCATGCCAACTGCAAACGTCTCACAGGCACAGGTAACACTACACACATCTTCAATTTTTCATACTGAGTTTTCAGCTTCCCTCCTTTGCATTCATGCTAAAAGCCAGGATTTAGGATTCACATATCTAAACTAAGAAAGAATAATCATCCAGTTTTTACCAGACCTTAAAATGAGATAGCAAAGCTACAAACTTCACTGGAAGTCTTAAAGAACTATCTCCATCCATCCACTCATTATGTTGCTCTTATCTGAGGTTAGAATGCAGAGGGACCAAGTCCAGGAGGCATCTGTCTCTCCAGTAGCACTCTCCAGATTTTCATGGAGGATCCCAAGGTTTTCCCAGGCCAGAATGACTATTTAAATCTTCCACAAGTTCTGTGTCCTCCCTGGGGCCTCCCCCCAGCTGGATGTGCCTAAATACCAGCTCTCAGTCTGTCTTTGCGTCTCTTGCTCTGACCTGCCATCATAAAAGAAAAATATTCCTTCTGATTAAGACTCCCACTGTGAACACGAGTTTCCAGTTGGTTGGAGCCTCTTCTGAGTCAAATATTTACAGACCTGATATGCATAAATGTTGTTTTTTAAATAATTAACACATACTCGTTTAGTCTCTCATTAACATTTTTTCTTTGCATCTTTGAAAATAAGTTCTCCCTCCTTCTTTTGCAGGTTTCACAGCAGAGTTTGAAAGAGTGAAGAATCTGCCCTGTGGAGAGACTCAGACTTTCACAGTAAAACTTGATCCTCGAGGAGCTGAGCTCAAAAGGGGGGACACAAGTGTCCTTCTTCCAATACAGGTATGCAAGCAACCATGCGATGAGTACCCAAAAGACTCAGCATCAAACTGACTGTGTCTGTCATCAGTGAGAGAAAAACAGAGATCTCATCGGCTTTGTTCGGTCTCACAGGTCGCCGGTGGTCCGGCCGTGCAGGTGCGGCTGCGTGCAGCGTTCACGGTGCCGGCCATCACTGTCTCTGAGGAAAGCCTGCAGTTTGACACGGTTCAGTGTGGCATGTGTCAGGTAATAGAAAAATACCCGCATTTAACCATCATGACATGGGGATGAAAATGTAAGGCCAAAATCTCTGGATGGCATACACTGGATCATTTTGAGGCTTGTGTGGTATTCCAAGATCTGGTTGCATATGAATTAACACTCACAGACCATTTCATGGCTCTCTGATGGGATCTTTATGTGTAAAAGGAGGAACCGGAAACCTGCCGAGAGCTCCAAAGGTTGAGTGTGTGCATGTAAAAAGAACAAGGGGCACTAATGAGGAAATCTGCCAGACTCTGGTGCCATCTTGCGATTGTTTACTGTAAAGTCAGTCTAAATGCAACTGTGCAATTTTATTTCTCTAGTCTCACATTTATCATTTTGGAAGAATAAAGCTAATTGAAAAGATAAAAATAACTCTAAATATTATATCTAACTGAACTGCTTTCTCATTGTTTACTTCTTTACATGTGTTTGAAGTTTCCTGCTGTCAGACACTCAAACACTGGATGTCTTCAGTCCATAAATCTTCAAATGTCATCCATCTTTTTTATGTTTGGAGGCTCATGCAGCATGTTTCTCCCGGACTCAGTCTGTCTGTTTTAGTCAGACATTAAGAATCTCTTTGTTTGCTTTTTGCATGTCATCAAACTTTTATTTTGCAGATAAAGACAATGCAGCTGCAGAACAACGAGTTGGTGCCATGTCACTGGAGCATAGCTGAGGAGGTCAAACCTGTCAAAAAGGTGCAAACATTTCAGTTTCCAGGAAAAGGAATAAAGATATCCTTTTTTTGTCAGCCTCTTATTTAACACAGGTTTGTGCCTTTGCTCCTGTGATCCTGTAGGCTGAAAAGTTGTTGCATCTCTACAAGCATAAAAAGGTCCTGCAGGGGGAGCAGCGCGTGGTGTTTGAGGTGGTTCCCTGCTCTGGCGTGCTGTCCCCTCTTGAACGTGTCCGTGTGCAGATCAAGTTCAGCCCTGCTAAAGGGGTAAAAACATTTATTTATGATTTGATTTCACTTCCTGAAAAGCTCCATTCTCACATTTGACCCATTGGTCTAATGATAGAAACTATCACACTGCCTTTTGAAATCTAAAGCAAAATGGTTTTATCTGTCATAAACCAATCATATCTTCATTGAGTAATTAAAATACTGTAATTAAGTCATTTAAAAACTTTTAAATACAAAGATCAACCCACTGTCCCTACATGAGGAAAAGCAACCTCCTTTACCATGGCAGAGTCTACGTATTAGACTTATTAGGTTCTACTAATCCCCTATAATTAAACATATATATATATACATACATAAATAACTGGGTCTCAGGAGAATACTGTGGAGAATGACATGTTCCCTGCTTTAATGTGTTTCTAAACTAAGTGTAATAACCATGTGTTTCTTCAGGGTGTATACAACCGGAGGCTTGAGGTCCGTGTGGCTGACAGCCCTCAGCAGGCGTTCATAACAGCTCAGGGTTATGGAGAAGAGCCACAACTTGAGTTCTGCCCATCTGTACTGGAGCTGGGCCCCTGTCTTCCTCTGAGCACTGAGGGCGAAGCTGAAGTTACAGTCAGAAACCCCTGCCCCTTCCCCATCGAGTTTTACTCTCTGGAGTTTGACACACAGTACCAGAAAGAAGAAAAGGTACTGAAAAAGAATTGATTTGCTGTGAGGTATAACTTCTGTTGGCCTTCATTTTTTTTTAAAACTCGCATCATCATCGATTCTAGAGGGGCTATTAGGTTTCTGCTTCCTGGTTTTCAACGAGCAGATTGATTTCTGAACAATTGGAATTGCATTGTTGGTCTGAGTGATAGATCAATAGGATTTAAGGATACTGTGGAAAGGTATTGGAAAATTTATCTGCAGAGTCAGCAGCGAGAATAAGAGTGCATTTGTTAGTGTCGGCAGCAGAAACATAGTGATGAAGGGGCATTTCAGGGATAACAGCTCAATGAACAGTCACAGGTATTCCCAGTAGCTGAGGATGTGACCTCTAAAATTTGCTGCCTCTGCCACTGATTCAGGGAGGCTGAAAGAGTCTGAGGGCTAATGAGTTAGACGTTTGGGAAAAGATGGACAACATTGATTAAATGAGCTAAGAATCATTAATTCCATATGAAAACGGAAAAAACTCATAAACAGAAGTAGTTGATCCAAGGGAACTTGGGTGAAAATGCCTGTTATTTTACGTCGTAAAAATGTGAATTAAGGTCAGACACAATGGTGCTTTCAAAATTATTAGGATGACATCTTACGCCAAGCTCATAGAATGCAGAGAGGCCTTCTAACAGTGGATCTGAGCATTAAGCACACACAAAAACAGGGGGACTAGTTTCCTCTGGAAATCGTTATGGCAGACTAGTAGCCACAATTAAAGTAGAAACATATAAAGGGCCTTTTCCAAAATAACACAGGAAACAAAGTGTAACTAAAACACAATGAGCTAAACCACAGATTTACTATATGACAGTTTTCTGCCATCTCCTACTTTTTGTTTCTCCTCTCTCTTCCTCAGATCCTGCGTCTGATGCCGGGATATGACGAAAAGAACACTCTGCTCCTTCCACCAAGAGTTCCCGGGGAGGGTCTTCCCCCAGAGCTGTTGGAATACTTCGAGAACTATTCTTCCCAGCTAAGAGACAATGGTAGCCCCAGGAAGACATTGTTATACCTCCACAGACATCTCAACGCACATCACTCTAATGTCTGTCACAACGTATGCCTTAATCCTTCTGAATTCAACAGAGGGAAACGTGACCAAAGAGGGAGATGAAGCCAGGAAAGATTACACACAGGAGGACATCCAGGCAGAGATCAGCACCAGAACAGTAAAACCCGCTGATATATGTAGGTGAAACAGAGGAAAGTCTAATTTGAACTTTTTTGTCTGGGGAAAAAACGTTCTTTGTTTAAATCTACTCTCTGCATTAAGTTGTTTCAGAGTTGACCAAGGTAGGAAGCAGTTGGAGGCTTGGAGAGTTAGAGATGACCCCTGTCTCCAGAGCAATTGCCCGCCATATGGGATTTGACCTTTCACCAGAGGGACTGGCTGCACGCAATCGCAGAGGCATTGCTGTTATCGTATATGGAGCGCCCCTCACAGGTACCACGCGAATGGAAAGTTAAGGCAATGAAAGACATACTGAGTTGCAAAAATGGTATAACAATAATTAAGATAAAAAATAGTTGCTTGCAACAATGTGAAGCCTAACCCAGCATTGTTGATTTGGCAGAAACGAGGTGCACAGCAGCAGCTCTGGCCTCTCACTACGGGGCAGCGTGTCTGAATGTCGATGCCGTGGTCACAGAAGTGCTGCGAAATGGCACCTCAGCTGTGAGCCTGTCAGCAAGACAACTTTATGAGGCTGCAGCTGCAGAGTGTGCTCAGCGAAAGACTGCAGAGGCTGGTGGGTGACATATATGTGCACGCAAAATAATGACAGCTTACACAGAGTATCACCCATTCAGTTACAGTTTTAGTCTCAGTCTATACCACGCAGGAATAAACTATAAAGATACGCATTTACCTCCAGCTGGGGCTGCTCCTTGTGCCACAGAGGAAGGACCTGCAGCACCCACTGAAACCTCAGAGCCAAAATCAGGTCTGGTGTCAGTCAACACTGAAGCTGTTGTGAAGCACAATGAGACCAGCTGCAGTGAGAATGACTCCACGGCTCCTCTGGGCACGGAAAACATTATCAACAGCCTCGGCCTGGTATATTTTTATATTTTCTGTCATGTATTGAAATATGTGCACACAAGGATTTAAACAAGCTCCAAAGTTTCCTCTCTGCTCTGAGCTCCTTTCTCCTCCATCTCTGAAGCCTCTCCAGGAGTTGTGTGTCCTTTAGAATGAAAAGAGAAGGTTGTGTATTAATTTTGCACAGTAATTTATCTCTAATACGGTTCCAAAATCCTTTTTTCTGTTTTTTCTAGGAAGTAGATGTGGCAGCACTAGTCTCTCTCCTGCCTGAACAACTCCTTGTTGATGTTCTTGCTGAAAGATTTCAGGTACAAAGGGATCTTTAACGCTGATTCTAACTCTAGTTTAAAAAACAAAAAAACAACCGCATGTCAGAATTTATACAAAACACTGTACATTAAACATGCTAATTAGATAAAAGGCTAGTGACTTATTGATCATTTTTATTGTCAACTGTTTTGGATTTATTCAGTCTGACTTCCTGTCTTTCTCTTTTTTCTCGTATTGTCATTGCTGTGATAACAGCGGAGAGATTGTTTCCGTGGAGTTGTAATTGACGGCCTGGAGTCAGTGTTCAGCCAGTGTGCTTCAAGCACATTACAAATTGTTCTGAAGGCTCTCAGTAACCGGAAACACATCTATGTAGTCAACCTCTCTGACTCCTACGATGCCCTGAAAGCACGTGAGAGAGTGCAGAGAGAAGCTGAGGGTAAAATTTCAATCTTTTCACTCACACACACCTGTAAATGTCTGTTGGTTATTAATTCTGAGCAAGCTCATTGTTTGTGTAACTTTGTGTTCTTCAGAGGCTCTGCAGAAGGAAAGAGCGGACAGGGAGGAGAGGTGGCTGCAGGAGATGGATGAGGATCAATACGAGGCTCTGCCGCTGGAGGAGAAGGAGCGAATCACCCAGCGTCACCTGGAGAGCCTCCGCCAGCTGAAGCTCAGGTACTGACTGCAGGCTCTGGGCCTCGCACAGGGGCAGACCTCAGATCAGTGGAACTCTCTTCACTCCACAGCGTTCAGAAATGGTTTTTATGACTTTTCTCATATTCATGAGAGGTGCACATTCAGAAGACGTCATCGTTAGTGTAATTACTCAAACTTAACTTACTGTGAAAGGTTAGATTTTTAAACAAATCCTTGCTGAAAAAAAAGAGTTCATCTAGATACTGGAAGATGAGCTGTTTTAGGCTAAAGGCAAAGAAAGTTTTGGATAAACAAACAAAGTAACTGTCGATTACGTTGTCTGGTAAGAAGAACATTCATTCATCTCAAAATAAAAATAAGCCAGTGGTCGTTACATAATGCATTTGCATAAATCACACTGTCTTTCCTTTTGGAGTGTTTAAATCAACACAGACTACACAGACTTTGTACTAAAGAGTAGATATTTAGTTTAGAGATGCTAATTAACATAACTTTTGACAGATTCTGCTTCTCATGAGCTCCTCATTTAACTTGGTGTTATTCAGCCGTAAGCAAGTGCAGTTTCTATCAAATTGTGGTGGCATATTTAAGCTGTAAGAAACAAATGAAGTAATAGTGCAATAATATGTCTCTGTCCATTTCTGCAGAAGGGATCTTGAGCAGGTCGCAAAAGAGAAGGAACAAAAGAAGCAAGAGGAAGAAATAAAGAGACTGGAGGAAGAAGAACTTAAGAAGAAAAATAGGGGGGGAGGAAAGAAGGACAATAAAGAGCCACCAAAGAAGAAAAACCCCATGGAGGGAAAACCGGTCTGTACATGAATTCTTGTCCAGGACTAAAACTCCCATAAGAATACAAACATGCACACATATTGTCCCTGTTGTTGAGCTTTGAATCGATTTCTCTTACCTCTCTAGTTAACGGCGAATGTGCAGAGGACTTCTTCATTTGGCAACGCTAAAGAGTCACTTGATGCGAAAGAACACCGTAATTTGAATGAAAGATCGACCCCACGTAAAGAAAGAATCCTGCTTTTATTTGATCATGTTAATATGCAGCCAAATCATAAGAAGTAGAGCCTAATCTGACATGCTCCAGCTCACTCACAGGCCTCCTCTTTGCTCATTCAGTGCAGCATGGAAACGAAGCAGATGACTCATTAAAGGAGGCAGAGGAAACCAAAAGAGAAAATTCAGCATCTCCTCAAGCCACAGACAAACTGGAGAAAGAAAAGGTAATTTTGATGCTCAGTGAAGGCAAACTAACAGTGTAGAGCACTCTGCACTTCTTTATGAGCCTGCTTTCACACACACACGTTTGTTCAGACACCCGTCTGCAGCAACTCCAAAGATTCGGTCACGGATGCGAAAGAACTGCGAAATCCAACTGAGGCTGTCAGCAAATGTGAGTGTCTGCCAGATTCGGGTTAGAGGATAGTCTGGGACAGAGAGCTTTACATAAAAGTTTCATATTGTTGGTTTAAACTTAGAAGATTTAATGGATCTGACAGGTGTGGAACTGGTGCATTACAGTAACCAGTAACATTACCATTAACATTTAAGTGGTTGTGTTTTAGCCAGTGCAGTGCATCAAAAAGAAACTGATAGATCACCTAAGAGGACAGAAGAAGCCAGGAGACAACAAACAGACTCTCATCAGCAAGTGAACAAGCTGGAAGGAGACATGGTGAGCTCCTCATTCAGTCTGTTAAAAGAAAGGCACTAAGAGTAATTGTCTTCAGGTGGTTTATCACTTTTTTAAACATCAGAATTCTCTCAGATTATATAAGAATTGGTTTATAACCATCCAGTGAGTGGGTGTGTTTCCATTTAAAAAGAGATTACCTGCAGTAACGAAAACGTGATAAATATTACTGAGGAACAGCAAACAATTTGACTGCCAAATCCAGTGATGAAAAAAAAGATTTCCCTTTTCCAGTGCATTGTAGACAACCTGCTGTGTCAGTTCACTGAATATGAGCAGAACCAGGCCCACGTGGAGCACATCCTGCAGTACTGGGACCGAGCCCAGGGCTTGCTGCTGGTCCCTCTGAACAGTGAAGAAACCCTGCAGTCAGAAGACACGCCAACAGAGAAACAGGTGACTCTTTAGAGGACTCTTTTATGTCCTCTAAAGTCAATTTGAAATGATTGGAAAACTGTGAAGAATCTCTTTATTCTCTTTATTCAACCGTTCCCTGACAGAAAAAATCTTAAAATTGAAACGTATCAACTGACCGGTTTTGCTTACTAAAGTCAACATTGACACAAAGTGAATGTCTCTCTGTGTGCAGCTTCCTGTTGTCAAGAAGTCTAAGAAAGGAAAGACGATATCCCCACAGCCCAGTAACTCAAGAGCATCGGCTGAACCCGATCACAAGGCAGAAGAAAAAATGCCCTCATCAGACATCATCCCCCACATAGTCCTGGATGTTACAGAGAAAGACTGTGGGGGTGTCACAGAGCTGCTCAGTAATGGTCCTCTGCCTCCAGTGGATGATGTACGACTCCCAGACTGAGCTATTTTTCTTTTAAGAATACTTTTCCACCATTCTTTAAATCAGTTTTAACATCTCATGGTGAATGTTGTCCTTTTCCTTCTTTAGTTGTTGGAGGATTTGGGTTTGGCACCGGACGGCCCACAGATCCCTCCCTCCACCACCTTCTCTGTTGTTCCCTTTCCCACTCTCAGAGAGCCAGTTAAGACTCCAGAGTCTTGTTTCACCCTCCTGATTCCTTCAGGAATCGACGATGATGAGGACAAGAAAGGTTCAGAGGAAGAAACGACTGAGTCGCTTGGAAAGGTATTGTTTTGTTATGATGGTGTTGTTTTGTATCATAACAATTGAAGATATAGACTTTTATTTTGTTTGTTTTTTGTGCACAAAGGAAGACGGATTTACGACAGCCTCTAAAAGTCAGAGCAGGGGCAGCAATAAGGAGAGTTCTTTGCAAAAGGAAAAAGATAAAAAAGCCAAAGAGAGTCTGAAGAACAAGAAAAGAGCTTCAAGCAAGACAAAAGTAAAAAGACTAAACGGGCCCAACGCGCTTTCACAGGCCTCCTCCACTGATCAAGATCAGCAGCAAGGAAGTTTGGAGCTGAAACTCAGCCAGAGGCAGGACGTCCCCTCTGCAAAACACCTGGAATGTCTCTGAGTGCTGTGGTGCCGTGTCTCACTGGCTCTTTCTCTGTTTATGTGCAGTTTGAACACATTCCGCTGGCTCGTACCAGCTAACGGAGAGGTGGTTCTGAGGGTCTGGTTCTACTCAGAGTCGCTTGGGACCTTTGAACAGGCCTTGAACTTTGAGCTTGTGGGGACCCGGAGACTCTACCAACTCCCCTGCAGAGGAATATGCACCTATCCATCCATCTGCAAAGATTACACGTCAGTGTGTAAAGATATGCAGGAATATGATTGATAAGGAAAGGAGAAGGAATCCTACAGCAAAGACAGTGGGCTGTCGGTCTATTTGCTCATAAAGTATCCTAATGTGTGCTTAGAACTTGCCTGTCAGAAACAGAGTGAATCATTTTTGGAATATTAGAACAAAAATAGATAGCATACTCAGAGTTAAGACTTTTGTTACTTTACAGGGACTTCAAAGTTTAACACTTCTGTGTCCACCACTATGTTTCCACAGGACTGTTTTCGCCAACAGCAAGTGGGTGCAGCACATGAAGAATGGACTTCAGAAGGCGTTTGTGATCAGTGCTGGACACTTTGAATTTGGGCCTTTACTTTGCAGCAAGAGCAGAGACAGGTGAGAGGCAGAGAGGTGGAATCAAGCTGGCAAATGTGTTGTTTTCTCCACACATGTCCTTGTTCATGTTCAGGTATAAGGAGAGCCGCTATCCAGAGAACGCAGAGAAGTTGGTCATTCGTAATAATTCAGATCTGGAGGCAGAGGTCCAGTTCAGTTTTCAGTATGACACCCAAGCCTCCACATATCTGCTGGATCCCCCCACCCTGACCCTCAAACCCGGTCAAAAGAAGGTGGTTTTCACAAATATTCTCTTGACTGATGTAACAACATGTCAGCTGCCTGTGCGAAACTGAGATGCGACTGTTTTTCCACCTTTGCAGGAGCTGACGGTGTGGGCTTACCCAACTAAACAGGGACAAATTAAGGACTGCATAGTGTGCCACATCAGGGACAATCCCGAGCCTGTGATCATCAAACTGTCATGCTGGGGCGTTCGGCCCGAGCTGGAGCTGGATACCAAGCTCCTCCACTTTGGCCGAATTCTGCTGCACAGGTACCAAATGCATATGTAGAAATGTTAATCATATTTCCTGTGATACCAGTTCATAAAAGCCTTATTCTAGTTTCTCACTCCTCACCGCCCTGTTTGCCCAAAAATGAACCTGTTAATCCAGCCGCTTTAGATCAAAGTTGCTTTGGATACAATATGCAATAGGGCAGGTGAGGACACAACAGTATGGATCATGGTGAGGCTCACAAACAGATGTGGCAGTAACCATAAAAACTCACGAAACATCAGGGGCTGAAAAAGGAAGAGAAGGCAACACTAATGCCAGTTTTAATCAGAGCGTTTGGGTTTTTCCACCACGCGCACATTCAGCCCCACTGTTGGTTTTTTCATCAACTCACCCCACTTTCCCTGATCCCGCTCCACAGGAGGGACAGTCGCAGTGTCATGATGCGCAATAAGACAGCTCTGCCTGTGTTCTGGAGACTGCAAGGCGTCGAGGAGTTGGGGGAAGAGTTTGTGGTGCCAATAGATGAGGACACCATCCCACCCCACTCTTCATTCCTTTTCAGTATACACTTCAGGCCCAGGAGGTCACTCCATATGAAGAAGATTTTACGTCTTGAAGTAAGTGAAAAGAGTTTATGTGGCGATTACATAATCAAATAATGACATATGTGTATTTTAAATGTAATAAATAGATTCTCCGGAAAAAGCTTAAGCCCTCATCATTTCACATTATTCCTGATTTGAAAGAAAAAAGAGCTGAATTGTTAGCTATTAAAAAGCATGTTTGTTTTTTTCTCATGTTGCAAAAATAGAAAGCTGAATGAAGATGTTTGAAGTCAGCATTTGTCCCTGGGGCTGTAACATGGATGTGTGCTCCTGTGGAAAGCCAGACCAGCTGTTACTTACAGATCCTGATGATTTTTTGTCTTTATTCAGGTTTCTGATGCAGAGAGGATTGTTGGAATTGTGCAAACTGAAAACATTCAGGTTATTGCTGAAGCCTATGACATAGACCTGGAGATCACACCAGGTACAAGCAGATGCCCTGAAATCTTAATTTATCTAAAGACATTTAAAGGCCTATTTTCAGGCTCAGCTGGAAAATGGTTAAACCCAGCTGGCTTAGGGTTAGAGGGTGTTCGTCTTATCGCCATCAGCAGTTTTGATTTGTAAACAGGCTATTTTTTAAATGTTTTTGGCAAATATTCATCTAAAAAGTAGGTTATTTTGCCTTTAATCCATCTGTAAAATGTATACACATAAAGGGGAAGACTCAATAAAGGTTCCTGCTCACTCAGATCACTTGACATCGACACAAAATACATATTTTCAATCAATTAGTATATGATATAGATAATACATAAATAAGCTAATGATTAACTAAAAAAGCTTTACCAACTAAAAGAAAAAGCAATATTCAAATCTCATAAAACACATCCATCTTGTACTCAGTTTATTATTTTATTCCTGCCCATGTAAAGGTCAAAAGTTCAGGAAAGTAGTCACATATATGGCTTTAGTTTTTGCTATCGCTAACACAAACTAAAGTTACCTGCTGCTTAGGTTTAACTCCATGTTAGACGATGAGTCAACACCGGAGGTTTTGGACCACTGAAAAGATGGGTTGAAGCAGATGTCCTCCAGTTTTGAATGGAAAACCCCCGAACTATATGCTAATGAATCCAACAGTCCGGCTTTTTGATTCAGCTGTTCTCTTCTTTGTTCCTCTGAATGACTGAGTTCCTGTCCACATCACACTGACACACTCTTGCTTTTCTGGCAGATAGCATTCTGGACTTTGGCATTCTCAGCGTCTATAGTGAGGCCAAACTGCCTGTCAAACTGAAAAACAAAGGAAAATACGAAATAGCCTTCAAGTGAGTGAACATCTGTTCTTTTCCATGTAGGAAACAGTGCAACACTCAATTTTTCCATTCATTTTCTGTTCAAAAGGTTCTCTATCGAGCAGACAAACCAAACCCCTCCAAACCTGGGATCCATTTTCACAGTGTCCCCACACACTGGCTCTCTAATCCCACATGAAAGGCACACCACAGTGCTCATCACCTGCAAACCGGACAGGGAGATCTGCCTGATAGAGGAGCCCATCCTGCCCTGCCAGGCGAGACACAAAATCATCAAGGCTTCATAGACCTATTGGCCAGTTTTGGTTTTACTTCACCTCCGTTGTGCCTGTCCATGGCAAAATGAAAAACGACTTTCTTTGCACTTTAGTGCACTTTTTAGTGGTAGTTTTATATTACAGTAAATTACATCATATGCACGAATACACTTCAAAGGTTGAAGTCAGATTGTTGCATCATCCCTAACTTTAGCTAAATAATTTATGACATCATACTTCATTTAAAAATGTTGCAGTGGAATACTTGTTAGATTCAGATGATATTTTGCTTTAAATAAAAAAACATAAAGCATAAAACTGCCTTTTCCTGATCTGACTTCATAATGAGCTCACTGTATTCAAACCTGCTGCTGGTTCGAAACTGATCTGATCTTCTGTAGGTGATTGAACCCAACATCGGGAAAGAAGGAGAAACCATAGCCACATTAAACATCAAAGTTTCCGCCGAGGCTGTATTCTCCAGGTTTCTGTATATTATTCCTACTTTTATTTTATATCTGTTATATATAATTGTGGTACAGAAACATGATCATATTGCTGTCTGTACTAGTATGAGTATAGATTTACTTTGCACGGGTTGTGACTTTTTTCTGACTTTTAGATTCACAATCACTCCCGCATACGACCTCAACTTTGGTCCAATGGCCTTCGGCTGCAAGAAAAGCCTGAACCTCACGATAGAGAACAGTGGAGTCTTCGAGATGCATTTCAGCATCTCTCACATGATCACAGAGCTGGGGTAGGAGAGCAGAGGATACTGAAATAGGTCCCTAATACATGGTTAAGCAAAAGTGAAGAAGTTTAGATAGCAGATCAAACCAAAACCAAGTTGAGATCAAACACACAAACGCTTGTTCAATCATTTCAAAGTCATGATTGAAGTGTCTTAAATTGAAAGTTATGTGCTTGTGTGCTGGTCCTAGGGGTCCAGTTAAAATGGTTCCCGATGAGAGCAACTCTGCGAAGCCCACTTGTACCAATGCGAAACCACGACGGGAGTCTTTCCAAAGAAAGTCGACCCTTCACCAGGTGAGAGACGAAAAAAAACTTGTCTTTAAAGATAGCGTAGCTACTAGCTTTGTGTTGGACAGAAAGTGTCTTTTTGGCTCTTTTTTCCTGGTTTCCATTCAAACCAGAGCAACAAAGGAAGAAAACCTGCTGAAGTTTGTGCTTACGGCCTGATTTTCCCTGGTGATCTCACCTCGTCTTCCTCTGTCTTCTCATCCCTGTGTTGCTTCAAGAACCGCCTCACCATCGGGGTGTTCTCCCTGTTCCCCTGCACTGGAAGCCTTCTGCCTGGGTGCCAGCAGCTGGTAGCGGTGGACTGTGTAGCGGAGCAGCTGGGCTCCTGGTGCCAGGGTCTGCTCTTCGACATCACCGGTCGGAACCCCTCAGAGCATCCTGACGGCATACCCTACCGACTGCTGGCTGATATCTGCAAGCCAGGTGAGAGCTGTGTGACCCATCAGTGAACCTCACCAAGCTCTGGTCCAAATGCCCCATTCCACTGATTTATTACTCGGATTATTTTGACCTCATTAACACACAGACTTTGCTGTTTTGTTCTGCTTCACAGGCATAGTGTTAGACATGGCCTCCATCTTTGAAGAGCACCATCTTTGCCAGAACAGTAGCCAGCTCTCCTCTGAACAGTTCTGCACAGCCGAAAGCGTCTATGTTCTGGATGAGAACAAATTCATCTTCCGCAACGCCCTGGTTGGGCGAACGGCCAAAGCCCGTTTCAAAATCACCAATAACAGCAAAGTCCACTGCGTGCTTAATATGGCCATCAAAGGCGTCGGGCCAAAAGTAAGAACCAAAGCTGAGTTTGACAACAACGTGCGTGGATTATTAGGATTTAAATAATCTGTGTGTTTTTACAGACATCTCGAAATGTCGAGGTGTTTGATTTGTCGACGACCACACTGAACATACCCAACCAATCCCATGCTTTCGCCGTGGTCACCTTCACTCCTCAGTCGGTGCAGCAGTACTCTGCAGTGTTTGAGGCCACATTGGAGGGACTTAACAGGTTTATTATGCTCCCACTAAAAGGATAGTTAAAGATTTTGCATTATATTGCTTCGATCGGGTGGAATTTGTGGGCTCTAGCTTAAGAATTGCACCATGTCTTTTCCTTAACAGTTCATCTCTCTTTCTGTCTTCCTTCATATTCAGAGCCACGCCTACGTCAAAGAGCAAGGTGCTAGAGTTCGACCTAATGGGCGAGGGCACTCTGCCCAGTGTGTGTGTGGAGCGTCCCTCTCTGAGGAGCAGCAAAGGAAGCCCTATGCTGGCGTTCAGGCGGGTTTTGGTGGGGAGAAGGCACACCCTCCCGCTGGTGCTGCTAAACGATGGAAATGTTCCAGCTCAGGTGAGAACAAGCCCAACAGGTGGAATAATGTGAGAAAGGTTGAGAGTAGACAAGTGAATTTCTCATTCTCTGGAAATTTGTTGTGCAGGTCCAGATTGACATGTTGGATAAAAACAGAGTGTTCACCCTTAAAGCTGCTCCTGGCAACACCATCAGCTCCATCCAATCCACTCAGCTGGAGGGTCCCACTGACTCAGGTCACTGTCAAATCTACTGTTCTAACTTCAGTGCTTCAAAAGCAAAGACGGCCCACTTTATCTTTACACATTGTTCCTTTTATACTTTACCTACAACACAACGTAATCACTGAAAATAGAATCCTTCAAGTAAATAACAATTTCCCGAGGACTCCTCGAGTGCAGATAGTGATGGTGGAGTTTTTGTCTTTAGGTTGAGACGTCAGGGGTGAAGAGGCAAGTGACAGAATTTAAGAATGGGGCCCAGAGTCTGAATTGAATGTTGACCATAGACTCAGAGCAATGATCCCAAAACATGAGTCTGGTGTGATGCTGCATGCTGTTATTAAGTGTCTGATTCCATTGTTAAAGTAAATGAATATGCTAATATGTCTTGCATTCAACTCTTTAACATGATTTTTTTGGTTCTTGTTGTTAATCTGAGGTTAAATCCCTTTCGCACTTCAAATTGAAACCCCTCTCTCTCTTTCAGAGTGTCAGTCGGTGCACAGAGCTGTCCTGTGGCTCAACGTGAACAAACTAGAGGCTTTTGAGGTCAGCTTCTGCTCCGACAGACCTCTCACTGTGAAAGCAAAGATTTCAGTGCAGGTCAAGGACAACCAGTACAGCAATACCATCATTATGGTGACAGCGGAGGCTTACCAGGAAATCGTCTCACTCGATTACATCAGCAGGCCGATTCAGGACCTGGCTCAGGAGGAGGAAGGAGAAGGTGTGTGAGGGAGAGCATGAGAGGGAGTAGAAAGAAGCCCTATTAACAGAAATATTGAGAAATGTTGTCAAAAGAAAGGAAGTGTGTAAACGGGAATTTACCTAAAAGGCCTGTTTCTTTTCCAAGGGAACTGTGAGGTGCTGCACTTTGGTGACTGCCATGTAGACTGCCAACACCAAGAGAGTTTCACCATGATCAACCACAGCAGCAACCAGGTGGTGAGATTTGAGTGGCATCCGAGCGGATCTCATGTCAACTTTTCACCTCAGGTAAAAAAAAAAAAAAACTGGCACAACAATAAGGAGTCAGATTGACTTACTTTAGTTTCACTACACAGTGTGAAAACACAAAGCAGGTGCAGCATCATCTAATTCAGAAGTAGAAGAATTTAAACTTTCAAATGGCTGTTTTATATGGCCTCATATCTGTCTTCACTGTAAACCGAACAGGTTCCTGATAACACTTGGCTGTGTGTGATGATAGAAATCCTCTCTGTTTGCAGGTCGGGCACCTTCATGCTGGATGCTCCAAAGAAGTGAACGTTATCTTTTGGTCCAGTCAGCCGGTGACTCTGAAAAGCAAGTCAATGAAATGCAAGTTTTGCCGGGTGGAGTTTCAGCAGCCTCTGGAGCAAGTGGCCGACTGGGACGACCGGCAGAGGACAGTACAGTGGCACAGCGCTTCAAAGGTTTCTGAAGCACCGCAGTTACCTGTGGCCAGCAGGGTACACCCAGCCCCAGTTTGTCTCACAGACTGATGGACAATGTGTAGATAAGTGTGTTCATGTCTGGGCCTGCCTGCAGGTGGTGCAGACCGATCCTGAGCCCAGCTGCTCTGTGGTGGATGGCTCTCAGTGGGAGCTGGATTTGCTCATCAGTGCAGTCTGTGACTATGCCAAGTTCAGCTGCTCCAACAAAACCATCCACTTCAAAGACACAATGCTTTTTCAAACCAGGGTTCACCAGTAAGTCCGGTTCTGCTTCTAAATACTGTCGTCCATTTAATCACATTAGAGACTTTGAAGACCAAACCTTAGAGATACGATAATTATTGTTCAGTAAAAGACAATGACACAGGCTGAGTTTTTCTTTTATTACATACCATACAGTCAAATTTATGTCCCCCACAATTTTATTAAGTGTCTTTTCTTAGATGAAATTGTGTTCTTTGCTTTTGTGTGTGTAAATACAGGCTGCAGATAGTGAACGAGGGCAGCGTGAAAGTAGATTACTCCTGGCAGGTCCTGATGGATTCAAGCGGCAGCTCAGGGAGTCGGGATGGAGGTACGGCACAGAACTACCTCTTCTTCTCAGAGTTAAAGTGATTCACTCCTAGCCAGCCATGTTTCAGTCTTTTTCTAATACCTTTACACTTTAGCAGGCCGAGATGTTGGTCTTTGGGTTTCTGTTTGCCTTTAAATAAACAACTTCCCTGCTGTCTGTGACAGATGGGAGCTCCACCTCCTGTCCTGGATCGGCAGATTCGCTGCCTGCAGCTCGTCCCTCCAGTGCTCTGCTCAGAGTGGCCACTCTCCTGACGGTGAACCCTGAGCTGCCTGCTTTCACCGTGGAACCCAGTGCAGGAACCATTTCTCCTGGAGCCACGCAGGACTTCAGCGTCCGCTTTTCACCAGTGGAGCTGGCTCAGTTTCAGGGAAGGCTGATCTGCAGGTGAACAGATGATCTGTCAAATAAAAAGAGGGTTTATAACTTGATCATTCACAAAGGCAGATGGTGCATCTGTGAAAGCTTTTAGTAGTATTTTAAATAAAAATATTTTCGCTAACAGACTGTGCACAGTGTTTCAAAGGGCTGATGGAGCTCCAGCTCATGAGGCATCAGCGTCTTTATGAGCTGGACAGCAGCTACAGGAGTCCTGGATTCTTATAATTTCATTCCCTGTGTGTTTACATTTTTTCCAGCATTCCCAACTTGCAGGATGGGAATCGTGCTCCCTGTATCCCGGTGTTTGGCCGCAGCCTGCTGCCCCACTGCCACTTTGATTTTGAGGACTCAGACTACATCAGCGGCCATCGCCGCAGGGTCAGGCGCCCTGTGGACCTCAACAGTCGAGTTTTGGAGTTTGAAGCTGTTGGCTTCTCCACACCATCAAAGAGGTAATGAGGGGGCAGACTGGAGGTTTGATACTACTGGAAGTGCTTAAAAAATGTGTGTTGCAGATGTTTTAGTGTGCTGAACCCAACCAGTAGGACCTACTCCTTCAAATGGAGGTGTGAAGACGACAGTGCCAGTCCTTTCCGCTGTCTCAGCCCATGTGGCTCCATTCTACCTGGGAAGAGGGTTCAGGTTAGACTGGAAAGGAGCAAAGAACATCACAGCCCCCGCCCGGGGGTTTGCTCCTGACTTTCAGATAATTCTCTCCTCTGCCTGTGTCTGCAGGTGTGTTTTGAATATGTTGCAGACCAGCCGGATACTGTGGAGTCCTTCTGGACTTTTGTGATAGAGACTGTGTCGCTATCTGTTCCCTTCCTGTTGGTGGGCACCACCAGAGAACCACTCGTTTATTTTCAGAGGCCTCACCTTGATCTTGGAGAGCTGCTTGTTGGTGTGTAATGCTGCTGTACACGCATGGGGCCAGGTTGACAAATTATATTTGTCAGAAATCCTTTTTTGGTGAAGAAACAGACAGCCGTGCACACTTACTTTTGATTTGAACATTTTCGTAGCAGTTTGTCAAATACATTGAAAATGGAAAACTCTTTATCATCTTTTCTGAGCTTTGAATCAGGAATCAATTGACCAGCAGAGCTGAAAATGTAATCCTGGCCTTTATGACAGACACAAATTTTACCTATCAAAGCGATTGATCCAGCAGGATTGCTGGTTTTCATATGAGCGGCCAATTTTTTTTCAAAGCGATCTGATTCATCTCACCACAAAAACAGTTTAAATATATTATTCAGACACCAAAAGATTTTTACAGTGTCCCCAAAAAGTGGCTTAAATTAAGCTGAATTCTCCTGGAATTAATCATTACTTGTTGATTGCTGATTTATTGGTGAATAGATTGGCAGACAATGTTGTGTTCATGGAGAACAGATTATAATATGACTTTTGTTATGAGGGGCTCTTGATTTTCTTTGTACCAGCTTGTGACAGGAAGATAATTATTTTATGATGACTTAAAGATTAGTAACCATTTTACATGAAACCCTCCACCGAGTGGAATGTCATGTTGAGTTCAGAATCATTAATTAATCATGACTGTTGGGTCTGTTGAGTAATTCTGTAGTTTTTTATAACTTCCAGATCTTCATATTTTTATGAGCTTTTCACTTTGTGAGTATTAAGTGGTGAAACATTTTGATCAGCTGCCCGTTCTTTATTGCTTCTACATTTGCTTCCCAAAATAGTGACAAGTGTAATTCGACTTTCATCAACAAATTTGATTTTAGGTATTAAACGTTCCTTGTTTTTTTATTAACTGCAAAGCATTTCTTCATCAAAGAAAGCAGTTAAAAACTATGATTTGTAGATAAATTACAGTAAAATTACCCTGTTATGTTAGTGTGTCCCCTCAGAAGAGTTAAGCAGAGAAACATACCATAGTCCTCAGTTATCATCCAGTGGCTTTCTGTCTCTGTCCTATCAGCTCAGGTGTGGATGTTGGGATTTTGAAAGATCAGCCTGATTCACAGGTGATGCAGATTGTTACTCAGAAATGGTGCAAATGTGTATGTGTGTGTCGCACGCAGGCCGTAAAGCGGAGCAGACAGTGGCTCTGGTGAACGGAGAGCTGGAGCCCCTCAGCTTCTCTGTCCTGCCGGAATCTCTTCTTTCTGAGGATCAGCTGTCAGGTCTCATCGTGCATCCCATGAGCGGCACGGTGGCACCCAAAGACAGGTGAACACCCCACTGCTGATCTTTGAAAAGGTGGAGACTGTTTTTATCGTAAATAGGCAGACAATTGATTGTTGTTGTTGTTTCAGGCTGCCGCTGTTTGTGTCACTCACGCCTTCCCTGGAGGCCTATGTGAGTTTCAGGGTGACCCTTAAGGTGAAGCGCAGGGCAGAGCCACTCACGCTCACCGTTAGAGCCGATTGCTTCGCCATGAGTGCCACAGTTCAGGTCGAGCAGCCTGACGGGGCCCTCAAAGATGTGTCCCCCAACCACCAAGACACTTTGGACTTCGGCAAGGTTATCACACTTTCATAATAGAGACAGAAATACTTTAAAAAACAAAACAATCCTCTTTTCCCTCAGAGTTTTAATCTCCTGTGTTGGTCTGTATGTACACCACTCATAGGTGGGCATTTCAGAGCAATCCACCTTTAAGTTGCTGGTGTCCAATTGTGCAAGATTCAGCCTTGAGGTGAACTTTGAATTAATGGGTCCCGGAGATCTTCTTCACAACTTAGAGGCCAAACCTCAAACTGCGACCATTGAGGTGGGGAAGCAGCTGCAGTCGTTACTCTTCTTCAGTCCGCAGAGCATTTGCAACTTCCAGGACGTCAGCTTTAATGTCAAGGTAGGATGCTAATGAGGGGGTCAGTGAGCTGAATGGAATTTCTTCTGTCTGCACTCATTACGTCTCTTTTATGTTGGATTTTTCCTGTCAGGTGAAGTTTGGGCCAACATTTACCTTCACCGTTAAAGGTGGGGCGGTAGCACCCAGCCTGGAGTTCTCCTTCAGCAAGTTCAACTTCGGCAGGTGCTTCCTGTTCTGCCCCGGCATGCAGCCGCCGTCCCAAACTCTGGTGATCAGCAACAAAGGGAGGAGAGACGTCAGGTATTCTGCTTTCTCCCCATGGGAAGCACCAACGTTAACGTGAAGGAGAAGTAAATGGAAAAGGAGGCCGAGATGTTAAAATGAGCTGTGAGACCAAACCCCTGTCCTCTCTGTACCCTCATCAGTGTCCAGTGCCTGTTCAAAAACACACATTTTCTTAAGATGGACTTCCAACCGGACATTTTATCCCCTGGTGCTACGATCAGGGTACCGCTTACCTTTTATCCATCTGAGGCACGTCGATACCACGAGAAGCTCAGCTTCATCCTGAACAGCTACGTCACAAGACAGGTGGAGGTTCTGGGGCAGGGCACTGAGATGAAGGTGAGCAGGAGGAACATGTGTGTGCATCTGACACTGATCCTACGATTTAAGGAGGTGGGATTCCCATCAGGATGCTCCATTAAGCTGCCAACATAAAGGGATACAAGTAAATAACAAAGCAGCAGGTGACAGAGCTTCTGTCTGTAGAAGCTGTAAAACAGTCTGACACATGTCCACGTCTCTGCTGTTGGCAGCGTAATTTAAACACTTTTATATGAAATCAATACAGATGTATAAAAGCTCCAGTTTCATCATGTTTCTATAAATCTCCATCAAACCTCAGGATGGCACAAGGCTCACACTCACATGAGCTGTTAAATCCTGTTATTGGACTGAATTCTTCCCTGGCATGGTAACGGGAAGCAGGGTTATGGTTTGGTTACACAGTCCATACAGCCGGGAAAACTCACATTATCACAGCATGTCCCATGTCAAATTTAAAGAGCCTTATAAGAATTAAGTCTGAATCTAAAATACTTTCTTTGTTTGGCAATTCAATTGTATTACACTCTATATGTTTTTTATCAATAGTTTATATTTTATTAATATGTTTATGACATTTGTCTTTTAATAATGATGTTTCTCTATAGTCCACAATCTGCAGTAATATTAGGATACAAAAAGATCATTAGATTCATTTTCCAACATGAACTAATCTTTCTTGTCATTCCTACCTTAATTGCAGTCTTATCCAATTAGTCCATGTTTCTAAATCATTATCTGTTTAGATTCTGGTTCAAATTTTCAGGTAAAGTTATTCTTTCATTTTTTCTTCTTTTTTTAAAAAACATTTTAATTAAAAAAATGTTTCCTTTAGTATTAGGTGACTCTACTGTTTTGTTAAACTGAGTTTAATCCAGTGCATTTACAAAAGAAAGAAGTTAAATCATCTGTGTTATTCCAGCTGGAAGTGGAGGATCCTCGCCACAAGAAGGTGAAACTGGGATCTCTGACTTTGGGTCAGAAGGTGACAAAGCAAGTGGTTTTAGTCAATCGCAGCAGTTTGGACCTCTCATTCACCCTGACACTTAATGCAAATACACCTCTAGACCCAAAGGTGAGACAAAACGTCTAAGAACAGTCTAAGAACAAGCAGGCCTCCTTTCGAGCAGCACTGAATGCCACTGTCTTTTCCTCCAGGATCTGTGTGTGAGCCCAGCAGGCGAGCTGAAGCTCAAATCTGCCGGCGGCTCCTGTCAGGTGGAGATTCAGTTCTCGCCTCGTCGGCATGTTCCTGCCTTCAGCGCTGAACTGCAGGCGGAGTTTGCAGGCTTCTTCCACCCCCTGCTGACCGTCCAAGGCTGCTGCCTGGTATGCAGTCCATGTTATGCACCCATCAGCCATAACATTATGACCACAACTAACTACATACTGTTAATTTCTGTTTGTTTTTCATTTTGTGTGCATAAATCTGCTGTTGCCTCAAAAAAGGGATATTAACCACCAGCTCATTTTAAACCCATCAGGGTGTGGAGGTGCTGCTGGATCCGAACCACCTGTCCTTTGGAGCCGTGGTCCAGCGCTGCCAGGCCAGCAGACGGATCGTTATGGCGAACATTGGTGACATTGGCGCCAGGTAAAGTGTCCATAAGATGAAGCCACTTGCAGGAAACACATCCACTCTGCAATCATTGTCAAAGGAAATATCCTGGCTGAATTTAAATCGGCCTCTGTGCTTTCCTTATTACCAGGTTCCACTGGAAGACTGAGAATTTCCCTGCAGAGCTGTCCATCACACCAGCAAAAGGATATATCTGTCCGGGGATGGAGGTTCCCTTTGAAGTGACTTTCGCTCCAGTTGAGCTCAGTAATGACAGGAGATATGAGGGCCTGTCTTGCTCTCTGGAGGGCTCCCCCCCACCCGTTCTGCTCACTGTCACAGGCTCCTGCATTGCAGCGTCCACAACACAAGAGGTGAGACTGAAGCTTCTTTTGATGCATTTACTATTCTTATTAAATGTAGAAGATGAAACAATCAAAAATAAATATATAATGATAAATAAGTTGCCTAAACTGAACTTTTCAAGCTTGACCATGACCTTGATGACTGAGAATCTTTACAGATATCAAAAATAAAAAAAACAATGCAGGTATTTGATTGTAGTCTAATCCACTGGTCCGATTATAAGAGGTGAAATTAAGTTTAATATTTCACATTTGTTGTAAAAACAACAGGAAAGAGCTGGTTAGAAATCCAACGACCCTGCAGCTAAAGGTGGTTCTACCAGCTGGGGGTTTGTTGATCTCTTGTTAAATTTATGATGACGTGGCTGCATTAACATAGCTTTAGGACAACGCCATGTCATAGGGCAAATCATTAGCTCCAATTCAGGAAATGCTTGTAACATCCTTGACATCAACATGAGTGAGAGACAAAAGCAGAGAAAAACAGCTATGTCAGCTGTGATGTTGACCCAACCTCCAACAATGGACTTCGAGCTGCAATACAAAGCCCTGATTACCTACATATGAGAGCTGCTGACCTGAAACCCGAGGCAACACAGAGAGAAGCTATCCAATTATCAGAGCCTCCAAAACAAAATGCAAAAAAACGAGAAGAAATACAGGTCTGATATGTCTAAGGCACTGGAAGCGGCCAAACAATCACTCTCAGATCAGGCTAAATTCAGAGGACTAGAGAAGAACCCAGCAGAATAAAGCCATTCAGCAGTCCATCCACACAAGGAAGAGGGTGATGTTTCTGTAGACCTAAAGGAAGCATATGCCCCAGGAGCCTGGCTAAAGAAGCTAACTGCACACCAGACTGGCTAACCCAAAGTCCAACAGTCCTCATGACACTTCCTTAAAAAGGAGGACTTCCATCCAACCACTATCTGTAACCGGCTTTTACCACATCAGAGCTCCAACATCTGACACACAGAATGTGCGTCCCTGCTGCTCTGTGGAGGCTTGTTTCCCTTCAGTCAGATAATAACTAACAGTGGCCACAACTGAAGACAACGTCATCCGCTTCTGTTGTTCATCTTTTTAAATGACTGTCGTAACATGCTTTAATTTCAAACCTCACAGCAATAAATATAAAAGAGTTTCACACAGAAAAGGTTTTTGTCATTAAACTGGAACAAATTTTGTCTTTTAATACTGACTGTGAACCTTTTTCCATAGTCGTAAAACCCAAACGATGCCGTGTCAGTGCTGTTGCATCTCAGTACAGGAATTGTTAAAGCACAGCGCCAGATAATGTGAGACATTGATTTGGCTCATTTGGAGAACTCAGCAGGTTTTGGCAGATTTAAAGATTTATTCAAAGTTCCAGTGAGTTTCAATTAGCTGAGTACCCTCAGCGACTGATAGCCTGGGAATCGGACAAATGTGTGAGCTCATGTTTCATTTCCACTTCAGAAATTGCATTTGTGCGTTTGTCTGCAGAAGGCAAGAGGTTTAAGAGAAGGCTTCAGAGTCAGTGTGATGCTGGTTTCTCAAATTTTAGGTCTTTTAACCCGAAAAATACGGTTGTTTTTTAATCGGCATCTAAAATGAGACCCTAAAGTTTAACAGTGGCGAACAAGCTGTGGAGCCTGATTTGTCTAACTTTCATGATGCTGTGTTCTGCTCTCCAGGTGGTGAATTTTTTTTGCCCGGTGCGCAGCTCTCAGACCCAGAGCCTGTCTGTGCTCAACCCCACCAATCAGCGCTGCAGCATCAGGCCGCTCATTGAGGGAGAACAGTGGAGGGCTGCGCCCATCGTAACCTTTGAACCCCACCAGAACAAGGCTGTTGATATCACATACCGTCCTCTCACCATGACCGCTGAAGGAAAGAAACATCTGGTAAAGGAGAGATTTCAGTCAAATGGTGCTCTGCTTTAAAATGCTGATCACAAGTCCTGATCCAGCCCTCCACTCTGTATGTCAGCCTCTAAAAAGACGTTCAAAGTTCATAAAGGAATGGTAATAACAAACACAGTTAAACGGATTTTTGAAGGCAGCAACAAGCTGATTCCTAAAGAGCTGTTAGCTGAAAAGCTGGTGTGCAGAGTCCTTTAAACATTTGAGGAAACTGGACGAGTGGAGGACAAGCATTTTTCCTATTTTCCTGACCAGCAACGTAAATTAGTTTCCCCGGTAACACAATCTTAATGAACACTTCTTTTCTCTCCCTCAGGGATCGGTTTTCCTCTCTTTTCCTGAGGGGAGGGGCATGCTGTACTCCCTGCATGGAACTGCTGATCCCCCCAAAGCTGAGGACAACATTTTGATCGAGCTTCCGGCCAAGGCGCTCCAATCACAGCTGCTTACTGTGAGCAACTGGCTCTCAAAGCAGCAACGGTAAAAAAAAAAGACAAAAATGCCAAGTCACCTGTTGGCTGAACCTGTGTCTGTTTACTTTTTGTAAGCTGAACCATACCAGAAGAATACTTGATTATGTTTTTAGCCCTCTGAGACGTCCTAAATGACACATTTACTGGTGGAAGACTGGCTTACATTCAGTGTCCTGAGGGGCTCTTTTGTGTGTTTAAGCTCAATATAAGGGCCAGATTTAAGGAGCTCTGGCCACAGTGTTTCTTGTAGTTGGAAACTCTTCGATTTACTGCACAAAAATGCTGCTTGGTTAACTGTTTAGAGGGATGCAAGAATTTTACTGCTGTGGATTTAGCTGTTAAAACTTCCTATCATCCTGATTACCAACATAAGACAGCAGGACGATATTAAGCACTTTATTTAACACAAACAAAACACAGATAGAAAAGAAACTGCTGGATCAAACCTTAATTTTTCAGAAAAGCTACTTTCCCAACAATTTATAGAGAGGAAACAGAGCTGTGGTGGCTGGCTGTTCCACAGGGAACCGCTGAAAACCACATAAAGCTCGAGGACGTGTAGCTGTATCAAAGTCAGTTGTTCGGGTCACAGGTGCACCTTCAGCCATCGACCCGAATCAATCCTCCATTCATTCAAAGAGCCTGAACTAAAAACACAGCACAGAAATGTTTAGCAACAGTGGGCTAAAAAATGCTCTCATCTGAGCCACATTTGATTTATTCATTACAATGATGAGGGCATTTATTTATGTTTGAATCTGCTGGGGGTTGATCTGCAGCATGATTTTTATTATGGAGATGTCCCTAATCCTTTATGAGGCGCAGAGGCAGAACCACATGGATAGTTGTTTTGAAGAGTGGCTGCATGGAGATAAGCTTTTATCCTGTTTTTATTGGACTAAAAACCATTTTGTCAGTGCGTTCCTGCCACCAGAAAGCACTGATTGACTGATGCGCATGTGCAGCGAGCCTCTGTGTAACTGACCCAAATAGCATGCTCAGAACTGGGTGTTTCAACTGCCCCCGTCGACTTGGGCAGAAACCAGAAATCGAGCTGTAGTATCTCACTTCACCAAGCCTGCTGACACATTAAAGATAGTGAAGAAGGTCCCAGAAACAGGCCTGACAGCTCACCTAAACTTTACTCTTCCTTTTTGATAGGGAAAGAAACAGACGATCTAGAGTGCATGCTCAGCAGGTGAATGAGTTTCTGTGTTCTCAGGTTCCACGTGCTGATGGAGACGCTGAAACCTGAGAAACCCGATGCTACAGTGTCACTCAGGGGTCTCAAGTACATGGATGTGCCCGCTCATGCCAACAGGGACTACAAGCTGTCCTTCTCTGCATACAAAGAGGGGCTGTACAGCACCAAGGTGTGATCATCAGCTCATGTCTGAATGTGCGTCCGCGTGTGTGTGTGGACTGTAACACTGGCCTTTGATCACCCCACCCAGGTGACATTTAGTAACGAGAAAACGGGTGAGTACTTGTTCTACCTTGTTACCTTCAAAGTCACGCCTCCTGGAATCCTGTCCACCATCACTCTGGAGACGACCGTTCGGCGGACGGTCTCAGCCAGCATACAGGTGGAGAACCCGCTGACCACGCCGACCTGCCTCAGCACCGAGTGTAAATGCCCCGACATCAGCGCCCCCCCCCAGCACACGGTGCCAGGACTGTCCCAGGTAGACTCAAACACCGTCCTCACATCAAATAAACAAAGTACCCACACTCCAGCTTTCTGTGGGCCTGTCGTCTCTTTGTAGGGTGTTTTGAGTTTCGAGTACCATCCTTTACACGAAGGCGAGTCCACAGCCAGGCTGTCTCTGCTCAGTAATGATCTGGGCTACTTCCACCACGACCTGATTCTCAGAGCTCTGCCCCCACCACCAGAGAAAACCGTCCACTTTAGCGCTCCACTGGGCTGCAGCCACGCCATCCCTGTTAAATTCACCAACTACTCCCGCTTCAAGACTGAGTACTCCTGTAAGGTAAGAAAACTCCTGCCTGTCGGTGCGGGCTGCTCTTCAATCACACAGAAATGTGATGGATAGAAAGAAAACGTGAAGAAATTAAAGAAAATATAAAGAAATCTAATAGATAATGGAGATTTTTCTTTAAATTTACAGTAGAAATTGTGTGTATTGTGGTCATCAAAGAACCTGTCATCTGTGGTTGTGTTTGTGTGTTTGTGTGTGTGTGTGTGTGTGTGTGTGTGTGTGTGTGTGTGTGTGTGTGTGTGTGTGTGTGTGTGTGTGTGTGTGTGTGTGTGTGTGTGTGTGTGTGTGTGTGTGTGTGTGTGTTGTTTTGTCTTTCCTCCAGACTGATAATTCAGATTTCATTGTGGACGAAAGTGTTGGGGCCTCTCCGGGTTTCCAACTTGGCTCGGAGGCCAGGGTGGAGGTTTGCTTTGAGCCTCATCAGCTGGGGGAAGTGAAAGCCCAGCTCAGGCTGTACTCTGGAATTGGGGGGGAGTACATCTTCCCCTTGCACGGGGTGTGCCTCCCCCCGAAAGCGCAGGGCCCCTTCAGCATCAGGGCAGGTCGCAGCATCAATATCCCCTTCAAGAACGTGTTCCTGCAGACCACCAGTTTCTCCTTCCAGGTAAAGACCACCAGACCTTGTAAAAGTTCCCAGATCTTAGTTAACTGGATGAAAAGGTTTTCCCCTCATATCTGATATTTAAGTCCTAGCAAAGTTAATATCCAGTGTCTCTGTCACATTTTGTGTCATCCAAAACATTAGGACCACTAAATGAACTGGAGAGTGATTATCTCATCAGGGGGATGCATTAATTGACTCCAGCTAAAAAATCTGCCCTTCTGTTTCTTCAGTTTCTCCTGTTTGATGTTTCTTTTGCATCCAAAGACGTTCTGCTTTGTCACGTTGCCGAGATTTACACATTATCATGCTGCTCTCAGGTTGACAACCCTTGCTTCGCTGTCAAAGGAGTGGAGAGCATCGGCTCCAAAAAAACCCAAAACATCTCGGTGTGTTTTGAGGCTCCTCCAGGGGCGTGTTCAGGGCCATGCTTTGGCAAACTGACCGTAACCAGCCAGCGCTCAGAGGGGAGCAGCAAAGCCACAACATGGGTCTTTTACCTGAAGGGCCACCGGCCTGAGTCTTCATAGTCTGCACACACTGAAGAGCACAAAAACCCGTCCGCACAGCCACCTGTTTACACTGAAGGCCTCACTGGCTCATTTGTTCTGGTCAAAGTTGTTTATTTATTATTTACATCTCCAAAGCACCGAACTTGAATGCCACTCATATGTTAAAAATACTCTTTAGAAGTTGTTTCTTGTCTAATAAATTCTCCAGAAAGAGCTCTGATGTCATTTCACACCCATATCCACATGGGGGCAATCACGTCAAGAGATCCAATTTCCACCCCTCTGCCCCCTTGATGGGACAAGATACATCATTTGCTTCACTTTATTGTCTTTTGGTCATTCTGTCAGAGTTCTAGCAGGATTTAATTTGTCCAAACCACCGCTGTGTGCTCTCAGACACATGGCACATTGAAGAAAAGACTTTCTAACCTGTGGAAAGGGCAGAGCTGGGGGAGTCTCTCATTACCAAAGGTTAGCTCTGTCACATCACACACACATTAACCTCTAATCAGGAGCTGGAGTGACAGTTCAGGAGACACTCCTTTTACTCCATGCGACAGAAAAAAAGAAAAAAAAACTCTGATCCTCCTTTGGGACCCAGTAATCTTCACAAGGCTGTTTTTATTGAAGCTAAAAGGAAAAATGTCAGACATGTCAACCCTGAGATAAAACAATCCATTAATGTAGAATTCCCTCTGCTGTTTGGCAGCAACCCCTGAGAGCTGAGTGCACTTCACTACAACCTGGACTGATGCAATCTAACAGCTCACAATAAAAAACTATCTTTAATGTTCACTTTTTAGGACGAGTTACGAAATGAGTATAAAGATATGACACAGATTTTTCCATGAAGTCAATCAAAGTCAATCAAAGTCCCCATTCCTGATTTAAGTCCCTACACAGATGTGTGTGCAGACCGTATTGAGTTGTCTGTAGGATGGGGTGGGTGTGCTTTGGGGAGGGTGTTGTGATGTAAGAAGGGAAATGTGGGGGGGGAAAGGGGTGGGGGAGGGTGCTCCTCTCTCTCCCCCATAGAGCGCAGCATGAGCGCTCCGCAGCAAAAGGATGTGTGAGCAGGCAGCGCGCTACTGTAGGGACGGAGTCCACAAACTGCTCAACAAAGAACAAGCCAAACTTCGAGCCCAAGAAAGCCGCGAGCAGCCGAAACCCGTAGCCGGTCAGGACAGCGAGTCCGCGACGGCAGCGCAGTCCGGAAACAGCGGCGCCCAGCCCGGTGGAATCGACGGGCTCGTCCGCTGGATCGTCACCAAAATGAGCGACAACAAGAACATCTCCAGTCGGGAGTACGCCTCCAGCAAGGAGGAGGTGGCCGTGGCTCAGGAGCAGTTCTTCGCCCCGGAACCGCGGAGAGGCATCTCTGTCATCCTGGATGTGAGTATGAGCCGGCAGCGCCGGCGGGCTGGGCGGGACGGGGACAGCCGCGGAGCGGGGCGCGCGGACCGGTGCAGTGCGCACTTACGCACAGGCAGTTTGGGGCGATCTGCAGGGTTGTCTCCCAGTCCGGTGGGGCGGGTGTCCGGGATCCAGCGGGGGACTTCCCTGCCCGTCCCTCTCCCTGTTGCACGGTCCTTCATTACATCACTGACTTGTGTTGTTCTAAACTTCTTTATGGGACCAGTAAACAATACTTCACGTTTCATTTACTGGACCAGTTTCTGAGTCCGTGCAAATAAAGTCCCACAGCAGCAACACTGGACTCACTTTGTCTCACTGCAGTCAAATCTGAACATCAACCCTCTTTTTTCCTGAGACGCCCACAGCCCATCTGTGCCATTACCTTCATTTGACCAGAGGCTATTCAACTTCCTGCCATGAAATACTTCATCAAAACAGATCATTTTTCCACACTGACCTTTCAAATTTCCCCCTGGAGATCACTGGCACTACTTAAATGGAGTAGGAAACAGAAGTAGATCGTACTCTGCAGACCCTAAATAGATATGGGTTTATAACCGGAGGGCCAATTTTAATTCATTTATTCATTAAAACTCCTTTCATGGCTCCTTAAAAGAAAGAGCCCCAGCAATTCCCTTAGAGGAAGTACTTGGCTGATGAATCCAAGTACCCCGGTAAACTAATTCTTTGCGTGTGCAGAGGAGGTGTAGCCCAGTTTGCAGCTGACGCTCCCTTTCTGTGCAGAGCTCCACCTCAGCTCAGTATTCCTCGTCTGTTTTTTCACACAGACTGTAGCGAGCCATCAGATCTCACTCTGATCTTATCAAAGTTCTCCTTTGACTGCCGACACCCTTAGAGTGACAGCCGGCTATCTGCTTTAATCTAACTTCCAGCTGATGCTCTGACATCGGCTCTGAACTCTTCCTGGCATTTTCTCTGCTGCTTTCTGCATCACATCCACCTCTGAAATGTTAATGGTGCTGCCATTTCCCACCCCTACTGACCCTGCCATTATCACGGAGTGGAAGTCAACACCAAAGGGGTCCACTGGCGTGTGCACTCACACCTGCATGGAGCATTTTCCTTATTAGTCCCTCTGCTTCCTTATTTCTCCTCCTTTGTTGCCCCCCTCTTCTCTCTCATTTGAACCTCGCTGCACCTTTTCTGACTGCTCTTTACCCCCCCTTTATATCCTCTCTTTCTTATTGGTCTCCCCTTTGTGTCTCCTGTCATCTATTCTTAATTAGGTTAAGAGATAGATGCAACACGTTCCCTCCCTCTGCTTCTGTTTCTATTTTATTCAACGTTTTCAGCTTTTCCTTGTGGTGTTTTTTGCGACTGTTTCTGTGATAACTCTTTACAAACACGCCGCCTCCGCACCGCAACACTTTTCCTCTCCTCTCCAGGCGTCAGTGTCTGGGCAGCTCAGGCCAGGCTCCTTTTTGTGGAGCTGAGCACCCCCAGGGTGCAGCCGGAAAGCAGAACAATGCAGAGCAGCTTGTCATTTGGAGCTCAGCTCGGCACTAATGATTTTTGCTTTGGCTGCAGTTGCTGTGCTCTGAGTTTTACTGCCATAACCCTGTTGTGCAACAATTTATACAATTATACTATACTATTCTTAGATTTATTAATTTATGTGCAGACTTTCCTTAAATCATGATAAACTATTAAAATAAAATGTGGAAACGAATTGTGTGATGTCTCTCCTTATCTGTCCTGCTCATTTATTACTGAAATAATGGTCCCACAGGAATAAAAGCTACGGTTTAGTTTGAATGAATCAGCAGATTTTTCCATTCATTCATAAAGAAATGAGATTAGCGAACCGACTACCCACAGCACAAATCAATTTACTGTCAGATATGACAAGAAAAAACATAAAATCTTAATGTTTCAGGAAGAAAATCTGGAGTGACATAAAAAAAAGAATATAAATCTACAGCTGATTCATTTTTCTGTTAATTTTTACATAAATACATGTATTTATAAATGTATATATGTATATGTTTAGATATAATTCAGATAAAAAACATGAAGCATTCGTCACCTGGTGTGCTCTGGTCATATTTCAGTTTCAGATCTAAAGAAAGGCGTCTTCCACACATAGATGCAATGAATCATGTGCTTTGGGGCATGGTTATCCACTGGATACGCTGACCTCACTGACAGTTTCACATCTATCTTTTTATTGTCTCCTTCTCGGCACCGACAGGTGAACATGTCCCAAGTAAAAAATCATTTTAGTTTTCATCATTTATTTCTGTCATAATTTTCTATGGCTGTCTTTGACACCCTGCTGCCTCTGTGCTCATTTATTCCTGGGCATGCCCCTGTCTGTGCCTTTTTTCTTTGTCCTCCACCTTGCCGTTGTGGTGCTTTCTGGCAGGAACACTTCACATCAGACTCCAAAACACTAATAAAAAGAACCAGTTCTGACACTCAGTCTCACAAGTTTGGAGGCTTTCACTGCAGCTGTAAATGAGCTTATTGGGATGCATGAATCACCATTCAGCTGTAGCTCATTGGCTTTGTTTTGTAACTTTGAATGTCTACATTTTCATCCACACTCTACTAATAACCTCCAAACATGCTGAACCTCATCTGATTATCAGCCTCTGACTGGACTCACCGAACAGACTTCTGACATCAAAAACACTGAATGGTGACGTAATGACCACCTTTTTATTTTCGGATCTGCGTTTTCATAGCTTAAAGAATCCATTTGTGCTCCCCATGTATGTTTCTGACACCTTTCTGACTCCTACTTAAATATTTTATAGACTTTACATGTTTTAATGATAATTGTAGCTTACATTAGCTTCAAGGTAAAGACTATTTGCTTTTATTTGCTAATATCTTTTAAAACCTCAAAATATTGTTTGAATATTAAGGAAGAAAAATAAAGTAGATGGTAGTTTTTGTTTTCTTTCTTTCATAAAATGATTTGTCAGATTGGTTTAGAGAGACCGCCATTTGCCAAATTAAAAACGAAGTGTTTACAAAGTTTGATCTGGCTCATTTTTTGTTTTTAAATTGCTGCAGAACAGCACCAGCTGCCGACAGATTAACAGAGCCGTGCCTGAAAGGTGCTCGGTTCTTCAGCCCTCCCACACACATGTAGTCTTTTTTGTAGACGATACACACCTGTTCATGGCTAAAGCCCAGCTAATGTAAATGGTTCCTTAAATGAATGAAGTGTAACACACGTTAAGCAGTTGAAGTTTGGCTTTAAATCCAACTGTTCTGCATCCAGCTGCTGATATTTTCCCTCTCACTTACCACTCTGTCTTGCCTTTTGTTCACAGATATTCAGAAGAGCCGACAAAGATGGTGAGTGAAGTCATTTATTTTCTTGGTAGGTTGCCATGTCAAAGTTTCAAGCAACGTGTAAAAGACCTTGTAATGTTTTTTAGACAGCATTGGTCACATTTTAACATGAGCACATACAGTGTGCTGCATTCAAGAACACAGATCATTTCCTTCCTCTTCATACATATTTTGATTACATTTGAACCATCTAAACATTTAAAACATTTCGTTGTATTCTTTTAGTCCAGATAATTTATAAATCAGTTGATAATGGGAACAAATATGGTCAATCAATTTGACTGAATATAGAATAAAAGCAGAAGCTAGCTCAGCTGTTGCTCTGCAGAACTCAGGTCATCTCAAAGGTCAAAGGTCAGGACGACACAACTCGGAACAGACCGAGAAGGTTGTCAGTTTGTGTGGGCTGCAGAAGAAAGCCTCTTTTCTGTTTTTTGTGTCCTGTAGAGCATAGAATTCAGATGAATCTGTGTATTTCCTTACTCACCCGTAAAGCCCGCCGATTCGTCTCTGAGGGTTTTTTTCCAGTTTATAGCAAACAAGAGCATGGCTTAATAGGGTTGTAGAGTTTTTGATCTGCAAATCACGAGGTGATTTTGTCAGCATCAACCTGCTTCTGAGTGGTTTGAGCCTCATTAATTCCAGCTTAGTTGTGCGATCCTCTCTGAAGCCTGTTGTCCTGCGCGCTGAGCTCCGGCTGAACGCAGCTGCTGGGACGCTGAAGCCTTTTCAGTGGGAAAAGCTTACCTTTCTGTGCAGGTTTGCCAGTGAGCACTTGGTTTCTATCCACCTGGCATCTGCTGCTCTTACCTTAGTACCGTCTCTGCTCTTCCTCTTCTGGCCATCTTTGCTCATCCTCTTCCTCCTTCTGCTCTCTACTTTCACTGTGACAGAAGAATTTCACTAATGAGGGAACAGCATTAAAAGCTCTGCTTTCATTACAGCCAGATGGTCATTTCGCTCCTCCAGTGTGTGTTTGCGTGTGCGATTGAAGGGATTTCTCCTCCATCCAAAGCGATTTCTCCTTTGCTTTCCCTCCAGCACAGCTAGAGCCCCCACTATTATCTCTGTACATAAGTTATCTGCGCACTACCGTGAGGTTTTCATCAGTCGTCACTTCACAAGCCGGAGCAGAAAGAGCAGAAACAGTTTTCACCAAAGATTTAAGGCGCCACCAGGCCTGTTTTGCTTGAGGTTAGAAGTGATTGTGACTCCCTGTGGCTCCAGCTGACATTTTAAATGCCTGCACCACCTAATTACCAACTGTTCTGATGCAAAACGCTACTTTAGTCAGATTTGCATCCTTTGCCGATCATTTCCTGAGCGCAGACCTCTCGCATAAGCAGCGCCTTCACAAACAGGCTGTCAGTTCACATGAAGTTTTTGAAAACAGTCTCGTGGGGCGTTTCAACAGCTCCATTCCAGCTGCAAACCGTCTCTGAAGAGGGCGACAGCAGCGAGCACTCAGATGAGATGCTGCAGCACCGGAGGAAAGAAGGCGACTGAGTGGGGAACAAGGATGGTTATTATGGAGAAACGTTGCTATTTGATGTATAGAAAGCAGGCTGGAGGAAGAAGCAGCGAGAAGAAGCAGCACGAGCAGAGGAAGAGCTATTTTTACCCTCCTCCTCTTCTCTCCTGGGAGAGGACTGGGGAACTGTTTTAATGAGGCAGAGCAGTAGAAGGGAGATGCCAACGGCGAGAGGAGAGGATGGTAAAAGACGAGGGTGGCGAGTGGGGTGGCAGCCTCATATTGCTGAGGGTGGGGGTGGGGGGGTTGGGTTCGGAGAAGCTGTGGAGTAACAGAGCATCATATCCGACATCCCGGCTGTAACTGAGGTTTACTCGGCTGGATTCCGTCCTTACATTCATGGTGTGGACTTAAGGGCTGCTACATGCTAATAGAGGCCCCATAAATCTGCGGGCTGTCACCGGTTTGGCGTGCGTGTGATGTCACACACGCCGCTGTGCAGCCTGCTCGTCTGGTGGGTCGGCTGACAGCACTCTGCGGGGCGGCTGTTTGCACCTGTTTGCCCCGCCGGGCTGCTCGACTCTGAGGGTTTCTAATCAGAAACTTGTCAGCATTTTAATTCCGCTTTCCAAAATGTAGCCATCCGCTAATGCAGCTGATTAAAGCTCGTCGTCGGAGAGCAGCCGGTTACCTGCGTCAAAAGAAGCAAACAAAACAGCCATGAAATTATTTCACTCGCCTGTTCAATTATTTATTTGACTTATCTATTTCAGTTACACGTCGAACGATCACAGAGTTTCTTTTTTCTTTGACTTAATTTCTCTGAAGCTTTAATATCACATTTTAACCCTTAATGCCGCAGCAAACAGCCAGCGTCGATTTATTTCTTCCTGTATTTATCATTTTTCCATTGTGGGTTTAGACTTCGTGATTAATTTTGAGGAGCACAGACACTCAATCTCAAAGCACCCAGTGAAGAGTCCTGAGCGTTTGACCTTTGCTGACGGATTGCACAAAGCTGTCAGATGATGCTTGGCTCCAGTCGAACGGTGGCTGGAGCTTGAAAACAACATATTAAATCACTAAAAAGTCATAGTTCCTGCATTAATGAACTAATGAAGAATCATCCTTCACAATTATCATCACACAGCCAGACGTAGAGGTCAGGTGACTGTGAGCTGTGCTTTAACAGAGAATGGATGAGGGGACATATTCATTACTTGATAATAAATCCTCCAAAGCATTGACAAATTCCTGAATTTCAAAGGTTTTCTCAAGTATAATGGCATATGAGTGTGATTAGATGCAGTCTGTGCTATAGAACCTGAATAATTGAACTAACCGTTTGCATATATTTATTTTAATTTCATTTAAAATTGTTTAATTTTGATTTTTAATTTTACTGTTTTAATTATTTTTCCAAGTTTCCCATGTTAACTGGAAGAAATGTGAAGGTCAATTAAATTATTAAATGTGGTAAAGTAAAAAAAAAAAATCTGATATTTAATTCTATTTGGATTTAAAGTATTATTTCTGCTTTTGTTTCAGTTTCTGTTCTCCAACTCGGTTTATAACCAGTGCTTTTCATTAATGTTACACTAACTTTGCAAAAATTACGAAAAAAACATGTATCTTTCATCTTAATTTATTTGCTTGAAATTTCCAAGATCCTTCAGATCAAATCACATGTTTACGTCGACAAAAATGTGACAGTTAGTGGACAAAAGAGACCCAAATGAGGACCAGCAGGCTGTGGGCAGATGGAAACTCAACTGGTGATTTATTAGAAAACCGAAACCAGAAAACTCAGCAGTGCTGGAAAACCATCAACTAAACCGGGGAACCAAAGCTGAACTCAACAGCAGACCAGATGGCAAAAAACAGGCTCACTGAGAATCGGCCACAGAAAACGACCTTCATAAGGGGAAAGTTTGGAAGCGGTGCAACCGTGGAGGGGGACTAATGAGTTCAGACCAGGATGTATGCAGAGGCAACGCAAGATTAAGATGAACCAGGAGCAGAAAAAAGGCTAAATGCTGCTACACCCACAGGCTCATGCAGCTGGTCTTAGTCCAGACTGGTGAGGAAGCTGGAAGTCAAACTATCAACCTTTGGTAGATTTATTAGACAAGTTGGCATCCCTCAGGACAAGAAACCATATGATAAGACAAAGACAAACTGAGTAAATCCTCATTTAAGCCAGCCACTCATGAATGCAAATGAGAGAACAAACTAAACAAATCCAAAGTCTCAAAATCCACAAACCCAACTCAGACTTATTGGGTCGGGTTTAGCAAGTGTAAACATCCGAGTCTGCCTTCAGAAACCTTGATAAGCTCCAAAGAGAACTGGCTTGGATATAGGCGTGTGCACGTGATCTGAAAGAGATGAAAAAGCAGCTTTCCCCGTTCATGTAAACACAGTTTCTGGCTGCGGGGCAGGGAGCGGCTGCCTCTCAGAGAATCTACACCTCAAAGCATCCAAACACAAAAAAAAAACAGAAGCACTGCAAAGCTGAGAAACTATCTGCTCAACCAGGCTGCTTTCCCCTTTTTTCCCCCACCTGTCAAAGGGCCTCCATTTTGTTTTTGACTAAAGGGAAACAGTCTCTGTCGAGCCCGAGCAGCTGAACCACAGCTCCCACTGAGTAAACCAGAGTAAACCAGTCAGTCATTAAGGACAAACCCACAAACATATCTGAGTGCTGGATAACTGGGACTTTAATGCTTTGTTATCCTGAGTCCAGGACAAAAGCATCATAGCTTCATGCTACAAAAGAGGAATAGAAGAATAAAGGACTAGACTTTCCATCCTGGAGTCTCAGGTGACATGAGATTTAAAGAGTCAGATGACCAAAGCTGTGTGTCTTCAGAGGAGGACTGAATTATTAAAGGTAAATTACTAACAGATAAACATCCAGCTGGACCACATCCCAGTTTGACCTGAAGGTTTTATGGGGCGCACGGCTGATGAGCAGGAGAGGAAGGACCTAGCAGGGATTTCCCCCAATAATGAGGAGGGGCCCGGGCAGAGGGTTGCTGGTTTGAATCCCAGGCTGTCTTGGACAAAAGAGGAGGGGCAGCCCAGAGGACCTGCACAGGTGTGGTGAGCTCCTGCCTGTTCACACCTGTAACGAGGAGCAGAGAACCGGCTTGGCGGAGATGTGAGTCGGCATGGTGACTTTTCTCTTAGTTTTGTGTATTATTGTCTTGCTAATTGAATGAATGTTATGGCCTGGTGGCAGTTACCAGGTCACCTGTGATGGGATTTAGGAAAGACTCCCACATGCTGGATCTTGGCTCGTAGGTTGTTACTTTTCTTGCCTCTTGCTTGTGTGTCACCAGCCATCTGCTAATTATTATCGGCACAGTGTTTGACACGCAGAGAATTTAGGGAGGCGTGTTTACCCTGATTATGAATTACAAGATAACAGCTTTAGGTAATCAAGAGGAGGAAGCGTCCACGGCTGTGTGTGCCCACAGCATTACATTATTTGAACTGACCTCCTTCTTTTATTTGAGCTGTTTCAAAGCTGGTTATTTTCAGCCTCTCTCCTGTCTGTTGTGGGTTTTGGCTTGTGTGTGCTTTACCTGCATAATCAGTGGCCCCGATTTATCTGTGAATTTATTCTGCGTTTTCCCCTGAAAGCTCTCTGATCTAACTCGCACTGAGAATTAAAAAATGCAAAGTTTTTCCATCTGTGACTGAAAAGGCTCTGCACAAGGCCTCTGCTTTTTGCCAGTTTGAATGAAAAGGTTTTTGAATTGTGTTCCAGATTATTATTTTATATAGATAATGTTCCCTTGAATTAGCCTGAATGCTGACATTTGGTTTGAACCTCTGTAGCAGTTAGTCACCAACACTTAGTCAGCTGTTTCTCTTTCCTCCACAGCTTAAAACTCTGACTTTTTCAAGCTTTTCTGTTCCTTTATGGGTGCGTTTGGCCACAATTTTTTTTTTTTAGCACAATTAACACTAAGGTTGGCTAAAGTTTTGCCGTAGGTGTAAAATTTAACACCTCTGACCGGAAGCCAACTTCACTGTTGACTTAAAAAGAAACAGATGCCCAGCTTTAGCCTTGTTTTCCACACTGCCTCTGCTATTTCTTTAAAAATATGCATAGAAGTACAACAAATAAGAAAGACAGGGGAGTTTTGTGGCCCAAAGTCACATGCTGGTTAGAGAAGTTTAAAAAAGTGTTTACACTTATCATTTCCAAGAGTTATTTTTTGTGTTATTGGGAGGAAACTGAGACTTTCTTCACAGTCCAGCAGACAGGAAACTGGAGCTAAAGCTGGAGGGAGATTTATTTGGCGTAATATAAAATAGAGGGACCCATCTTATATGGGAAAACTGAAATGAAGAATAAAAAATGCTGTAAAGATCCAGTGCAAAGACTATAAACTGAGGGGATGTGAATAAAGAGGCAGATCATTGCCAAAAAAAAGGAAAAACAAAGGAGAATCACTTAAGTTATGACGGTGAAGCAGGACGAGGTGGTTTGGAGTGTTTCCTTTCTGGTTTATTCAACCTGCAGACTGACTGGATCACAGGTCTGGATTACATCTGTTTAGTGGACCTTTCTCTGTTTTTTGTTGATACATTATGTTTAGATCAGGTTATTAAACTGTTCTGAGGCCTTTAACTGCTCTTCAAATTGAAATCATTTGTGGAATTGATCAATCTGTCAAATCCCCAGCCAGAAAATCAATAAACGCGTTTTGTAAGTTAGGAATATTTGAAGTCGTAGAGCAACAGCCAGATGGTAATTAACACCTTAGAGAGGCTTCATGTGGGCTCTCAGACAGACGGACTTCATGTTCAACCAGCTGGTCACTCAGCTTCGGTTCACCCGCCCCTCCAAACTTCCACTTGTTAGACCGGTGACTAATCAGTGAGAGCAGCTCCACACACGCAGAAACGGGACCGAGCTCATCCCAGATCTGCAGAGCGTCTGTTTGTGGGCCACACAGCAGACTCTGAGGAAAAGCCCCAGTGATCAGAGATAGAACAGTTTAAATATGACTCATGTACTCTGTTCGCTGTCCTACACAGACACGGGAGCAAATTGTTCAGATGTGGCTTCGTATCAGGCACCATTCACTGTTCGCAGACACAAGAGCAAGTGGCCCAGTTTTACGCAGGACATCTTATCCTAAAGAAGACGGAGCCAGGAGATATGGCCCTGCTCACTTTATGAAGTTTGATTTCTATTCTTTACTTCCTCAGATGGACAAAGACTCTAAATGTCCATATCATATGTCAGTTGAAGCAGCTTTTTCACAAATATTCACTGTTTTCTTCAGGAGGCATCCGTGCAGGGTCCTGAAAGCCTCTGACTCCCTCAGATGGCTTCAGTGGGAGTGGATTTCCCACTGATTTGACAGTTTTTCTCAGCCGTCAGAACACTGACGTGTATCTGAAAACAATCTGTGTTAGCTAACGAGGCCCTGAGAGGAGAGCGGAGGGGCTCGGTCACAGTGAGGATGGCAGAGTAAGGAAAGAAGGCCTTTTACCCAGAACCCTCCCACCCCACAGGCACACGACCCAGCTGAGAACCAGGGACGGGCCCAGTTCAGTGGTGAGCTCCCGAGGTGTATGCCACCTTTTCTTGACAGAGATAAGCTACTTTAGGCTCCTGGCGGGATGTGAGACAGCGGCTCAGCTGGTTGCCACAACGGCCGGCTGAAGAAGGACCGAGGAGCCGGGCGAACCGAGGGGATCGAAAGGGTCTTTGTTCAGCGTGTTGGTCGTCTGGATTTGGATCAAAGGCTGAGAGTTAAGCTGTCTTTGAAGATATTTTCCTCACCTGACTCTTTCCCGTCTGCATCCTGTTTTTAAGCTCATTTGAGACCCAGTGTTGTGAATCAAAGGGGAGAATCCCAGGATTTAAACAGTTAGATTCTCTTTTTGTTCAGGATCTACACATTAGAAGAAGCCCATTGGCTGCTGTTTTCCTGGTGGTTTTTCAAAACAGGAACCAAACATAGAGAATCATCTTCTGTGTGTCTGTGTCAGTAACACAGGCTGTTTTTTAACGCCCTATTCATTAGTGGTTCTCCCACTGATGAAATATCACTTGTAACGGCTGTTGTTGCTGCATCAGTCTGAGTCCAATGCTTGATCCTCCATTCAGGGCCTTCCAGGGTCTGTTTCAGCTGGATTCAGTGAATGTATATATGTATGTATTTGTTTCACATTTCTATTTTTCTGAAACAAAACAAATAAGGTTCAGTAGACGTACAGATATTTCTATTCAGTGTAACCTCAAACCCGGGAACAATCAGAAATCAAATCAGTCGGATAGATTTTGCCAAAAGTCCACAGGTCTGAGATGGATGGATTGTGAGCATGTTGATTTAAGGCTTCTATCAGTTCTGGAATGAGATTTCTTCCCGACAAACATTTTTTTTCCTGATTTAGACGAATTTTTTTCCGTCTCTCTTTGTTAGGCGACACAAGTCAAAGTTTCGGCTGCGTACTCTGTTTTCTTTCTTTTATCTCCATGGACGTCCCTCCCCACCACAGATCCACAGATCTGCTGTGTGAGCTGTGCAGAGGCTTTTGGATCTGGTCAGAGCTGCTGAGCCAAAGCAGTGGGAGCATTATCCAGTCCAGACCTCTCCCTCAACCTCCCCACTCTCCTTTTCAACTCAAACCTCAGCCCAACTGATCCTCCACTTCCTCACTTTAGTGATTCCGCCATGTCAGCCTCCCCCTGGTTCTCTGCTCCCCATCCTCCCCCCACCACAGCAGACAGACTGTGGATTTGTGTTTACATATTCACATTTCTGAATGTCTTCTTGATTTTTCTTGGATAAAACACGCCTTTCATTAACTCAACCTGCTCGCGGGGTTCAGTCAACCCCTCCAGCTATTGACCGACGATAAAGAGTAGAAAGTTTGGTCTGAAACCAACAGCTGAAAAAGATCAGTCCAAACAAGCAATCAGGAGCAAAGCGGAGTGTTTTATTAGTCCACCCAGACTCTGCGCTGGACGCTGAAGTGCGGCAGACAGTCATTGATTCACCGACGTGACCTTTTCAGCCACTCTCCCCCTCAAATGCAGTCAGGAAACCCTCTGGAGGATCTGAACAAACGGCAGTGATGAGCTGAGGGCTGATGAGTCCTGAGCAGATTACACCCAGTCGTTGTGCGCGCGCTGGTGATTGTGTGGCTGTGCGTGTACCCGGGACAACACTGGGAGGAAGAAACGTTGGAAAAGCGAATCACAGTGTGTCCCTCTGTCATTCAGACAAGAAAAGATGGAAAAGGCAAGTTCCAGGATTGATTTGATTCTGATCCACAAGGTTGATACTAACAGGATTTAACAGGTAATCAGAGGATTCAGTTGGAAATAACTAGGTTTTATTCTTCATCTGTGGAGAAAAGGTGAAAACAGGTTTGCATGAGGTGATTTCAGATTAATCAGATTGATATTGGATGTGTGAGCTGATTTATTCGGTAGCTCTTTATTAAATCCTCCGTGGTATTAAAGAAGTCCTTCTTTCACACATAGAAATTGAATGATGTGGCTAATAGGTCATGCTGGAGTTGTTCTCTATAAAAACATGGTTTTATTACTTTCAGAAGAAATGTTTTATTATCCTTTCGTCTATTTGATACAGTGTCTTCATGCATTATGTCTAAATTTCTCATGATTTTAAAGGCGCATTGTGTCCTGTTTTCTGTAATAGGCTCTTTTTTCCAGTATTAAGTTTCCAAAACTAGTCCATGGCCTTCTAATTTAGTCTATTTTTAATTAAGTTTTTTGTTTTTGAGTTCGGAACTTTTCAGAATGATCAAAGTCTTTACAGAAACCAACCTAATAACCAGAAACCAGCATTTTCTGCTTGGCCACCCCTCATTTCTTTACATTTTCTTTTAAGCAGCTGCTCTCTGTTGACCAGAGTGTCCAAAGCTGACCCTTGAGAGCTGCATTTCTACAGGTTTACGACATTTTCCTGCTTCAACCCACCTGATTAACATCAGTTAGCAGGCTTGTGTGGAGCTTTTGAGCAGATCTACTTCACCAGGAGGTTAGATCTTCGACATATTTGAACATGTGGACTCTGGCAGAAGAGCTAATGAGCCAAATCCCGTTCCTGAAGGGTCCGTCATCCGCCTGGGAAACTTGGGTCGCTCTTCTGGCAGCAGATGAAGCGCCCCGCCATCAAAAACATTGGGGTTGCCATGGCGATTCCATTTTCAGTCTGTGATTGGCAGCGCTGATCATTAGAGGAAAAACCTGCACAAGCTGCACTTCATATCAGGAGAGAATCAATCAGGGCTGTTAATTCCTGACTTTTCGTGCCTTAATGAGCAGCTGTTGGGAGCTGCCTCTGGAGAAGATGTGTGTGCTCTGGTTAGCACCTGATACACCGCATCGGAAAAGTGGGGGTCTTCTGTTGTGAGCCTGAAAGCAACGGGGGCATTTAAGACATGACATTTACATGTCACATAATTAACTCCGTGGCCTTGCTGGGTGTGTCCTGTGCATAATAACTGCCTAAAGGTCTCTGAGAGAGTGGATGTGTGTGTTAAATGCCTTTGTTCTTTTTCTAATCTTACTCTTGACAAACGTGCTGCTCTTTTTCTGTTTTTTTTTCACTTGCAGAAAGCTTGTTGAACACGAGCTAAGATTCACGTTCAGTCACCAGTACTCATGTCCTACTCTAAAAATAATTGAACCACCATCTTTAAGGCCGAACCAGAACTTTCTGCTCCGAATTCTGCAGGAAAGTGCAAAACTCAGGGTTGTCCTCGGCTCTGATCGGATACAGAAAGCCTAGTTACCGCTCGGTTGCCCCTGGTTACAGCATCCCTGTGTTCTCCTCCCATGAGGCTTAATGACCTGCTGTTGCCATGACAGCAAAGTTACCCCCCTTCCCCCAACAAACATGACTCTACAGCAGCGTCTTTCAGTTTTTAATCGGCACTGGTTTGGTTTTCCAGGCTCCTGTGTGAGCCTGTTGGGGTCCCTCTGACCTGCACGGCCCCCTGATGCAGAGCTGCTGCATTTTGTGAATCCAACCGCTTCAAACTGGCCATCATCTCCTTTTTCTCTTCCTTATGTCTTCCTGTCACATGTGCAACTTCACCTCCGTCCTCCCGTCACAGCTGCTCCCGTTTCGCTGGAAACACTTGGCTGATTTACTGTCGGCTCACATTTGATGCTCATCTCACAGCTGCCTCCTCGTGTAACATCTGTTAGCGACAGGCACAGGTATTGTTTTCACATCACCGTCCAGGTCAGCTTCAGAGGAACGGCTTCCCAAATGCTAATTCTGACAGTAAGGGAGAGAAACTGTGAATTATATGTCCTGTTTCTGTCCTGAAACAGCGTGGAAACCCTTGTTATGCCAATATTTCCCATTAAATGACAGAAAAAGTCATTGTTTTCTGAAAGAAATGTCTAAAATCATGTACTCTGACCTGTTTTACAAGTTCTAAGAAAGTTAGAAGAGTCTGTCATAGAAGTCTTGCACTTAAATATTAGAAATCAGAATATTTGCTGGTCAGCTCTTGAAATGACATTTCAGATAAAGTGAGAATAATGTGTGTAAAATGATCCAGAGGTCAGAATGAACTGTTCTGCCCATCATCGGATGTGTGGCATCAAAACTACAGTGAAAAGTTTGTTTTAAGAGGCGTTGTTTTTTTGTACTTTTGTGTACTTGATGGGGGGGAAAAAAACAACTTTTATCCACACGAACTGTCTCTGTGGACAGTCTGTGCTAAGAGGTGGGATCAAGGCCAGACGTCCCCTCTCAGCCGATGGATACGTGCCTTAACACATTTCATAGGCTTCGGTTTCTCCTCTGCAGCTGCTGACTGAGAGCAGAAAGCAGCCCTGAAAGGAAGAGCAGTGTTGTGAGGAGGTGTGTCACCCTCATTTTCTTTGGAGTTTAATCAAAGAGCTGAGTGGCAGAAGAGGGATAAATCCTGTCAAACACACTCCTCATACCACCTTTCCCATCATTTAGTCTTCATGTACTCCTATTAAACAGAGAAATGAGGAGCGATGAGGGCATATGTGGAGGTTTGCTGACAGTTAAAAGTCTGGATCTCTGAAGCTGTTTGTGAGGTTGATTGAAAACTGGCTGAAGGGAAGCTGAGGTAATGACATGTTTGACTGTCTTCCTTTGAAGCCGTCGGGCTTTTCTCACTGAATGAGCGAGAATAAAGGTGAAGTGTCCCTTTCTTTCCTCTTTCCACTCGTATAATCCTTCATAGAATATAACAAAGAGGAAAATGAGAGGAGGTTGCTGTGAAAGTGACATATTTATGTCTCTTAAGGAAAGGAGTTCTTTTCAGTTGTAGTTCAAAGGTTGAGCGGAAAATCAGCCTCTTGTTCATCTCAGGCTGCATTTGGACCTAATGGACTTCTCCTTCTGCCCTACTTTCATTCCCCTGCCGCTGATCGGGGTGCAGTTTCCCTCTAAAACGCTTAAAAACAGAAATGCTTCTGCAAAGATGAGTTTAATTCAATTAGAAAGGCTTCTTTTCAGAGGGATGCTGGCCTATTTCAGTGAGAGTTCATGTAAAAGCCCTCCAGGTTACAGGCACAGATTTTCTTAATGACTTAATCTTCTTTATGTCTGTGCAAATAAAATATGAAGTCCTGTTTGAAAAACCTGGGCTCGGTATCCTTTATAGACGGTACTCGAACACAAGGAGCCCCTGGATCATAATGAGATGGTGGAAAGACTGTCGGTGGAGTTCAGAGAGAATCAAAGCTGGTTCGGGGGCCTGCAGCATTTTGGGCTCAACAGGAAGTGACTTATCAGGAATGCACAAGTCCTGAAACGCCACAAAAATCTCTGTTTTTATTGGTTTGTTTTAGCCTTTAAAAATGAACCAATCCGGAACAAACTGCACCATCAAACCCTGCTCAGATGAGCTGCTTATGAGAAATCTGACGTCTGAGAGGAGAAAAAGCATCCGGCCAGAGTCTGTGATGGTTTGGGGGTTCAGGTTTCCAGTTTCCAGCCGGGCTGTGGTTCCCCTCTGGATCTCCCAGGCCTTGTTAGGGCTCAGTGGTCGGCCATTCATGTCCCGATCCCCCTTTGACCACTTTCATCTGGTCCAGGAGCTGCTGTTGAGCCAGAAGAAAGTCCTACCTGTTGGGGAGATAACTGACAGCAGAGAAGAAGATCTGCAGAGACAAAGGACATCTGAGAGAGTTTATTCAGTCTTTTTTCTTTTTCTCCTCAAACCAGCGACTGCTCATCTTTGTAGCTGAGCCAGATGTGAGTGAATCCGTTTGAACGTGTGAAGAACAATCCCTTTATATGACAGCGGAAACTTCTCTGCTTTCTGACAGCGTGTTGATGGAGCCAGGCTCCGGGGCGGACTGTACAAGCATTAACGCCAAAGAGGACCGGCGCCACATGCAGAGTGACCTTGTTTTGTGCGTTAACATTCTGTTGTCTTCCATTAAACTCCATCACGCTGCATTAAAAAAAAAAGCACAATTATGGGCAATCACAGACAATTAGCGGCTGGTGAGGCGTCATATCTGCCTTTTAACAGGAGCCATAAAGCAGCATCGGTGTAAATGAGCCCCCCCTTCAAAGCAGAGGGGGCTGCCATTGTGTTTCAGAGGGCTGGAACCTGAATGCATCGCTGTCATTATCTGCCATCACCTGGGATTACTCCTCATTAGGACGGACCCTGAACTTCACAGGTCTTCTCCACGCTGCTCCCATTGAGCTGTGCTCAGCCACGCTCCTCTAATAATAACATTATTATGTTCATCCAGCAGAGTGATGATGATTACACATCATTCTGCTCTCTGCTGAGACAGAAAATAGATCAGAATGACTGACGACCATCTATTGTGGCTCGTCTGCTCGTGTAAACAGGCAAAGGGAGAACGGTTTCCAACAGGGGATCCAGGCCGGGATGCTCTCATCAGGACCCGTCAGCCCTGTTTCAGAATAAGAATAAGGAGACTTTTAGTGACTGGGAAGCAGTTCGTTGAGGTCGTGGGTCCTGCCGGGGCGATGGGATGGTGATGGAATCAGGTCGCTTTTTTACAAATCCGCGTTTCCAGTCAGGAACTTTTAGAGCGAAATCGATCCCCCTGCTCGGCTCAGCGCTTGTCCATGGCTCAGTTATTTGAATTTATCTCAGTTTACCCTAAAAAATCATTAACCAGCGAAAGGTTTTCACATCAATGGAACCTGGTTATTGAGTTTCTGGGGGTAAAATCTGACTGATTCAGGCTCAAAAGGGCGGAAAAGTCACCTCCAGGAGCCATAGCTACTCTGCTTCCTGTCGGGGCTCATTTGGACAAAAACATGGTGACTTGCTCAGTACCTTTGATTTACTAGATTTTTGAAGCACTTTGCACACAGCCAGTTCTAATTGTTTTACAGGTTCTCTCAGTTCATGTTTCCATCTCACAATTTACAAATATTCCTTCTTTTCTTATAAAAAATATCTCGTTTTTTTGTGAGGCTTCTGGCTTTTTTTTTTCCAGTTGGATACTAAAAAAGAATCTCGTGCTCGAATAATCTGCAAGAGTTAATGTTTTGTATTGGTTTAATGCTGGATTTTGTTGTGTTTTTTGGTCGTTCATTCGATCATTTAATCTTCTCGTGCCAGCTGGGTGGAAAAGTCCCTTCCCTTGCCTTTCACATGTATCAGAATTTAAATTCTTCAGATGGATTTTCTTAGAGAAAAGAACCTCCATTAAATCGCAGAGAGCAGCGACTCTCAAACTGCTTTTGGAGTCAAACTGCAACCCAAAGGTCTGACTCATTTAAGCCTGTGACCTTTGAAAGTGAGATGGTGCAGAATCCATCGTCTCTTGGCAGCAAAGCCCTCAGCTGACCAGCACTCTCATCTCACATTAGGAGGCATTCAGAGGCAAGCAGCTCGTCGGCCCTGTTGCTGCTACCTGGAGTCAGAATCCGATATTGGATGAAGATTTCCATGACGCTCGGCTGGTCCCCGCTGGCCGCCTAACGGGCTGCGTTTGGCCGGAACAGCAGAGAGCTGCTGGGCAGAAAATAAGTCGCCACTTAGGGAAACTGGAGGGAATGGGAAGTGAAAAGCCAAATTGTGTGTGTCTCAGGTGTTCTCTGTGATGGATGGGGATGGAGGAGTGAAACCGACAGTGCAGAGAAAGCCTCCTTTAGCTCATCTATCAGATCAAACCCACCTGTGGCACTTCTTCATACACACACACACACACATCCTGACAACAGCTGATTATTTTGGAATATTTTGCAAAACTCAGCAGATGACTCGAGAAAGCCGAGCAAACTTTCAATTTCAACTTGGAATAAGCTTCAAATCAACGTATAAAGACAAATAAAAATTCAGGTCAAAGGTCAAACCCCTAACAAAAGCTCTGCTTGTGGTCAATAAATGCAGTGAAAGGCGTCAGATAAGTTTGGGGGTCCACCTCCCCCCAAAGACCTAAAAAAAGTATAAGAGTTTATCCCCAAATGAAACGCTTCCAGGTGGAGTAAAGGTCAGGTTGTGGAACAAAATCCTGATTTGCCTGATTGCATATTACCAAAAATAATTTCTTCATTTGAACACAGCCGAGTCGGTTTAATAGGTTTGGTTTGAATGTCCAATCAGCAGGTCATTGAGCGAACACAAAGCCGGTGATCAGAGGCGGTCCGGGCTGGCCTTTGGCCGGACCAGAGGAAATCAGGCCCTTTCACAGACAAACCCGAGCTGAGCCCAGTGGATGACCCTGAGACGAGGAGCCGCCTCGCTGGCCTTTTCGCCACCTGTAATTCACACCTCTGCTGATTTGACGCCATTCAGATGCGTCTGTGGCTGTGATTGGCTGGGGCCAGGCTGTTTGTGAGCCCTGCTCAGGGTCGCCAACGCCCGCTGGCATGAGGAGAGAATGAAGGAGCCACTCCATCTGCTTTTCATTCATTCAGAACATCTGATTATCAGAGTCCACTCAGAGGAGGGAACACAACATTTCCTCTTTCTAATTCAGACTCTGGCTTTTCAATTAGTAATGATTTCTTTGTAAACTTTTTATAAAGCGTTATTTTCATCATTAAACTGAGACGTCAAACATCAGTGTTGTTTGTCCTGGAGGGCGATAAAAGTAAGAATTGACACTGTATTGTCTCGTATCTTGTGCAGAATTCCAGTAATTTTGCTTCCGAACCTGTCTTTTAGCTGTATTTTTACCTTTTTTTTTCATCATAGGGAAGCATTTTGGGATTTTCTTCGAGGAACTGCGTCACAAACACATTTTTCTCACGATTCGTCTTCTCTGATACATTCGGAACTCGGAGCTGTGATTTCCTGTACGCCTGCAGAGTTGTGACCCAATTGCGGTTAGAAAGAGTCTCCATTAGCAGTGTTGTTGTGTTGTTGTTAGCATCCAGGGACACACGATGCGCAGCCCTACATTAAAACTAAAGCTCTGTGTTAGCTGTTCTCCCCTCTCGTAAAACACGCCACGATTTCCTGAAGCTAGTTGCCTTTTGATCTGTCGGTGGTGTGTTGCTTCCAGCTCATAACAGGATGCAAACACGCTCAAATGTTTGAGATCTTCAGCAGCATCTGATGCAGCTGGACTTTAAAGGCCCACATCCGAATAAGCTTGGTTGTCCAAGGATCCCTTTTCCATACCTGCATATTCCCGGCTGGATCCTGGGAATCCTGGAGCCTGTCCCAGGATACATCCTGGGCAAACACACACTCACTAAGGCTCAATTTGAAGCCATGGATTCACCTAAAATGCATGTTTTAGGTTTTCTCATTTGTTTGACAGGTTTTAAAGCAGACAACTTCCTGTGTGTGCTCTGTACTTGTGGTCATCATAACCATTTCTGATTCTGATTTCTGAGAGCTCCACTCGTGCAGAAGTAGCTGTTCGGTCAGCATTTCATGACAGCTTCTTTTGCAGAAGGGGGGGGACTTCTCAACCAGGCTGGCATGACGGCAGCTTTGCATCATTTATGCTTTTACGTGAGCAGTTTGTTTTTTGTTTCTGCTAAAAGGAAAATGCTCTAATGAGAAGGGAGCATCTGAGGAAACGGAAGGAGAACTGGACCTGCTGCTTTGGACAGCACAGTTCCAGCTCGTTCCTGCTCTCGTGATCATTTAGGCGTAATGTGTAATCTCTGTCTGAGGAGCCGTAATGGAGGCTGCTGATATTACATTACCAGTAGCCGGCGCATCCTCCAGAGCAGACGCAGGAACATCTTCCTGAAATCTGGAATTCGAAACCAAAACAAAGCTCATTTCACAGAGGCTGCTTTTCTTAGTGTTTCCTAAACGTGGACTACTTTTTCTAATGTGTTTTCTGATGTGCAGGTGAGAAAGTTGCACTTTACAGAGCTGAAGGAATAAGATATGTAACGAAGGAATATATTTACAAAAAAAAAATAGATAAATGAGAAAAAAGATGCCAGCAGTTTTGTACCAGATGTAAAATGTCGTCAAAACAATTATAACTGTTAACATTAATTAATAACAAATGCTACGACAAATTTTACATTGTACGGCCTTTACCAAGATGTTTAAATCTGATAAGTTTTCATCTTAATGTTTCCTGTTTCGGGAGCTTTTTGCCAGCTTTCATCTCAGTGCTTTGATAATTCTGATTTATTGACATGATTAGTTTCAAACCGCTCATAAAGAGGATGAGCACCTGCTCCTTTAAGGCCTAATAAGCCTGAACAACAGCTGTTTGCAGCTGGGGTGCAGCTCCAGGTGCATCAAGTGTGAGCCGCTGTGAGCCATACAGCCACAAGCTCTGTCCTCATTTCTGACATTCAGTCGCCGCGCATTTGTTATCAGCGGCAGCAAAGTGGAAACGGCTGAGCCTCTGATTGAGGTGACACATGTCCTCTCTTTGTGGTGCCTCCTTCACATCTCCTCCCACCTGTGCACTTGGTGCCAAGTGTCTCTCGAAGAGGAGCAAATTGAATCAATTTTATTTAAGGCAAACGCCGGAGCAGATGCTGGGAAACGGGGGCTAATGGGTGCAGGTGCTCCTCCGTCCTGCTCGCTCTCAGCTGCCTGCCCTCAGGGCATCCAGGCTCCATGAAAAATCTGTCTGAAAGTGGACAAATACAATTTCACAACAGTGTTCTTTAGAGAAGTTAAAGCCACACGTCAAACATCAGCCTGACTTTTAAGACTTTGTCATGACACACATCCTGATAATGTTAAACCCTGTGATTAATTTAGCTGTTTTTTGTCCCCTGGAGACTGTAGGTTGTGTGTTTTTCTTTGAAATGCTGTTGAAATGAGCAGCTTTCACATCTTTTCAGTTGTGTGGAGGCTCCACATAAAGCACTGTGCATTCATAAAGCTCAATCCTGGTCCATGATTCATTGGCTTTGTTTGAAAAGCTACATTTGGAGCTTTCTTTCATTTTGTGCCCGGTGTTATTAGTGTTCAGCATATCGACACAGAGATTTAACTGACACACACACACGCACACACACAAAACATGAACTGTGCATCAAATCAGAGGAGCAGAGTGAGAGCTCAGTGTACACTTTGCTTATATACATACACATTTCTTTTCTTCTGCTGTCTCTTTAATTCCTTAAATATCTGATTTATTATAGTCGATTTAACCTTTTACAGCCTGTAATTATCACTTCAGTCCTGTATAACATTTCTAACTCCCTGTTGGATTTTGTGTTTATGTAAAAAACTTAGTACCACTCATCCTTAGATCGGGATGCGTAGAAAAGCGTGATGGTAATGAGTCAGTTTTCCCTGTTTTCTGAGAGGTGGGCAGCTGTGTGGCCCCCTTTAGCCCCTCAGTTCCCAGGACACGGCTGCCAGCCTCCCTCTGCTCTGAGGCGCAGTGAGCTGTGACTGTCGTGTCGGCATGTGTGGCCGCCGTCGTCCGTCCGTCTGCGGTCGCAGCAAGTCCTTCATCATTTAGCATCATCTTAATTAGATCTGCTCAGGAGGATGTCCCTCATGGTGCGGAGTGTCGGTAAAGCCGAAGAAAGCTCAACAACGCGCAGGCGTATTTACTCTTTCCTGCATGAATTCTTGTCATTTCAGTCAGTTTTTTTTTTTACTTGAGGTGCATTTTTCCACAGCACACGTTTGAAATGTCTTCCTACAGAAATACTGAATGTTTCTATTTGAACATGTTTGTTAACAGGATGCAGAAAAAGAGAACTCTGCATGTAACCCTCATCCTGTTCTAATATTCACTACTAGCTCGTTCAACCTCTTTATGGTTTCTAGTCTATCTCAGCTTCTCTTTAACAGCATATTATTGTGACCATTTTTCTATCTTTATTTCATGATGCAGCTGCGTCCACTTCAGTGACCTGTGTGCATTTAAAACATAAAAACCTACATATATACACAAGAATATGGCTTTTAGACAGCTGCCCGCTTAGTGAGAGCTGTGTTAAAGCAGGCTGCATTCCACTTAGGTGCAAATGTGGAAATCAACCCACAAAATGAATGTCAAATTCAGTTTGGTCTTAATGTTTGACTTTTTGAATACATCTGAACTATGAGCACGGCTTTGCCACGCTTCCTGATCCAGCTCCATCAGAGATTTGCATACAAAGCCTGGTGGTGATAGCTTTTTAGCATCAGACCAGTGAGGTGGAAAGCTTAAATGGCATTTACTCTTTTCAGCTGATGGATTGTTGAAACCAGAAAGTCATGAAAAGATATGAGTTTGTTAAATAATGTTTAACCTTTGAATAGAAACTAGCTTAGCTCCACTGTTAGCGACAGCCACATGGTTTCTGTACACAAACACAAGCTGTGAAACAAATCTGCATTTTATTAGACTTTTTTAAGTTTGTCTGGTCATTTTATTCAATAGAAAAAGGTCACATACACGTTAGGGTTTGTTTAAAACACAATGTCTGTTAGCAGGATTGATCAGAGTTCCAAAAAACAAAAGTTTGCACTTAAGGTTTCTGAAAATTTCTGGGAAATTTAACTTTCTTCCCCTTTCCAACCCTTAATTAACAAATACTTTGAAAATAAATTATGTGGAATGTCAACCCTCGTTATTTTGGCATTATATAAAAGGGATTTATGATAATTAATCATGATATTGATGACATCTTATCTTAGTCATCGTACCTTCAGTTTCAAGTGGCAATGGCACTCAATAAAATGTTAAAAAATGGCAAAAAAAAAGAAAAAAGGAGCAATTCAACCCAGTTTAGGAGTGTGTTTCTGGATATTCGATTGGGTGATAGGCAGAGATAATTAGCCTGACCGTGAGGCGTTAACTGAATATTTGTCAGTCCAGGTTTTTCTGGTTCGTATTTCATCTCCTCCCTGCCACTTTGGAGGGTATTTATTAGACAGGCTCATTTCCTTTATACCAAATGATTGCTCTCAGTGGGCCATTTTGGACAGTAAAATTAAGATCCTTTCAGCAAAGGGAACCAATCTGCTGCCTCTTTCAGAGGAGACTGGGTGCTGTTGGCCGTTGCATCATCTCCTCTGTTGGTGAGTTGCGTGATTAACTGAGGAGAGTGCACATTTGAGCTATACATTATTTATACTGGGCTTTGTAGGCTGAATCATGGCTGCCGCTCAAAGATTCAGAAAAGGAAAAGCATGCTGAAGTGATCCAAGGATGCCGTTCTGCACGAATCATGAAGCCTGGCTGTCTTTTTAGAAAACACTAGACAAAAGAGGCATTTCATTATGTGTGAGCAGAAATTGTGACAAAAAAACTCTAAAAAGTGGTGAAATATAGGTGAGGCATCGAGGAAAATGCAGTTTTGATAGTAGGACTTGTAATGTAGGTGAAACTGGTGCTTTTGGAAAAGGGGGTTAGCTTCTGTGTGCCTGGCTTGAGTGTTGTGTTAGCACAGTATTCCTGAGTGAGTTTAACAGGGCTGTATGCAGTAAATTGGGTCACTGCTGCATTAAACACCAGTTTTCTTTTTTTTAACTGCTAGTGCAGCTCCGCGGCTGCACTACGGCGGCGTAGGAATAGATATAACCAGCGAGTGTGACTATACCGCCAGGGCCAGGTGGCCAGGGCTCAGCAGACTGATGCTACCAGCGCAAAAAGGAGCTTTTCCGAACCAACAGAGGGTTTTGAAAGCATCACCAGCAGGAGGTGCTTCCGCCTCGACTGCAGCAGAACAAACACGGCGCAGCGTCTGAGGCTCGGTCCGTGGGTTTCTCCCACAGAGGAGAGGAGGGAGAGCAGATATGCAGAGAGGAATGAGGGGTAAAGTGTACAGAGGTGTAGGAGAGGCAGGAGAAAGCCTCCCCAGAGGACTGTGTGAAGTCTGCTCCTTCTGTGTGGGACAGAGGAAACACCTCTGGGATGAGACAGAAAAAGAGATCGGTAGTTTCAGAGGAAAAACAGTAAAAAGGAGAAAGATTCTCAGTGATGCAATGCTGATCAGAAGCCTCTGGAAGCGTGTGAGGATAAGCAGAGGCTGAGTGGGGAGCAGCAGCAGAGGAAGGTGTGTTTGAGCTCCAGCCTCTGTACGGCTGCAGTGCTCCAGCCCCTGTGGTCTCCCAGTGCTCTTCAGCGGTCCCACCGCTCAGCCCGCTGCATCCAGCCAGCTGCACTCAAGGACAAACGCATTCTGGGGGCAAGGGAATTAATATTTGATATCCGGCTCTGCATCATGTGGAGAAAAAGCCAAGTTAACAACACAGCAGACAGACGCAGAAGGGAGAAAATACCCATGAAAAACCACTCCCTGCTGCAAGCTGCCACGCAACGCAGGAGGACTTTCAAAAGCAAACGTGTCATTTGGAGGCTTAGTATGATAATATTTGCACTAATTATTGAGTTGAAGTAGTAGAAATGTTTGTTTTTTTTGGCAACTCAAACTACTTGGGTGTCAGACTTTTTGTCAGATAATTAGAGATACAGGCTGTAGAAACATGTAGAGCCTTTAAATAAATGAAAGAAGTAGAATTAAAAAGGGGAAATGTGGCTCCACATGAGACCAGGTTCAGTTACAGAGCTGGAGAAGTCTCTAGCCTCCACCCCTATAAAAGACTCAACGTATGTTCAGGCAGAGGCTTCCTCAGCTCTGCTGCTGCAGACTGTGCGGGGACCCACACTCGGGTTGTCGAACAGCGTGTTGTATGTTGGCGGCTTGTTGTGCGCCCCCAGAGCACCCGCTGTGTGCTCAGACTCCTCTCTGCGTGGATCTGTTCAGTTTCCTCAGCGCTTCCATTTTAAGAGGTGCAACTTTCTTCTTTTCATCCGTTGTTTTGCCACCTTTAGCACATTGTTCCTCTTTTTTCTGTTCTTGCACAACTAGCCTGAGGGAGCAGGGAATCGGCATCACAACTTGGTTTCTTCCCTCTGATTCAACAAATGTGGGAGAGATGCTTGTGCTGCCATCGACAGGTCTGACAAACAGAAGGCCGAGCTCCCCTGGTGCCTTTAAGGGACACAAACCGGGCTGGTTTTGGAGGAAAACTGCAAACACGCAGAATGGAAGGGTATTCTGCCGGGTGAGGCGCTGTCCATGGTGCTGAACACCTCAAACAGCTGTGCCTCACACCAAGTGGCAGCTTTCTGTGCTGATAACTACTGAACAAAAAGGGATTTTTGCAAATCTGATTGAAGCCATCGATTTTTGAGACAACCATGTTCTTCTTTGATGTGCTCCATGACCTAAATCCCGTTAGACAAACTCACCCTCCGTCCAATATGGCGGCTTTAAAGACGGCGGCCATGTTCCAGACGCAGCCTAAAAGACAGGCCCCTTCTTCTTTTACCCGCTGCAGAATGGTAATTTTCCCTTTAGTTTCTGAGAGAAAATGGTGTCCTGTCACTTATTTACAGCAAATTTTTGCTATGCGATACAACAGGGTTTGATGATTCAGCAGGTCTCAGAAATCTGTGTCAAATATGATGCAAGGTTTGAAATGGTTAAGTCAGCTCAGAGAAATATCAGTTATCTGTTAAAAAAAAATACACTGCTAAAATATTTTGTAGAGGGAAAAAAAGCATTTTTTTGCAGTAAAACCACCAAAACATGTGAGGTTTGAGATTCACACAAGAGAAATTCTGATATCAGTCTTAGATGTTGCATAAGAGGACCAGGAATAATATTTCCCGAGCAGGGCGATGATGTTTTAAGAGCTGCAGGATTTCAAGTGTTGAAACACGATCCGAGCTCAGACTGAAGCGCACGGCGGATTGATCCTGCAGCCGCCGGCTGAAGGCCTGCGCCCGTGTAGGAACGAGAACATGACACAGCAGAGCCAGGGGGTGTTGAAGCCGTTCCGAGTCAAATTAGATTTCTGGTAGCATGACTTCTGAGGACTGCGTCCTGATGAAAGCTTTGAGTGTGGGTGAGCTGGTGAGAAGGAGGGACTCTCCTGCTCAGGATGAGAGGAGTGGATTGATTCAGATGTTTATCAGTCTAACGGAAGGAGTCGTTCCGGCCTCCAGCGTCACAGCTAAACTGGCTTAACCCGTAAAGATGAGAAAATCATTTTTTTCATGATAGATAAAACTGTTATTGACACTGAAAATGATGAACTGTGAAATATTTTCGTCTCACCGATATTCTCTCTCGATATGCCTCCTCGGTAGGATGGGAGCGCTCAGCTAGCATCGATTTGTGGCTCGATGAGTCTGTTTAGCTTCCAGAAGCAGCTCCATCAGGTGCACAGCGGCTCATGAAGCAACAGCTGGAGCGGTTAGGAGGTAATAAAAATGTGCTTGATAAAGAGAAATATCATTTTAAAGCTACAGAAAACGCCCCAAAGATCTGCAGAAGCAGCTTCGACCGATGGCATTTAAACGATTCAAAGGAGTTCATGAATTTACTTAAACCTATTTCCATTTGGAGTAGTTTCTTTTTGTTTATTGTTATTATTGTTTAACCAGGAAAGCCTCATTTAGATCAAGAATCTCCTTTTTCAGTGTCCTGGCTGAGAGGAGAAGCCAAATCTCATCAGCCAAATTAACTTCAAACCAAGAAACATCTGCAGCCAGATGTGTCAGCTGCACAACATCATCTGGAAAGAGACCAATCATTTACTTTAAGGTCATTAAGAGTGAAAAAGATCCTGAGCTCCTCTGGCCTCGTGGCTGATTCTGCTCATGCTGGCTTCCTTAAATCTAATGAAGGGGTCAGAGTGGTGAGTTAAGTCTGGATGTGGATTCTCTTAGAGACAAAATCTGAACGTTCCACATGACAATTCTTCTTGTTACGGCAGAAAAAGCTTTTTGGGCCTTTCTGATGCAGAAGGCGGCAGATTTTTGGATGTTTTTCCCTTTTTATTTCACTTAAACACGCCGCGGTGTTGTTTGCCCCCAGTTCCCCAGACGCCACCTGTGTCCCACTGAGTTCAGTATTTTCCTAAATTACTGTTGTTTTGTTCATGCAAATAAGAAATAACATCCATCTGCAGCTCAGAAATACTTTCAGAGATGCTGCCTGGATCCGTGTTTGACTCTAATAGAATCCGACCAAATTATTCCCCGAAAGAAAATCATTAAGTTTTGGTTACAGACTGATGACAAAAGTATATTAATATTATTAATAGTAATATAATCAGATTTTTCGCTCTTTGGTAGAGTGTTGTTTTAGCAGATGGTGTCACACAGGTGAACATCTGGGCTGCAGATGCTCTGCAGGATTCCAGCTGTTGTGAGGCGGCTCCGCTCCCGTCCCGTTCCCGCTCAGTCTGCAGCCACGTCTTCATCCGTCCGGCACGTTTCCCTTCCTTATTCTGCCGTTCTTCATCGCAAAAAGGCTCCTCTCCGGCTCATCTCGCTCCACGCAGCTGTTGTTTGCGGGCAGATGTTCCAGCAGCGCGTTATCTGAAGTGTCACAGAAAAAAAAAAAACCCCACACAAACAATCGATGTTTTCAAAGGAGAAATGAGAAAGTCCCGCTCTGATGGAAGGCTGGAAGCTGTCTGCCGCCAGTGTAGCACCCTGTCAAAGAATGCTAATTAGCCATGTGCTAATTAGCTGTGAAAGTCTGACTCAGGGCTCCACAGTCCCTCCATGAGTGGTGGAGATGAGCTGCTCTCCGGCTTGTTTTACATTAGCCGTCATTTAGAAACTCAGACCTGAATGCTAAATCACTTTTCCTTTGTCTCAGCTCCAGTTTGAGGCATCGACTCCTCAGGCTCTGTGCACTTTGTGATATTTCCGGAACAGAAATGTAAAATCTGAAGGAGAATTTTTAGAGTAAAACAAAGTAAGTGTCTGAGGTTCAAAATAAGCTAAAGCTGGCTGGCTTAAAGTCACCATCGGGTCACCAAACCGACCAATGAACTTCTCTCCTCTTCCACATAGAGGATGTAGATTTCAGAAGTGTTTCCTGTTTTACAGGCTCTGAAAAAGTCCTGGGAAACTCAGGAAATTTGAAAATGTGTTTGCATCGTGTGCATTTTTTAAAGCAAACCCAGTCCAACGTGGCCCCCGCTGACAGGATTCCCTCCCAGCCGTCGCAGCTGATTCTCAGAGCAGCTGTTTCTGCATCCCGACGGGTGGGAGAGCCACAACGACGTCGCCTTGATTTACTCAGTCTGTCAAACGATGTCTGATCTGCCCGTATGAGTGGAAGACGGATCCCAACGAGGGCAGGCAGTAACAATCTGTTACTCGTCAGTCCGGCCATGTTTGTCATGGGAACAGATTTCCTGTCTCTCACTTCATTACTTTTGATGAGAATTTGATTCAGGAGTTCACGAGTCCTCTGTTGCTCTGTGCACAAAGACAGGAAATTGGAATTATGGACAGAGCAAGTCGGGAAAAGTAATCAGTCATGCAAACTCAATCCTAAGGAGACATGAAATCATATTCACATGATTTAACGTGTTCACCGAGATAGGCTGAACACTTAAGATAATAAATAATAAGGGTTTTCTTCTTCTAATAGACAGAAAAATAGAAAAGAATGACTGAGTTTAGATGGTTTTAATGTGGAAGTCATTTACTTTAAATGGTGACAGAATAGTTGACGGTTTCACTGCGTCATGTTCCGGTCATTTCCATTTGAAATAGTCTCACAATGGTCCCACACCTCCAAACTTTGCACCTGACTGACATTGGGCGACTGAGTTGACGGTGTGCGCGGTGTGTCTCCCGCAGACGACGGGAAGCTGTCTCTGGACGAGTTCCAGGCCTTCTTCTCCGACGGCACCCTGAACGAGGAGGAGCTGGAGAAGCTGTTTCACACCATCGACTCCGACAACACCAGGTCAGCCCCGCCGCCGCTCGCAGCCGTTTGCATGTGTGTGTGTGTGTGTGTGTGTGTGTGCTCGCTCCCGCTCGGCTTTGGCTTCTCATCAGAAGAGGGCTGCTTTCTGATGCTTCCCGCTTCAGCAGCATGCTTTGAAGAAACCACGATGAGCGCTCTAAGTCACAGCATCTGGTTTTAGTAATATTAATACTCCACAGCCTCCCGGCTTCATTTAGATTTCCGCTTGTAGTTTTCTGCCCCAAAAGGTTTTTTAAAGCCTCTTTGCATTGCAATTCCAATGTCGAAGACAGAGCAGAGCATGAGAGTGTCTGTGTTACCTGGATTCCCTCTTTTTCATAATTCATGCACCTCCTGAGGGACTGACCTCGCTGGGACTGCTGCTCCCATGGACAGCTTGTTCTGATTAAGTCATAAAATCAATTTATTGGCTCTTCCATAATCAGCTAATCAGCTCATCCACCCTGCAATCAGGAGCAGGGCGCTGACTCAGCGGGGCGGGAGTAATCAGAAGCCGGGCTCGGTTCATTTACAGCAGCTCTGAGTCCTGCCCGGCCTCAGATAAAACCGAGCCAGGCGGAACGGGAGCCGGCCTCCTCCTATAGGTGGAACCGAATTGGGTTTGACGTGTAAATCTCTCCTGAGATCCTCTTGATCAGCCAACCGTCCATCCTCTCTTCAGACGGCCTCGTGTTATCGGCCGCCTCATGTATGCAGCGGGAAAGTTTCTGCTCGTTAGAGTAAAGCGGCTCCACCTCAGAGTAATCTGAGATCAGGGCGCCGGACGAGCAGAGTGAAAGCAGAAAGGAGGACGTGGCGCTTCCTGTTTGAGGCAGGAAGTTGATGGATGGGGAAGAGAGGCAGCAGAGGCGGGGCGAGCGCCGTCCCTCCACCAGCCCCTCGTCTGTCCTCCCTTCTCCATTCAGCTTTTAGGTTTTCAGGCCATCCTGCGAGCTTCCTGTCTCTTTTCCTGTCGGGCTTTTATCCAGCCGTCACTCTGCCTGCCACCCCTCGTTCCTCATCCTCTCTCCATCTGTCACTCATTCCCTCTTTGGCCCTTTGCGCCCTCGAATCTTTCCCACACACTTTGGTTTGTCTTCTTGTATTTCTCCTGCTTGCGGAGAAATTTGAGCTGTTGAGGAGTTAAAGAAGAAATCTTTCAGAGCAGAGTAAACTTATTTATTCAGTGTGAAAGCGACCACAACATAATATGTATTTATTTAAACAAGCAGATTGTGAGACATTTCTCTTAGAGACTGGAGCAAAACAGCTCAATCCAGAGGCCTGCTGGGGCGTCTATGGCTGTTTTGAAGCATTTATCCCAGCCTGAGCTTCCATTTCTTACATAGTTTTTGAGGCTGTGGCCATGAGGACGTCCTCAGCCACATGTGGTGTTATGTGATGAGGTTCACTCTGCTTTCACATCATCAGGATCTGCTCGCTCACGGTTCACTTGAAGAGTGAGACGGGCCGGTTCCACGTTCTGCCCAGTTAATGGAGCCCCCCCAGCCCTGATATCTTACAGCTTATCTGTATTTATTCATTTCTGACGTTGTTTCTGTGTCAAACTGGAACGATCGGGGGTTGGATTTCAGGCAAATTCGGGCTCTGTGGGTTGCTTCCGCTTCTGTAATCAGGCTGTTAACATCCATTTTAGCTGAAATTTTCAGGGTTATTCTGAAATATAAAGGTGCCAAACCCTTACTGTAATCAAACTATGAATGCTGCTGTGTGATAAGCGCCGGCAGAGCTCTGGTTGTTTCTCTGTTGTTCGACGTTCCCCCTCGTGCGTGGGAGCGGGACGCTGTTATTCCATGGCAGCGATGGACATATGGCGTCTTTCTCCGGCCCACAGCTCTCTCATCCTCACTTACATCTCATCCATCTTTTGGCCGGCTCGTCCTCCGTCTGTTATCCCCTCGTTCCTCCTCTCCCGTCGCCGGCTCGGGGAGAGTCTCCCCTCCAGCAGTAAAGAAGTTCCTGAGCATGAGTGATGACTCAGAGTCCTGTTGGCCGGCTCCCCGCCTGCCAGACTCTGAATCCTCCGCTGGCTGTTTGGTGAGAGGGACCGCCTGCTGACGCCTTCTCCTGTGTTTCTAACCCTGCTTCTCTGCATCCCTTTCTCCCCCCCTTCTCTGGACCTCTCCCGCCTTTCCTTCTGCCGCTCCTCTGCTTGCTGATAGTAATGTAGACACCAAGGAACTTTGCGGTGAGTTGACACTTTCCTCCATCCTTCTCATCTTTGCTTAAAAAGTATAATTGATTGATGTGCACTCATTTTTTTTCTTGACTACAGACTATCCGTTCTGCTCGTTTTCCCACAAAAGTTTGCTGAAATCCTGGTGTGCCTTCTGTGTTTAAAACAGATTATTTTGCCAAGCACATGGGAGACTATGAGGGCGTTCTGGCCTCACTGGAAACGCTCAACCTCTCCATCCTGAAAGCCATGGACTTCACCAAAAAGGTACGAATGCCTGAAGTGTGTATTTGGCGCTTTACGACCTGCTGGTTGCAACATCAAACAGGTTTTCTGATGCCTCACACAGATCATTTTCTCTAAGTGGACTCACTGGAAAACAGCATAAAATCTAGCCGTCCTGTTAGTGGAAACGACTCTTATGTCAGGAGAATCTCATTCTGATTCTGCAGCAGAATGGGGGGGCTATAGGGTCCACTTTACAGTATAAATTAAGGAGATACTGTCACAGAAAAAAGGGCCTGGTCTGCTGCAGCTGTGCCAGCCAAAGCTTTCAGACGGTTACTGTTCTGTCACATCAGCTCAGAGGAAATGTGGCTGCTTCCTGTGTCCTGATGTGCAGCTGCTACCCTGATTAGACTGAGTTTAAAGAAAAAGATCAAGCTTTTCTTTGCCATTTGCTGGTGTGAAATCCATTGATGAAGCAATAACAACCTACACAGAAACACTTCAAACAAATGGCTCTGAGCAGTGATACTAAACTCCATGTTTACCAGAGTTCAGGGCGCCCAAAGAGTGAAATCGACACAGAAAAGACACCAAATCTTTAAAGACTTTAAACGAGATGGAGGAGGGTGTAATTTGTTAGTTTCTTCTATTTGTAACTGTTTTTTTAATAGCTCTTATGTGTCTTTAATCTTGTTGAGATTTCCTCCTGGGACGTGTACGACGCCCTTCTTTCCCAGTAATACTGGTCCCTGTCACAGAAATGGAACGCAGCCATATTCAAATCTGCCTCAGTGAGATTGAAACTACTGCAGAATGCTTAAAGGAGAATGTATCAGAAGTAAAAACGACAACCCTTGACGTTTTAAGGGAATACTCGGGTGCTTTGAATTTGATTTGGCCTCCACTTCTAAAGACCTTCCCTCCTGTGCAGCATCCCCTCATCCTTTACCACCGGCCTGGAAACATCTGGAGCCGTTTGAAATCCAGCTGTTGTTGCAGTTCTCGGTCTCCTCTGTTGGGTTTAAATCCTTTTGGCAGGTTGTCCTTCAATCGACGCCCTGCAGAAATATGAACCCCTCCCCTAAAGAAGCAGATACCTAATGAGCTGCAACATATTTGTTTTTAATTAACTTCATATAAGCACATCAGATTCTCCATTTCACCGAGAAGGTCCAGTAGTTGTTTTACCAGAATAAACCCATTTCTGTCTGCTTCCTATGAGCTCAGGAGGCATTGTGTGTGTGTGTGCGTGTGTGCGTGAGAGAGAGATGTGGCTGGACAGCAGTCATGTCTTATCCCAGATTTCCCCATGAGCTATATTTAGCCGCTGCTCCACAGACAGGGTCCTGTACTCATGTCCACGGGTCCGGTGAGCGTGTGCAGGTCTACGTCTTCATCTCCCAGCTCTGTCTTTATCTTCCTCTCAGCAGCACTCAGACACACAGCAAACACACACAACCGGCAGCTCCTCGGTCTCTGGTGGGCGGCCATTGTTGAATCAATCAGCCGAGCGCCTCCCTCCTTCTGATCTGCTGTCCAGTCCTCAGAAGTGGCCGTTTTTTGGTCAAATAGGTGAAGTTTATCTCAGACGCTGCTAATGACCGTGTTTGAGCTTCATTGAAAATGTGGCCGGTGTCAACGTATTTGCTTTTCGGAAGAACTGATTGTTGCCTCTGTTTGCCATCACTTTCAGGAATTTAAAGCAAAAAAAACAAGCCAGTTTTATGTTTAACATTTTAACATCTGCACTTAGAAAAAGGGAGGAGGAAATATTGCTTTGTGGGGTTTTTTTTCATTTTTTTGGAGCAAAAGCAATCATAATTTTTGTGATGTCAGTCATCTGTGTGAGCTACAAAAAAAAGTCTGTGTTTGACTCCTTCAAGAGATGAGAAAGTTTGATGGGTCAGCCGCCTTTATCTTCCCTGATGAGCCAAAATAGACACTTTCATAGAAAGTAAACAGTGGCTGCTTGTGAATAACGTCACCATTCTGAGCAACTGGATTATTTCAAATTATAAACATTTTCAGAGGATCTTTTGCTTTTGACCTATCGCTGGTATTCTGCTCAGTTTTCAGGATGAAATAATTGTCAGAATTGGCACATAGTGAGAAATTAAAGCATTTTTCTGGATTGGACCTCATTTAAGCACATTTTTGTGTGCTTTGCCTAGCAAAGGCAGTAGCAGTTGAAGCTAACTTCCTGTCCTGTTAAATCCATCACAAAGGCAGCTGATTGTGTCCGTCTGAAGTAAGCTGATGTGTTTGGGGCATCTGCTCAGGCTGCCTGCTGGTCTCATCTTCCCATGTCAGGGGTTCCCCTCCTGGAACTGGTCCCTTTGTGACCCCGGCTGGTAGAATCATTGGCGTTTGCTTGGCTTCCTTTGCAGCAAACCTACAAAAGATGTGCTGACATTTTCAGATGCATCAGTCCACGTCGCTCAGTGATGCAGAACCACTACCCGTTTTCTAAGTCTCTTATTCAGATTTAACCTTAATTTCATTTAAGAAAGGCTCCATGTTTCATCCTCAGCCAGCTCTGCTGTGTAAAGGGGCAGCGGGGACTTATCAGCTCCTCGGAGAAGGTCTGACAAATGGAGATAAGAGCCCATCAGCTGGAGTGGTTGTAATAGCTGCATACGTTTCACTCTGAGCTTATTGAACACAGCACAGACTATCTGTTTCTTTTTGGTTGCTGTTCTGCGCTGATTATACAAAGATACAGGGATCTGCACGCTCTCCCGTCATTTGGGAGAAACTGCCAGGAAAATAGGAAGAGAGTGAATTGAAGCTCTGCGATGGACTGGCGGACCGTCCAGGGTGTACCCTGCCTCTCGCCCGTTGACCACTGGGATAGGCTCCACAAAAACACATTCAATAAAACATTTGTAAAGTATGTATTGCTGATTTGTAGATTTGACGGTGACGGTGATGTTGGAGGGGGAAAAGAAATCTCCTCCAGTAGTCTGGTTTTAATTTTCGAGGTTCTCAGACTTCTTCTGTGTTCAAAGAAAAGAAAAAAAAAGCTGGGGAAAATCTCTAAAGTGAGGCAGATCTGAGTAGACGGAGTGGGTGGAGTAAAAAGACAGAGCGTGATATTAGCTGGAGCAGAAGGCTGGAGCCTGAGCCCCAGCCCCGTTTAGAGCCCAGCGAGAACTGATCAGCCCCCTTCACCAACGAAAGCAGACACAGAGAAAGAATGACTGAGATATGGAGGCAGACTTTGACTTTGCAGCCACCAGGTTTCCTTCTCTTTAAGGCCCTCGTTTGGCTAGGAGGGCCAAATCGGAGGTAAGCGCAGTACAGAACTCAGGAAATTGTCAGCGGGGCGGCCGCCAGGTGCCTCATGCAGAGGGATATCCATCAGGAAGGCAGGGGGAGTCTGATGTGTGCAGCTGGACAGAGCGCTGGAGCCCAGGGATACCGAATCTGTGCGCGTGTGTCACCATCGCTCATCAACCTCCCACTCCTGCTCCCAAAGGGACCTCGAACGCACTAATAATTCATTCAAATGATATATTTCAATTCGCTTCATGCAGTATTCATTCATTTAACCGTCATGGCATTAATTAGAGAAAGCAGCTGCCGCTTTTTGTCTTTAGAGACTCGTGAGTTTCTGCAAATAAGTTGATGATAAACAGACTGATGGTGATAAAATGAAACTTAAGTTAACAGCGGCCCTGAGGCAGATCAGTTGGCTACTTTAAAAGTGTCTTGGCAGGAGAGAATGGTGAGATTATCGTCCCCAGCCTGAAAAATGAACAGTCGGTGAGCAATTCAGAGTATTTGCAGAACATTTAGTTAATTCTTCCTTCTTTCATGGAGAGGGCCTTTCAGCTGAAGCCCGCTTTTAATGAAAATGTACTTTTAAAAGTCAGAAAAATCCTAATTCTGACTCTGATCCTGCTCATGAGATCCCCCTGCACCTCTGTGTCACCGTGGACTCGCTATCAGTTCTTCCAAGTTGCCGTGGCAACGGTCGCCATGGAATCCGGATACTTTGGGGACTGTTGTCATGGATACAGTTCGAGGTGGTGTTATTCAGGACTGCTTGTTAGAACAAAAGCCTGGGAGTTTTGTCCTCGTGAGCAGATCCGTGTCCTGCTGTGGTCCAGCAGCAGAAGCAGGACGAGCCCCACTCAGAGTCCAGATCCTCTCCATCTGCTGGATTAGAGAGTCTTTAGCCCCAGCTCTTCTTCTTCTGTCCTCCACTGGTCCAGTTTCCTCAGATGTTTTAAGGACTCACTGCTCACCAGGCTGAGATCTGCCCAGTTTTCAGCCAGCAGCTTTTTGGGAATCCTCAGAAATCCTGTTTTTTCTCTGTCAGACTGGGTTCTCTTTGGCCTTTTTCCCCATCAGCTACAGAAATGGAACAAATGATGTGTCTCTGTGACAGGCTGCTGCTGACAAAGAGCCTAAAGATCCACTTTAAGCTGCTGCTCTGCTGATTGGACACAGCGCTGGCTCATCCCTTGAGTTACGGGCCTTTTTTCAGCCTGGATGACTCAGAGTTCAGGGGCTGAACAAAGATCAAACTAAGTGAAAAATGAGTTAATGTCGAAAGAAAACATTTTAAAATGATTGCTCAACACTCCAATTCTTTATATATATATATTTATATATATACAAATATATATATATGTGTGTGTATGTGTGTGTGCGTGTGTCTTTAATCTACATAGAGGGAAGTTTAGTTTAAATAGTTTCTCTTCTTTAAGTTGTAAAAGCTTTTTTGGTTCTATCAGTCCGAAACGGATCCTGAGAGCAGTTTTTAATTGGCTCTCCAGCAGGTGAAGATACCCCCCCCCGGCCCCCTCCCGCCCATGCTGGGTGTTTGTGGTAGACAATGAGAACTGAAGAAGCAGGTAACAAAAAGAGAAGGAGAACCCCTCCCCGTCCTGCCGGTCCTGTGTGAGTCCGGACTAATGAGCCCTCCTCATTAGCGCGTTACTCCTCCAGCCTCGGCTGAGCACGTCACAACACGCGATGACAACCCTGAAGGCAAACAGCGCTTCTCCGGATGAAATCTTGTTAAGCCTGTCCCTTTGAAGATGTCGGGGTTTTGTGCTGCTGAGGAGCCCTCTTCCTCTGGCTCCTCCTCCTCATCTCCTCGTCCTCTTTTCTGCCCTTTCACTCGTTTTCCCTTTCCTCGTCTGCGCTTTGTCTCCCCCCAGCCGCGGGCCACCGCCGCCTCCCCCACATCCTCCTCTTCATCTCCTCCTTTCTTCTTAGAGATTAAGGTGAAGAGGAACTGAAAGCAGAGGGAGGCAGTTTGGTCAGTACACAATGGTGTTTGCGGGGAGTGAGGAAAATGAGACTTGAGGGAGATTGATCGAAGAGATCAATGAGAGGAGAAAGGCCAGCGGGATGGAAAGGGGAGGAGGATGATGATGGGGAGCCAGGAGGTGACTGGAGTTGAAAATGGGTGAAAGGATGAATTAATGCATGGTGTAAAGCGCTGTGGGTCAGCAGTGGGTGCGCTACATGACACTTGGACGGATGCACAGCAGGGACTCTGCATGCTGAACCAAACTGGAGGCTGAAAAAGTTTGAAATCTGAACAAGTAACACACTAAATTTGGAAATCTTGAAGATTAAAACTGTGACTAACTGCGGCAGTGATCATTAACAAAGTTGTGACAAGTGTAAAGCCGCTTTTAGATTAGATTCATGAATAAAATGTTGAGTTCTTTCCTTGGAAGAGCCGATCAAACTGGGCTCAGAATAAAGAAGCGTCAACGGACTGTTAAGTTTAGCCATTAAAAGACACGAGTTGGACTGATTAGATTGTTTGGCTTGTGGTTTGCTTATGAGTGAACAGAACGGTGAAGGTGTTTGGCCTCCTTCCTGAAAGCTGCAGGGGCTGCTGACTGATCCCAAACTACCACAATGGGCTTCGTCTGAGCGTTTTCCCCCCAAAGCTACTTGATGAGCTGCTGTATACGGCTGTTAACTGCTGTAAACTGTTCTAAACTGCTCCAATCTGTTGGCCGAGATACCACAGTTCACAGCTTTTTCCAGCCCTGCTGACACAGGTAACCCTGGAAGACATTTTTATTCTAAAGAGCAAAAAAAAGTTACACATTCCTTTGTTTTTCTGATTCATCCAGTAGAAGCTGGACGTGTTGGGTTTGTGGTGGCATTAACTTTTTAAAATACTGTAAAATACAGTCTCTATTCAGTCTATGGTTGAACATTTATCATGTAAATAAATGTTTTTTTTTAAATAATTTGAATGTATGCGTTCACTTCAGAACCAAGCTGCTTCTGTTGGTCAGCGCGGTGAGTAATCAGCATGGTTGTTGCCTCAGACGTGCAGATTTTCTACTTTGTTGAGACATCCGTTTCCAATTCGGCTGATTTTTACCGCCGGCTGAACACGAGAATCTGACACAATGACAGGAATTGTAACAGCTTGTTGGTCTTGTGTCGCCGAGGGAAGCCAAACCCAACGGTGAGTGCATCCCTCGGGCTCGGCAACCTGGTGACCAAGGCTACAGTTTCCTTGGTAACCGGGGTATAGGATGCTGCTGGGCTGAGGAAAAGGGGGTAATTGAACCGCTTTGTGATGAAGAAATTAGAGGAAAAGTAACAGACTTCAGAGATCAAAGCACGAGTAAAGGCTGGATGCAGGGTCCCTGATTCGGGGTCCCCGGCTGCTCTTCCTCAGGAGTATCCACAGCACCTCTGAGTCGCTCTGTTAAGGTCCCACTTAAAGTCTAACAATGATTCATTCTCCAAATGGAGGCCTCCACCCCCAGAGCTCAGTAGTGAGGCTACGCCTAATGCAGTTTTATGCCCAACAAAAGAGGTCTGTTTCACTTTTCCTCACTCTGAATGCATAGACAGAAAGCTCTTTTTTATTTATTTTTTTATTTTAGAGATTATCGGCCACTTTTAAGCAGTCGAAGATTAATTTAAGTTGCATTTGAAGCATCTTTAAAGCGCTGCGACTTGCGCTGGCACAAAAAAAAGAACAAATCAATCATTGGAAGAAAGTGAAACTGCCACACATGCCCCCCCCCACGATAACGAGGCCAAACATGGGCTCTGATGCTGCGTGTCGGTGGGCAGTGAGCCCCTCTGGCTCTGCCTGGCAGCTCGTGACGCCCCGGTAATGAGGGCCGGCTGACGGGATCCTGCCCGTCCACTCTGAGCCCAGCGGCCGCCCACGTGTGACCGGTGAAGCCCACCCAGCTCCTGACGGGCCGGTGAGCCCCCCCCCCCCACGGGGCGGAGAGGGTTAACCGGCAGAGCGTGTGTTGTGCTGACTGATGACTTAACACCCCGAGCATGAATAATGCAGCGGCCTTTAGAAGTGAGAAACGGTGAGCGCAGAGGTGGAGGGCGGCGTGGATAATTGGGTGAAAGCAGAGCAGAGAGAAATCCACTTTGGGATTTAACGCAGAGTTCAGGGAGTGAAAGAGTAAAATGTACAAACGAAGCCGAGAGCTGGACAGAATCCATGTCTCTTGTCATGCTCCTTTTATTCTCTTCTCTTTACATCCCTGCCCCCCCACACACACACACACATCCCCTCTCTGCTGCCTCTGTGGGCTGATATGATGGAGCTGGCCGGCTTTCTGAGGAGTCTGTATGTTTCCGAGGCTTGTTTTGGGTCTGGCCTTCTGTTTAGAAACGCATCCAGGCCTCCTGTTACCCACCTCCTCACTTCCATCCCAGCGTCCTCCTGTTCAATCCTCTAATTAACCAAATGTTTGTGTCATCCTTTGCTTTTTATAGTGCCTCTTAATCCTGCCCGTCCACACAAAAGTCTTTCAGTCTGTTAAAAAGTGGGAGACAGGCAGGTGACGTCATGCCATTTGCCGGTTTCGACTCATTTAAATGACGGAGAAGCCGGAGTTTCAGCCTCCGATGGCACGCAGCTCCAGTCCTCGCTCCATAATCTCCTGGATTTGTCATAAACGGGGCTTGTTTTGTGCTCCTGGTAACTACAGCTGGCAGAAGAAAGTAATTAGTTTCAGCTCACACCTCGTGCTTAACGGAGGGTACGAGCTCTAGCTGGAAATGGGGAAGCTCGGATGAATTCTTAAAACGTTTTCTTCCTCTTTGTTTTGCTCTTCGCAAGCACAAAAGCAAAATTAAATCTCTCCTCTAGACTCCGCAAATATTAAATTACTAAACAGGCTGGATTTTTAATGACTTTTTTCTACCCGCAGTGCTTAAATGTTCATAAATACACTTAGATTTCTTCCTTTACTCCCACTTTTTGTGTGTCTGCCACCCACACCTGCAATAAGTGCAATAAGTAATTTTACCTTTTGCTGAAATATGTGTTTGAGTCTTTTTACCAGCTGGTTGTGTCCCTTCTCTTCTTTGTATGTCAGCTTGTTATGGTGGTTTTTTCTTGGACGTTTTAGACTCATCTTGGTTTTTATCAGTCGTCATTTTTGGGTGCACAGCTCGCGCTGAGCTGCCATTACAGCCGGTCTGGGCCGTCTAATCCAGGCCAGCCTTCATCCAGCATGAAAAAGTGAGTCATCCACTGAAGTCGCCCGACACAAACATTCAGCTTTTTCTACCTTTTCTCTGTAAGTGCAGCTGAATTCTTCACACAGACGTCGCTGGAAAGGTTTTAAAGCAGATTTTTTTGTGTGACTAAAGCCAACATGGAAAAAAAGTCAGTCTTTGTTCAGATTTATGGATTTTGTGAGATATTGGGGTCTGAGGCTCCAGATGTGAAGAATCCTTACCTGTGTCAGTTCACATTGAAGTTTTTGGTGTAATTTGAAATGTCAGTCTTTAGCATTTTATATCTTTTTTTACAGTTTTGTCTTAAACCTTTGGGGCTCTGCACAGTCGAGCTCCTCGGGATCTTTTACTGGGTGAAACCTTGTAGCTGGGGTCAGAGGTCGCTTCTGGCTGGTGCATTCAGTTCAGAGTAAATCAGACTGTGTGTTTACACTGAACATGGTCCATTTTCTCTTTTAAAAAGCAGCTGAAGGCGTTTAGATTAACTAATGTCGTGCTGTCTCCTTCATGTCGTTGTTATGAGATGTCAACATTTTCATTTCTTGAGTTTGTTTTGACAGATTTAGGGATTTTGAACCATGGAAATTGCTATATAGATCATATTTCGGCCCCATGCTTCTACTTTCTAAAGTGCTCTGCTTTTCTGTAAATTGAGAATCAGGGGATTTGATCAGTTTTACCAGAAGCCTATTTTTGGACACATGGATTCCAGCTGAGAAAAGATGCTGCCCGTGCTGCGTTTGTGTGTCTCCCCGCTCAGCTTAGTGTCATCCTAATGGCCCAGCAGATGTCCCCAGAGGGCATCTAGCGGATGGTCAACCGTTGGCGAGGCTTCGGCCAAACTCGGCTGAATCCTGGGTGTTCAGCGGCTGCAGCGGCTGGGATGTAGCTGAGAGAAACGGGCTGCGAGTGTGTGTCTGCGCTCTGTGATCAGAGCGGGAGACCCGCACGGTGAGGGAAACGCATTTAAAAGGAAACTGTTCCTCCCTGTCACAGCTCTGCTGTTCAAATTTAATTTGCATACTGCTGAAATGGTGTTGCTAAGAGACATATTGACTCTGGTTGCCAGGAAACCATTTTAATTGGTTGTTGTGTGAAGCTGTGGTGGAGTTGTGGGGAAGGTGGGGGGTGGGGGGGGGGACTCCCTGCGGACGGAGAGCTGCCATGGGAGACCTCGTTGGATTGAGTTGTTTCATGGGGCTCGAACAACCTTCATCTGTTGCCATGGCGACCGGCATCACGCCAACAGAAAGCGATAAAAGTTCCAAAAATAGTCGAGACGGGAGCAAACGTCCACGGGCGCTTTTTGGGGGGGGGGACTGAAGCTCTTTGGCCCAGCCCCGTACACACCCTCTGACTCGTTTGCTTTAAAATAAACTTCTGCATCATTCATGATGCGTTTGCTCGGCGGTCCTGTAACTTTGCTAAGGTCTGTTGGTTCAGTTTTGAGGGGAATTAGCCTTTTCTCCCGTAACGATTAGGTCCATGCCGCTGGTGTCTGCTGTCGGCCGCTCCAGTCCTCGGCTGGATTTGCCTCTTCCCAGACTCTTTGAGCTCGGTCACGCTAAGCTGAAGGTTGTGTGAAGCCATCAGTGGATCGATAGCAGCGCCTTCAGCTCCGCCGCCTCTGAGTGATGGCTGGCTGGACACAGGAGAAGACTTACCGATTACTGGTTCGGAAAGAGCCTCTCAAGCTCACCCGCGAGTTTCTCATTTCACGCAGAAAGAAAGTTGCACATAAAAAACTCAGAATTAGCTCGGCTGGCATCTGTTGTGATGAGTGTATTAGTTCCTTTTCTAACTGATTTGCAGTGGAATGAATAAACCTTAATAGGCACAACAAATGAACTCCCTGTTAGAGTTTAACTGTGAGTTATTGGATGGTTTAGAAGATGAAAGCCTCGTTTTAAATGTCTTTCTCGATCTGTGCGTGCTTGTGACTTTTATTCCAGTTTGTTTTTAAAAACCTGGTCCCGGGGGGGATTCTCAGCCGTCAAACAGGAGGCCCACGTCTCCGTCAGCGCTGCGGCTTCTTTTGTGTCTCCATGTGAGACTCTGAAGATGGAGTAATTTTCCCTAACGAGACCACCCCCTGTAATCACTGATTACCACTTTCTGCAATCTCCTGTAATCAGCCACCTCCATCTTCCAACAAAGAGCTGCGTGTTTGTGTGTGTTTGAGTGTGTTTGTTTGTGTGTGTTTGTGTGGGTTTGCGTGTGTGTGGGGGGTTGCTTTGGCGGGGAGGTTATGCTACCCGCTAATCCTCCTGCGTGGGTGGACGGCAAGAAAACTTGATCGGGAACAAATATGCATCCACTCTTTGCCAACGAACAGTGTGAAGGAACTCACTGACCCGACCAATTACTGCGCTCCTGTAAGCGTCCCCGGTCGTCCAGACGAGCTCCTCTCTGCGCTCCGAAGAGGAGCTCCGGGCCTTGATGGGGATTTTCAGATCTTCCTCTTTTTTGGGGGGAATAAAAGTGCTGACGTCTGACAAATTAGACGGAGCAAATATTGAGCCTCACAGGTGTGATAAGCCCACCAGAGTTTTGTCGTAAATCACTCCAGACAGAAGCAGCGTGCGCTGGCAGATATTTATACTTGCAGCGACAGCTAATTTGTTAAGATAGACGCGCACTTTCAAATATTAGCATGCACACAGCAGCCTCTCCCAGGTTGTGTTGGTGGAGCCGGTGGAGATGGACACTGCGTATCCTCATGGGTCGGTGATCTGAGTGAATTATAGATTACAGCTTCTCTATCCCTGGGCTTGTAGACGGTCCCATGGGCCACGCTTGGCAGAGGAAGGTAGAAGCAGAGCCATGCAGGATACCCACAGAATAAGGAGGAAGACATTTCCTCTGTTCTCTGGAGAGATTCTCAGTTACTCCTGCCGCCTTCGTTCATCTAAAAAGGTTTCAAATGCTATCCTGGCTCTGTTTCTTTCATATTACAATGTGCCATTAACAACCCAGCCAAACATAAGTGATTAAATGATCCCCAATTTAGAGTAAATTTTGGTTTTTAATCTCTCTTTGTGGGATTGATCTGAGAGGTGACCAGCGGTCTGTTGATCCCAGATGTTTCAGGTCGTTTTTGTTTTAATGACTCGTGTTCGGGTGGCGATCTTTGCCTCTTTAACTCTTCAGAGAATGAACCCTCTGGTTTCCCGATGGAGAGTTTTTGATTGGGCTCGCAGCCTTCGGACATCACCGGCATTATGCTGCCTCTTCAAAAACCTATTCCCCTCCGCATTTCATCTTCTGACAGCACATGCAAATACTGGCTTCCAACAGCGGATCCTCACCGTGGCCTTCAGCCCCTTGAGCATAGATCTGTTTTTCCGAGCTGGTTGTAGCTCCTCAAATTTGAGCTAAATTGGTCCAAATTGAGTTCTTTCTTCTCATTACTCAGCACTTTGGAGGGCAGATAAAGTTCTGTGGATCCGGCATTGAGGGAAGACATATATTGCTTCTGTGGAGTCCTTCTGTTTCCTGGGGATCACAATAACCCAGGACCTCAAGTGGGAGCTGAACATCAGATCCCTCACAAAGAAAGCACAGCAGAGGATGTTCTTCCTGCGGCAGCTGAAGAAGTTCAACCTGCCTAAGGCAATGATGGTGCACTTCTACACAGCCATCATTGAGTCCATCCTCACCTCCTCCATCTCCATCTGGTACGCAGCTGCCACTGCTAAGGACAAGGGCCGACTGCAGCGTATCATTCGCTCAGCCCAGAAGGTGATTGGCTGCGATCTGCCATCCCTTCAGGACCTGTACGCCTCCAGGACTTTAAGGCGTGCAGGAAGGATCATGTCTGATCCTTCTCACCCTGGTCACAAACTCTTTGAAACTCTCCCCTCTGGCAGAAGGTTGAGGACCATCAGGACCAAAACCTCACGCCATAAAGACAGCTTCTATCCAGCAGCAACTGGCCTCATCAACAAGACCAGTGACCCCCACCTATTCTTCTCCCACCCCCCTCTATCTCACTAATTTACCCAATGCTTCAGCATTTTCTGGTCTGTCGTTGCAGATCAACACTGCACATCTCAATTGTTAATTTGCACATTCGAATCTATATTTTTAAAGATTGTTCATTTGTACATTCAGATCTATATTTTTAAAAATTGTATTTTTCAGTTTTATCATTCTGTCCTATATTTTTATTTCTACTTTTTATTCTTGCTTCTCATAGAAGTGTTGTGTTGTGCACTAAACACCAAGGCAAATTCCTTGTAAGTCTGAAAACCTACTTGGCAATAAACCTGATTCTGATTCTGATTCTGATTTCTGTGGTGAAGCTCAATGGCAGAGTTTACATGTCTGGAGTTAACGACTCGACTGGGACGACTTCTGAATATTTATATGGGAGTTAAACACAGTCAACAACTCAAGAAAGATTTTATTTTTATTTGGATAGTCAGTTGAATGGACTTTATGTGCTCTCTGATGTTAGACCTGACCGTAGAGGATGAATCAAAAGTAACAGGACACCGTTTCATTTGGACACTAAAGGGGAATCGAGGAATCAGAACACCCCGCATTAATGTGTGAGGCGGGCCAATCTATGTCAGGGATGTGGCAGCCATCTTGAAAGGGAAGGCTGTCATGTAGCATATCAAATTAAGCAGAATTGTGTCAGAAATTAACTGAAACAATCTGATTTGTAATATCCCTTATTCAAAACAGTGTCCCCTGACATTATACTTGTCATGTCTAAATCTAGGATAAAACAAACAACTATGGCAATGATCCAAATTTAAGATTCTGGAGGTACAGTACAAAGCCACATTTTTCTGAGTTTGACCTTTTGCCAGTTCTAAACATTTCAGACTTGTCTACACTGCACGTTTATATAGGCACCCTTTGTTTCAGGAGACCTGAACATTTAGGAAAGCTGGTTCTGTCTCGATAAAGTTACTGAAAGGTAAAACCTGAGGATGATCCCAATGATGTAGACGACCCCTCTGGTATTCTCACTTAGCTCTGAATGCTCATTTTTACTTGAATTCTATTTAATTGCTGTGGATATCCCTGTTTTGAACCTGAATTTTTTAGTTGTTTCTGCAGGAGTTTGACCTGTAACCAAGTTTCTAATTTAGTTTTTAGAGCAGTTCAAAGCTCTGTTCATAGGTTTGTAGAGCAGAGATTTGCAAATCCGGTCCTGTGCTGCAGGTTTTAAAGGTTCGAGGTGTAAAACCTGCAGGCCGGCGGCCCTAAAGGTCCTGGTCTGGACTTTGCTGCTGTAGAAGAAGCACTCATCACTGCATCCGCAATGGTTTTCAAGAATTGATCACCAGTGTACGATTTAATGATGAAGTTCTCATTGTGGGGTCGTAAATCTGCTCAGCCTGGCCGCCCTCTTTGTGAACATGGCGGCGGCCCGTCGGCCCCGGATGTTTTATTGATCCTCTTTTCTTGAAACGCCCCTATGCCAGCTTTATTAAACGTCTCCTGTTTTGTGTGGTCGCCGGATGATCCTGAAATCCAGCCGAATCAACAGATCCCAGCTGCCAGGATGCATAGGAGTTGTGAGTTTGCATGTTTGTGTGTGAGCGTGTGTGTGTGAGAGCCATTGACTGCGATAATGGAGGTCCGCATGGGCTGTGTGATTTGGCTCCTCGTGGGACAGTTTGTCTTTGATTGGAGCGCAGCAGTGAACGGCTGACTGCACAGGAACCTTAATTGTCTCCCTGAATCACTGCACTGTGACTTCTGACAGAAAAAGCTGACATGACCGACTGACTCTGCTCCCCGGAGTACATGTGAAGTTAATTATGGCCGGGTGTGTGGCTTCAGTGAGCCACAGGCAAAGCGGAGTTTTCCTAAACAAAACCTAAGAATATAAGCGGTTATTTCAAACTAAATGTCACTTCCAGTGGACAGATGAGCGGGTGAACAGCTCCAAAACAATGAATTTAAGCTCCAACTACGGTAGATTATCATGTTATTGTGCGTTGAATGTGTATTTAAAGATAATCCGTGATGTTCCTTTATGCTTAATAAAGAGTTTCAAAGCATAAACCTAAGTGAGCAGCAGCTATGAGGAAAAAAGCCAAAGAAGTGAAGCTTAAAACAAAGTGGCGTCTGCTCAGAGACACAGTCAGGCCTCCTGGATGATCGTTTAAAGGAGCCCGGCTTCACCTCTGAGCCAGGAACACAGACACAGCAGTGGATAACAAACCCCGTTGGGCTCTTTAATAAAAGCCATTTTTCATGTCTAACCTTCAGCTGCTGGGCTGTAATCAAATTACACCGAGCTGGTGGCAGATGCTCTTAACTAAATAGTCTTAAGACTCTCTAAAATAAACATTTCAAGCTAATGTTACAGTCAGAGAGATTTCTTTTAATCCTCTCCTCATAGGAGAGCTGCGGTAACGTCACCCCAGCCTTATGCACACAGCTTGTAAGAAATCCTGAGCTTAACAGGCCTGCTGTGCCTTCCTATGATTGGATGAGGACTGTGCGGAGGAGGGATTTTATTTTAGCCACCAGTCATGTCCCTAAATAATTAAGAGGTTGCAGATATAAGGTCATCAGAGTTGGAACAGGCGCTCCGGTCTCAGATTCTAAAAAGCTCCTGAATGACTTCAAATGCTCTAACCTCTCCTCCCTCGCCTGGTTTCTCGGATAAATGGCTGTTTTAATGGATTTCCAGGTGCAGGGCAGCACATGTGACAGCTGTATGACAGCCGATCAGCTCCCATCTCGGGTCATGTGACTCTGACTTGCATTGGTGGAGGAAGTGATGCTGATAGATGAGGACTGTGGATCCAGTGCTTGTCTCCATCCTCATGTTTCTGCCTCAAATTGGTGGAGGACGCTAACATTTCACCCTGGGCTCTTTATATCCATCCATCCATTTTTTAAACACTCTGGAGTCTATCTAAGAGGCAGCTTCACCAGTCCACCACCCAGAGGCCCTCTGGGGTTCAAACCGGGAACCCTCTTACTGTGAGGTGTCAGTGCCGCTCATTATTTCCTTTTTCCCTCATTTAAAAAATGCACAGTACACTTTTGCTAGTGAAAGCAAGCCCCCTGGGCTGTGATTTAAGCGAAGACTACCGGCTTTTTAAGGCATTCAGGGCAGAAGCTCCGTCCAATTAGCTCAAAACACAACACACTCATCTGATTTTGGTACATGGTCTCCCTGGCTGCCACTTGTCCACTCTTAGGAGCTTTTAAAAACTCAAGAAATCAACCAAAAGAAAGTTTTTCCTCCTACTTTTTATGAACGTTTAGTTCAGAGACGTCTGTGATCTGCCTCTTTGTTCACAGATAATGAAAATGAGCTGTGTGTCCCTGTTGTCCTCAGGTGTACGAGAGGGGAACCAACGTGGAGCAGTTTGTGACCCGTTTCCTGCTGAAGGAGTCGGCCAATCAGATCCAGTCTCTCCTGACCTCTGTGGAGAGTGCGGTGGACGCCATCGACGAGCAGCACGGCCAGTCGGGGTGAGCCAGATGTGTCCAACATGTGGCGCTCCACATCCTTCATAACCCCTTACATCACCCTCCTGTTTGTGTCATTGCATTCTTCATTCGGTTACTCAAACAGTTCGCTCTCGTTTCTGTGCTCTGAACTCATCTTCCAGGCATCAGCCGGCTAAAGTGAGCCCCCGGGTGCCAGAGAAGCGCCAGCAGAACGCTGTCCCCGACTACCCCCCCAACAACAGAGTGAGCGCCACCAGAGAGGCCGTCAGGACCATCAACACTGCCTCAGGTGAGGGCTGCTCAGCACATTCATTCACCAAACACACAACCCCGCGCAAGCCATGACAAAGCCCCCAAACGAGGCCCCGGCAGCAGACCAGATTATCAGTTTATCCCTAAACCTGCATCTCACTGTAGTTCTATGAGGTAGAAGTTGAAAAATCCACCATCAAATCCACCTGTTTTCCCTCAGGTGTAATAAAAATCAAATAAAAGAGAGATTTCAGCTTTCACGAGTCCTACAAGGGTCCATGCTGAGCCTGCAGAGGACCCCACCCACTTTGATTCACAGACACAAGCCCCCAGCAGTGTTTGAACACATCAAATTTGACTGTTTCTGGGACGTTTTCAGGCTTAAACCAAACTGTAATGCTCACCTCCAGGTTGGATTTGTTAGAGAAAGGAACAACGACTTTCCCCCTGCTTTTTATCCTCACACCAGGAAAGAAAAAGTGAACACACCCAATTGTGACGTCAGTTCATTTTTAGCCTGATTTGTCTGAAGAGAGGGAGTCATTTTATCATTATTATGGGCCAGGTAGAAAAAAGAGCCTTAGTCTCTCCGTGTTCAGTGTGAGCTTAACGTCCTTCAGTCCAACTCTGTCAGCTCGCTGTTCAAACACACGATTTGTTCAAGACTCTTGTTTCTTAAGTGGTGATTTATATGAAAAAGATATTTAAATGTTTGACTAGATAAATTATGGAAGGTTCAGGTAAACAAAAGCTCAGTTTACGTAATGATTTCAGACAGGAAAAGGTGAAAATGAACCAGAAATATGCTGCATTCAGTCAACTTTACCAGTGTGTCGATTCAGGCCTCAATGCCGATTTGTTTTAACTCAGTGGAAAACAAAGCTGTGGTGGACATCCACAAGAAGAGCGGAGGCGTCTGTTTTCAGGATGGAAACCCATCTGGATCTTAATGAGTCTGTTTATAGATTATGCATAGACTAGAGTGTCCACGCTCGATGGCCAGTTGGCTGTTTGGTGAACATGAACAGACTTTAATCTGTAAACAGCATCTTCTGGTTAGCTTAAACCAGAGTTCTCACCCCTGATCTTCAACGGCCGCTAACAGACAGAAACAAGCAAAAACCGAAGCAACAAAAAAAATCAACATTTCACTGGATGATTTGAGGGGATCAAACTGGTTTAAGTGAGTGAGTTGGTGATCTGGATGTTTCTCTCAGACCCAGCAGCAGCACTTCTTCTTCTTCACCCTCTCACATCCACCTCCAGCAAATTGCTCAGTGGGGAAATGACACTCCAAAGGTTGTGAGATATGGTGACACTTTATCTCCTCAGCAGCATGACAGGGAAACACTCAGGGGGCAAAGCAAAGGCTTTTCAGCTACTGCTGGGTGTTGTTATTGACAGGTGTAAGTTAATGGTGAGGAGTGTTGTTCCCGGGTCGGGGCGTCCTTCTGCCCCGAGCGGAGGGTCAGCACACACTGAAAGCTGCCCCACAGCACCGGTTTCTCTTTGTTTTCAGCTCTGGGTTTCTTATTTGCTGAGTCGGAGACCAGCTGCTGCCGATCGGCAGCTCTGCGCCGACCTTCCTCTGACTTTTCTCTGTAAAACCTTCAGTTCTGCATCTTCACTTTGTCGTTTTTTTCCTTCACCCTGATGGAAAACATGGAGAAAAAAATCATCACAAAGGAGCTAAAGAAGAGTTTAGAAATCGCCAAGCTGGGCGGTGAAAGGCAGCTTTTCAACTAAACCTTGAAACAAATTCAAGGTTTCAATCCAAACCTTAAATTCAAGCGTTACTGGAGGTTAATCTTCTCACATCTTCACACAAAAACTGCATTGTGCATGTGATTTTGCCCATAAATATCCACAGCTAAAGCTTCAGCTGGAGCCCCGGCTGCGCACACTCTTCAGAGGGCTGGAGTTTTAGCCCAAAAACACAATGACCTCCTCTGTAAACAAACATATTCCACCATACTGTGAGTTTCTGTAGTTTCTCATCATTATCTATCAGCTCATGAAAGTTTGGAATACGTAGGAAATCATAAAATAATTTTATTTTTTGCTAATAATTTCATTCTTGTGATGTTTATGTATTCAACCTTTCATTCATACATTCATTCAGACAACACACAGATTAAGATAATGTGTCAGATCTAATCTCCACAAATGTTTTGTATGACATTTAATTAATGTAAGATATTTACATCAAACCAGCTAGTTTGATGGCCCTGAGGACAATGTGTGCATGTGCACCTGCACAGTCCTCAGTAATTAGTTATGTATTTATATATTAATGTAATCTCTGCTATCCTGAAGCATTTAGTAAAAAATGCTGCTTAACTGTGAGGAGATTCGGTCATAAGCCTCTTTTCTCATCCAATTATAAGTGCTGTTTGCTGGCGATACATTTCCCTCTGCAAACATCTTCCTAATGAGGATTTATCAGGCTGTTTGTGCACGAGCTTACCATGATTAGTCATTTGTATTAAATCTGAACCTGTTTTCGTCGTGTGCGGCTCAAAATGCTGTGAAACGGCTGCTTTTGCAGCACTGTGGCCTTTTTGTTTTTTACATGAGACCGTTCCAAGGTCTGTGCCCGACACATGCATACAGGAAGGAGATAAATTCAGCTGAAGCTGATTTACTCCTTAGCTCACCAACCCTTGAGGTTTAATTTCAGCACATTAACTGCTGAGGGGTGTAATATTCAGCCGATCAATAGCTCGTGTCTATCACCAGTTATTATGAATAATAAATAATAATGATATGTTTATGCACAGATCATTTTCTCTTTATAGGATGTAGAAACTGTTGACATACACGTCTGGATCTTGATGCAAATTAAAGACGTGTTACCAACCTGTACAATAAGCATCAGTTGGCCTCTTCTAATAGATGTCAGATGGAGATATTTCCTCCTCATTTCTAACGCCAGCGCAGCTCAGATGTTGTTTTTCCTCCTTTGGGTGCAACAAACAAATGATCACCTCTGGAATATCAGGCCGAGGTGGATTATTGTTGTAGAGCAGAACTGTCCATTTTCTGCAGAAAAGACTAAACAAAGATTAATATTTCACCACCCACATTGCTTAACTGACAAATAACATGTGGGCAGAACAATAGAGAGCAGCGGCCCATTAATCCCTCAACACAATGTTCTTTAGCTTTGATTGTGTTGCTTTTGTGCTGTGCGGCGGTTCGTTTTCCCACTCGGCAGCCTCTGCCTCTGATTGGCTGCTTAGGATGAATCAGCCACGCGAAAGCCCCTTAGCACGCAGCATCCAGAGAAGCCAGCAGAACTCAGCAAAAAGGTTTCAGATCTTCAAATTCATTTAAGGGACTTATTCATGTGTGTTATGGTTTTGAAAAGAAGTTTAAATAGTAGACGTGCCCATGACATGAAAGAAAAAAAGACCGCGGCATATTGCTATTTTTTTTTCTCCGAACCAGGAGATAGAAACTCTTTATTCAAACTCTCTTTTCCATGAGTTTCCCGGTCAAGAATCACAAGAACACGTTTCCAGTCTGCCTGCAGTAGAAATGCAGCTCTGATTCTTTTAAAACATCTAATTCTTCTATAACGTGGTCTTGATGCAAAGCAAAATCACAAAACCCACTCAGATGAGGCCAAACAGGCTCAAACATTTAAACATTTTGATCCCGTGATAAACAGGATGATTTCCCTGATTTATTTATTTTTTTATTTTTTAAGAAAAAGAATGTTCTTATGAGCTGATATTATATTTCATGTGTGAGTTGTAGGTCTAGAGACAAAATAAAGTTAGTTTTTTTTTTTTGCATCATCCTCCATCCATCTGGCTTCTGCTTCATATTCTAAAACTTCGCATAGTTTGAAGCGACTTCTGAACACTTGAGTGGCTTTAAAATCAGCCAGCTGCTGCAGCAGCAGATCAGACTGCTGGGTTAAGGTGATTAGGCACGTTTCCCTACATCGGTTTGGTCTCTCGAGCCTTCAGGCCGTGCTTCAGCAGTTACTAATCACCTCATATTTCATCCTGTAATTTTTCCTGAAGTTATGTAATTCTGTTTGTGTCCTGAAAAAACAGAATCCTTTGGTCTAATAACTGCCTTTCCTCCCAGTCTGAGTGGGGCTCCATGCATATGCTGATGAGCTTCCCCAGTCCCCCCAGCTCTGTGGGGCTCGCTTTGCTCTGCTCATGGCGGCAGGAACAAACAGCATTAAAGTAACTGATGACGGGAGCTGATGGTTTTCTTTCCTGGAGTGAGGATAAAAAGAAGGGGGAAAGTCATTGTTCCTTTCTCCTGCTAATCCAACCTGGAGGTGAGCATTGAATTTTGGTTTAAGCCTGAAAACATCCCAGAAACAGTCAAATTTGATGTGGTCAAATACTCCCGACGGCTTGTGTCTGTGAGTCGAGGTGGGAAGCAGCCGTCCGGCCCTCTGACAGGGTGCGAGGCCCTTTAGCTTTCCAACCATCTGCCTCTGTCTGTGGAAGCTGGAAGTGTTTCAGTGGAGCATGTCGGAAACAGCGTGCTTCAGACGGCCGGCGGCGTCCCAGTAACCCGCTGGTCCGACCAGTAGAACCATCCCGTTCGGTCCTCATAAATCTGCTGGAGGCCCGGCGTGTTGCCCACACGCCTGAGGAGCTAATCGGTATTTTTAGAAAAACATTTTAGAAACACATTTGTTAACTGTGTCAGAGATCCAGCTGTGACGCAGCCATCTTTAGGCTTCTTTGATAGGCCATTTTTTTTCTGTGTGTTCAGGCATTTTAGCTCAATTCCCGTAGCTCAATGTCATTGTGTCATTTCCATGAAAAACCATGTGAAATAAAATCAAGAATTTAGTGAACAAGCCTCGAGAGAAGCTCTCACATCGCTGTACAAATGGCAGTGACAGCTGTTTGGGAATGAGAGGGCGTTATTGGACTCATTGCCTGATAAGAGACAGATGTTCAAAACTAAGTAACCAACTTAGGTTCAAAGCAACATGCAAAGGACATCCAATACCACCCAGCTTGAGCCACCCGGTTTGAGAAAGGCCTAAAAGCCTCTTCCATGATCAACTAATTTAACTACACAATGACACAGAATGTGGATGAATCACATCAGGTTTAATTGAGGAGAAAATCAATGGACGCTCTTCATTTTGCTGCTGGATCGGAAGCCCCTCATTCCTCATGCACTTCCTTAATTGACCGGACCACTTACTTCCTTAAGTCCATGGTACATTATCTGCCGTGGTCTCCATGGTTACAGGCTTTGGCTCGACCGATGACAGCGTGCACATGTGTGTGTGTGTTCAAGCTTTAGGGGGAAGCTTCTAATTGTCAGTCTGTTAAAGCTCTTAATAAAGAGTGTGTGGACACTGCTCTTTTAATGCACTTTTTTTTGTAGTTTTCTGTTCCTGTCATTTTATCAACATCTGTGCCCTGAGCAAAAGCGTCCAACGGCGTGAGGATTTGAGGAGAATCCAACCCAATCTGACTGATTTTCTTCCAGCATGATGGCGCCGGCCTCTGGAGTCGTGAGCCCTCAGGCTAGGAGGTGCTATCCTCCTCAGTCCCTCTTCAAACTGAATGCCCAGCAGCTGCTAGCCTGGACTCAGGTTCATTCCAGCTTCAAATGGTCTTTGACTGCTCCCAGAAATGGTGGAACCAGCCTCGGGGGTCGTTTCAGCTTGCAGCTTATTTGATTTTGATTTTCTCTGATGAAACAATCAAAACTCAGTCAGGATTTATGATGAAATCAACTAACAGTCAGGTTGATATCCAGATGTTCGTAGTCCTCTGGTGCTTGTTTGAACAGTTGCTGACATGATTTTGTGTACCGGTACACGTGCACTTTTTTAGTTGTGTTTCTTAAAAAATCTCACATAATCCCTTTTGATATGTTTATTCTAATCTACTTTTATGGTTTAGGCTCATGTTTAAAATGCTTTCTGACATCTTTAATTCGCTACTTTGTAACAATTCTTCCCATATTTAACACATTTATACAGACTTGTTCTGTCCTTATATTTTGTTATTTGTGATTATAGATGATGGGAATAAAGTGAGAGAATGGTGGACACGCCCCATTATCCATTTAGAAGCTCCTCTTATCAAAAAGCAAACATTTTTGTCAAAGTTTAGCATTGCTAGCCAGTCAGGACTCACCCTTTGTGGTCGTGCAGCTTTAGATCACAAAGGAATCTGAGGCAGTCAAACAGGAACTGGCTTCACACCCCTCCGATTCCTCACCGTCTTTGAACAGGCCAGCTTCTTTCCCATAAACCCATTTAACTACCTATTTATCAGCCTCTGTCAAAGACATGAAATATTCATGATGAAACGGTAGTAACAAAGGAAAGAGATGAGAAGAAAACTGTTAATTATGGAAGCTTCAGGAGTTCCTCCAGAACCTGCTGGATGATTAGAAACACGGTGAAAAACTTAGTTAACATGGTGTGAAAGCTAAAGGAGGGAGTCGTCTTTTCCTGAGGTGCAAATACAGAAATATTAGATCTCATTATTTAGAAGTTATATTTGAATGAGTGACCCTGGTGCATCAGCTCCTGTTGCAGACCACACACTTGCTTTGTGAGTTAAAATGTGGGTCACCTGTTTCATAATCTGGATTCTGTGTGCGTTGCAGGTGCTGTGGAGGTGAGGAAAGAAGGTCTGGAGGCTCAAATCAATCGCCTGGCAGAACTGATCGGACGTCTGGAGAATAAGGTGAAAAACACAAACATTCAGATTTGTTTGGAAAGAGGTTGCATTGGTTCATAATAATTCCTCAGAGGCTTATTATAATGAAAATAAAACACTGCATACGGCAGCACTCTGCAAACCACATCAAGTCTGCTGAGAGCTTCTGCTTCATTTGGCCACTTTACTTCAAATTTACTCAATTCTGCAGCAGAAAATGTTCCAAAATTTTGAAATATTCCTCTGCAGAAACGTATATTACTCCAGAATATGAAATATTCTGTGTCAATTTAAGTATCTAAATGTGAGCTACTCAAAAAGGACATATTTGGAGTTGGAATGAATCCTACATTAGTGGCTTCTGACCGTTCTGACTTTGGGTATTTAACACAAACCCACTTTTCCGCAGTACTGAGATGAGAGCAGCTGTTTGATTTGAATCATTTTCAGAGGACAAAAAGGTTCTTTGCATCCCAAAAGTACAATGTGACCATTTATTTGACGTTTCCGGATTTTCTTTGTGCACAAAAATGATGCTTTGAGTTGCACATTAAGCAAAAAATGAGACTTTATGTCTCACATGGGTGATTTTTGACTGAGTGAATCAAAATGAAGATCTTGTCCGAGGTGTGTGGATCTAACTGCTCAGCCGGGCATCCGACTGAGAGCAGAATCTGTGCCAAAGCAAACCATTTGACTCTAAACTGGATCATGATTCACAAAATGAGCATCATGGTCCCGTTTGGAAGTTAGAACACACTGACTAAGACCAGAAAGACCTTATAAGAATGTGAAAAGGGGCATAAATTAACCACATAAGTCCCCTTCTGGGCGTTTGATCACATTTAAATGTAAAGCCTGTTAGCTCCTTCTGGCCACTCCCATCTTTTCTCTGCAAAAAAAAAGAGAAATGAGAGGAGGTCCAAATTAGATTAGAATAGCTCCATATTGCATTTGCTGCTTGGTCTTAAAGTCACCAAACCATTCTACTAGAAAGAATAGAGAGAAATAAAAAATAAGTTGGTAGAATGAGGTCATTGCAGGCGTTAACCAGCTGTGTGCAGATGTGGATGTAACAGCCTCTTCTCTGATAATATTTAGTGTTTTCCTTTAACCTGAGGCATGTGTAAAGCATTCTAACCAAAAGATAAGTTGAGTTTGAGGATTTTCCAGCTTCGGTGATCCCACAGCTATGAAACAGAAACCCTCTGACACAGTTTTAGCTCTGCATTTCTCACTTTACCGCGAGCATCAACAGCCACAAGCGATTAGAAACCGTTACAAAGGCAGCACAGGCCCCTCCAGCAGTGGGAGACAGATCCAGAAGCTGCAGGAGTGGGTGCATACAAACTCACTCTGCACAGTCTGTCTGCTCATTTCCTTCAAATCAAACCAGAAATTAGATTTGTCTCAGTTAAAGCTATTTTATGTACATGTAACGACGAGTAGGATTACCTGAAATCAAATGTGGGAACATCTTATCTGCAAAGAAATGATAATATTAATACAGTCGTGTGAGATTATTTGAGATTAAACGGCCTTCAGTTTCTGAAGCTGGTAAATGTTGGGTTGGTAGGAACTGAGTACTCTCGGGTTCGCTGAAGTCCTCCTTTAGACTCTTATTTAAGCTTGTTCTTTGACAGAGTTGCCAGTTTGGGAGTTTTAAACCTAAAGCTCGGTGGGGGGGAGGCAGACATTTCTAATGTTTGCTCTCACTCATTTGTCTTTGAGGAAGACAAATGAGGCGTCCTTCCTCCCCTCACTCTCGACTCCTGTCACCATCTCCGTCCTTCCATTCCTCTCCATTGCCTCCATCTCATCCAGCTGTGCTCATGTTCAGACTAATGGAGCCCCAGCAGACTGGGCTGCGTCAGACGGAGCGAGAAAGAGCCGAGAATAGCTAAACACTCTGTGTCACAGGGGGGGGAGGAAGAGGATGGAGGAAGGACCCGTACCACCAGCCACTGTCTCCAGTTAGAAATGACCTTTAAACTCGGACTGTGGTCTAATATGTCTCTGACAAACAGCTCAGGTTTGAAATAAAGCTGTTTCCCTCCGAGGACTGACCTCAATTTCTGCTGAAACGACTGAAGCAGTGTTCGCTAAAGCGGCCGTCTGATGTCAGAGGCCTCCAGAGAGCTTCGACCTGAGGCCGACTTGTTTACATTCGGTGTGGAAACATTTCCACCGTCAGGTCGGCTTGCGCGCAAACCCTCTATTTTAGTTAAAGAAGGTGGAAAGTGAAGACGCTTATAAATAGATCCTGACATTAGCTGATGTATCATGGTCAGGGCCCATTTTTACCAGCTACTGTAAGAATATTCTGAGGAGAGATTTTCACATTATTCATTTTAATAGCATTAAAACTCAATTTAGACAGTCATTTGCTGAATTTCATGTGAATCAAGATCAATATGAATATTTTTTTCTCGCTAATAAAGTGTAAACTGTTATTTTTACATGAGTAATTGCGGGCTTTTTGGCAGGATAATTAAATTTCTTATTTGCAGAAGCAGTATAAATGGATTCAGCTTATTTGGAGCCTTTGTAATAATTACCCTCCGATGACACTAGAGAGGGAAGACGCTGCTTTGGGCTCCTCATTTCTGGGCTGCTACCTAACCAATCTGACCCAGAGGAAAAGCTGGATGCTATAAACCGTGATGCCGTTTCACCTAATTACCTGAGAGACACAACATGACAAAATGAGCTTCAACTGATCGGTTCATCTTCTTTCTGCTTGTCTTGGTGCATTGAACTGCTAAATTCAATCTCATAGTAATTGATAGAAAGCATCTGCCACAGACTTTGAGCTCCTTTTTCTGCAGATTTTGACTTTTAAGCCATTAGAATTAAAGGGTGAGAATAAAAACGTCACATGTTCAAACTATGCTGTTGAATTACAGACATAACCAAAATACTTTCTGGCCCTGGCAGGATTTTATGGTCACATAAATGAAGAATTGTTCAATTCTGAGCATCATTCATGATAATTAATGGAAGACAACGGCGGCAGGAAATGAAGCTTAAGTGAGAAGAGAATGAGCTGCTTTCCAGAGGGAGTTGAGTTTTTCTGTAGAGCACGTGTTCAGTATTTTAATCAGGATTAGCGCCTTAGTTTTGCATAATTTTACTTCAAGTTTGCACACCCTAAAACTTTCTGAGACTTTAATCAGCTTTTTGGAGCTTTGACTTTTTTTACAGTCATCGTAAGAGAATTTTGCGTGATGCAAAAATCAAATCTTTCTAAATAAAATTTTATTTCTCAATCTCTGACCCAGCATTCAGCACCCGCTGGGTCCTGAAGAATCCGTTTAGCACTCCAAACATCAAAATAATGCTGCCCCAGAGCTCGGGAAAGCCATGAGAAGATATAAAGTGCTTTCGGGCTGCTGCTTCATACATTTAAGACTTAATTAAGAAATGGCAGTTAACAACTGGAGTGAGATAAAACGCGACGGTTTCAGCCAAGAAAAGCTGCTTGTATAATTGCAAAAAAAGCTATTCATCCTGGCATGTCCTCGACCCATCCATACGCACTCCATTCCCTTTAAACAGGAAGAAAAACCTATCTATAAGTCTAAAATCTGGAATAAATCTGAATAAATTAAAGGTAGCTCTCGTATTTCAGCTTTTCCTGGCGTTTCTGTTACATTAAGCTAAGCTAACAAAAAGCTAGCTGTCAATTTAAATAAACATTTTTCCTTATGCGATCGTGTCCCAAAAATAAATAAAAATATATTCTTGTTCAAGCTAAAATGCTCATTTATTCACATTTAGAAACAAAGGGCTCACGTCCAGTAAAATCTTGATTCTATGTTATGCTAAAATAAGCTAAGTAAGCTAACAGTTGCTAGCTACAACTTTACTGTAAGTAGGTGAAGGGAATCTAATTTCATGAGACTCTACAATGTCCTTTGTTTGTCAGAAGATGTGGTAAAAGTGCAGTGACCTTTCATTAAGAAAAACCAACATTTGTTTATTTATTTCCTGATAAACATCCAAACACTATGTCAGCAATTTCATGCAGACCCAAAATGACAGATAGCTGCAACTGACTGAGAACTACTTGATATCTGTTCCAGATGATTCATTTTGCCCCGACTGATGCACATACTTCCACTCGCATGCATCAACGGCATTTCCTGTTGGTAAAACGCCTCATTCCACACCAAAGAAGTGAAAAAGAAACCAATAAAAAGATGCATTTAAAGGTTTGCGCTGGAGAAAAACATCAACATTTGCAGAGAATCTAATTTAAAAAAGCAAAGGGAGGCTTTGGAGAGGCGTTTCCAGGGTGCTTTTCCTCCATGTTGGCACAGGTTTTTCTTAGATGGGAGGCTGTATTGACACTGTGCAGGTGTCTGGGAGGGGAAATGATATTATCACACTGTGCCAAAGTGAATCAGGATTTGTTTACTGGATGAATAATAGGCCAGCCCCACGCTGAGGGATGTTTTAGCTGGTGAGATGAAAATAGACATTTCAGGGGCGCTTTGATAATGCGGCGACGCCGGGTGTCGCTCCAGATTCTGCCGAGGCCTTTTGTGGTGAACTGCCTTTTTATTGCTCCCCATGCTTAGCTGACAAGAACAATCTCCGGATAGCAGGTTTGGTGTCTGGATCTCGTGTTGTAGGGGATTCAAAGGGTGCACAGTGAGAGCTTTTTTATTCTCACCCAAAGAAACTGGTGGAACTTCAACTGTTAAAGAGGAAAAAACTGCTCAAAGTTCATCTTAATAATGATTGTTTTCTTGTTTTTTAAAGCAAAGCTGAAAACCCTCAGCAGAAGGACCAACCAGGAACAGTCAGTTAACTTTCTTTAAGCTCTCCTCAGACTACAAACTGAGAAACCCAGAATATTTTAGAGGTTTTTCTTAGATGTGACTCCGTCTGAAAGCCACTGAAGGGAAACGTGTTAATGGGAGCTCCTGCTGACACTTTCTTATGTGCTAATAAGTGTTTTTGTTTCTCTTTTGCCTGAAGCCAGTTAGAGGATTTGTGGTTTATGGCTGAAACAGTTCGTTAGCTAAATAAACTAAAGAGTAATTGGACTTTTAATGGCAGTTTTACTCCTGAACTCCGATCCTTCCTGCTCTCTTGCAGAATTCGGGCACCTTTTTCAATTTTTCATACAAAGAATAACCCAAAAAAACCCAGTTCCTTTCTTTGCTCTGGACATTTCTCAAAGGGCTCCATTTATCATCATGATGATGAGAGATTTAGAAAAAAGAGACGAATGGAGCTCTGTCCTCTTTCTCCTGCTGACTATTATGAGCCATCTTCATCAAACGACACTCGTTTCTTCTGAGGACTTCATCAAACTGTCTCTGACATCATTACAGACGGTTACTTACTCGGGTGCAAAAAACAGGATCCTTTTGTTCTCTGCCATGCTTCAGCTGCCCCTACTGTCCAACAGTTACACACAAAGAGCTTTTACTGTCCTGCAGAAATAGTTTTTTAATTCAGCAATTCTTTCTTTTAGTCAATGTGTGTAAGTCAAGACCAAAAAAAACATATTTAACATTCTGTTGTGAAGTGATATTCGTTTACAATGATGGATATTAAAAAAAAAAATCCTTGAAACTTAACTTTTCCTAGTGAAATCATCACTGCCATTGACAGAGGTTGGAGAAACATTTTTACTAAACATTTAAGTTTGATAGAATAGATAAGATGCTCTTCTTTCCAACAAACCAAATCAGTTGGTCATTTTAATTCAGTTCACATTATTTAAGCACTATCCGAAGGTGATTTGAGAGACTTTCCCAGCAGTGTTTGGTAAAAGTCAGCTTCCCTGTGAGCGCTGCAGACCGTTTAAACTCCATCATCATCAAGCTTTAAACATCTACACCTCTACAACAAAAACATTTCTTTGCATTTTTTTCATTTCCTTGGAGCAAAACAACCGAGAATAAAAGCTGTTTTCACAGACGGTTGGGGTCAACCTTTATGATAGAAACATCTCAACTCATGTTTAATTCAGGCATCAGACTTTCTTAGAGCTAATTTAAGGAAGGAAGGTCGGTGAAAAACGTGGTGGAGGAGGACGTTAAAAGGTAAAAAAAATCTGCTGATTGCTGCTTCTGTGTCTGGATTCTCAGCCACTTCTGGGCTCTGCTTTGGCCTGTGATGAAAGGGCCTCAGGTTCGTCTCCTGCCGCCCCCCCCCCCGCCTCGGCTCCAGGCGGGAGCAGGGGACGTGTGCATGCAGCCGTCTGTGGGCCCGCTGACTGACGCCATGCCGCTCTTGTTGTGGTTGTGCTTCTGTTCACAGACGGTCACATTTGATCTGCAGCAGAGGCTAACAGACACAGACGGCACCACCAGCGCCGTGAGTACCGCAAACGCTCAGTCCATGCATGCGCCTCCACAGAAGGTCCAGGAGCCTGCACTCCCCCCCCACCCCCCGATCCCACCTGCCATCACATACAAATCCTGCTCTCACAATCTGGACCTAAGACGGGAGTTTTTTTTAGTTATATCACAGGAAAATGCCTATTTTGTTTTTTTTTGGGTTGTCTTTCTAATTTCTACATGCTGAGTATTGTTGAGAGAAAACAAGCCTCATCCTGTTTTACAATCTCTAAAACACACAAATGACTTCAGTGTGAGCCCAGACGAACTGGAATGGAAGCATTTTCAGGTCCAGAAGCTCAAACTGTGACCCGGTTTTCCAGCCTCCAGTCAAAAGCTGCACACAGGCGTCTGAGAAGCCCAAAAGGAGGATTCATTGTCCTCCCATGAAGTTTTCATGCACACATCTATTATAAAAGGAACATTCAAGAGGTGAGAAAGACTTACTGAAGCAGGAGGAGCTCGGGGGTGTCGGCTGGCTGGTGAACCATAAACCACCCTGAATAAAACAAGGCCTGGGTTGTTGCAGGACGTTTTCATTAAAACAGGCAGTAAAGATAAATAAACTTTTCGTTTATTACCGAAATCAACAGTCAGATCAGTTCAATTCTGCAGGACTTCTCAGACAAAGTGGTTTAAATCTGTGTCTGAATCATACAAGATGGATTAAATGTGCTGTGTCCAAACAAAAAAAGGGGTCGCAATGAGACAATTTCACAACCTGAAAGAAAATGATTAAACTGAATAAAGGGATTCAGGGTTTGTGTTTTGAAAAATTACAGAGGTGATCAATCAAGATGATTACACTGTAAATGATTAGAGACGGAGTCAAAAGCCTCAGTAGGAGCTGTGGAGGTTCCACTGATTAATTTTCCTGCTATGATGGAGGTCAGGGCGGGGTCAGGAGGGGACTAGATCTTTAATGGGCCTGAGATGTTTTTAATGAGAAGGTTCCTGGCTGCTGATAGATGATGTTACAACCTATTTTCCAGCATCATCAACATTTTGTTTGCGTCTCCCTGCAGACGTTTGTGCAAAACATGATATGTTCTCCTCTTATGACTCTTGATTGTCCAGCACCTGCTTCCTGGTTTAATGAGCATCGGTCTCTCACACTGGGGTCAACATGGTCATCCGAGGGTGTTTGTGCATGACAGTATTCACAATACTCCAGTAATGATGGAAACTCAGAGCATTGTCAGCATGTTAGAGAGCACAGTGAGCTTAACGCTAATGTTTCCACCCCCAAACACCACCGACTGCTTCTGCTCACCTGATTCTGATTAAACTGGATCTCTTTCTAGACACTGTGAGTCTCAGCACAGACCTGCTAACTGCACATATGTGTGAGTCAGGTGTGTTGATGTATGAAAAACCTGTAAAACCTGCAGGACAGGGCCCAAATAGGAGCGGTTTCTCATCAGGGATCCTCAGCGATCTCACATTTCCCATGATGATCAAGGAGAAAAGTGCTTTAACCCTCTTTCCTGTTTTTACTTCCTTTTCTGCATCCCTGGCGACTCCATAACATCTTAATTGGGAGTCTTATACCAGTAGTTTTTTGGGGCTTTGGAAAGTTTAGTTAAAAGGAGAAAATGACCTTTCCATTGCCACGGTTACGCATTATAGCAGTCCGACCAGCAGCACAGCATCCAAAGCAGCTCAGAAAAGTGTTCAATAACAGCATTTACCTGTAGCCTCTGCAGCAGGCTGTTACTTTAAGGGTGACACCATGTTTTTGAATCATTATAGGACATAAAATAACCAGAGGTTCATCATTAACCTCTCAAAAGCACATTTGTACCTTATTTCAGCGCATAAAAATGTCATGTTGCTGCCTGGAGGGGCGATAAGTCTACAGATAATAACAATCCAATACCATAATAAGAACAAGGAGACATTTGTTGAGATTTCTCTGTCTCATTAGAGAAGCTATAAGCAGCAGTTTGCCACATTTTCAGGTTTTGTTGTCCTCTTTCTGGCCTCTTGCTGCTTCCATATAGACATGTTGGATCTCAATTCAATATTTTTTGTGGGGTTTTTTGGCCATTGTGTCTCGTTGTTTTCTCGTTGTTTCCGCCTTTTCGAAGGCAATTCTTCTTGTTACTGTTGACCGTCAGAGGTCTTCGACAGCTAGCAGGGACTCCAAGTGTTTAAAACCTAATGAAGCAACGCTGCCCGACGTGCACGTGAGCTGTGCACGTTTCTCACCGCGCACTCCTCCATGAACACACAAACAGAAGTTGTGCGAAGGACAGAAGTTTCCATCCAGCCAAGGTTAAAGAGGAGGCCGCCTTGTGCCTGCAGGACCCCAGCCTCATAATCACATACTGCACTTCTGCCCACAGCAGTCGACCCACTTCTGGCTTCCCATTAGCTGCTGTGAAGCCACGGGAGGCGGGCTAAATTGTCCTGTTGTTATGACTACAGATGGAAAATGGCTGTTTTTCTTATTTGGCATTTTTTCCATTTAGTCTATGGCAGCCAGGAGAGGAACGAGGGGCAAAGGAAGCCGGGGGATAATAAGCTACTAATGGCAGAAATCGATGCAGGGACTCACTGCCGAAAACATTTGCTCTAAATATTTATCTGGACAGCATGTTATTATAGCCTACTTACACTCACTAAGTGGGCAAAGTTACAATTCGTGATTTAAAAATACATCTCTGAAGCTCTGAACCATTCAAGCAGAGCTTAGACCGACTAAAGTAAAGAGAGACGTTATGAACAAGCCGTTACTGTATTTCAGAATTAATTCAACACAGTTACTGGATGTAGTCTTAAAAACACTCCATTAATACCCTTAAATAAAGAAGCCGATTATGTCTAACTGTTTCTTTAGGGTTTGTTTGATTAAAAGGAGCTAAAGTGAACAGAATCTGGATGGAAACTCCTGGGTCTGGTTTAATGCCCTCAGAGCTCAAACTGCAGCCTGAATATTGTTGCAGCCATTTTCCATAAATAAATAACTGATTTCCGCTTTTTAGAAATTAAGATCGTTGACATTTTTGGTCAGATTCCTTTGATTTGACATCTTTCCAGACGGATTTTTGTGTTGTGTTGAGACAGATCTGAGCAGGGACAGAACAATGAAACAGAAACACTGCGAGCTAATGAAATGACACAACCATTTTCAGGGAAGTTAAGCAGCTCATTGTGTTTTTGAGAAGAATTTTGCTTCAAAACTTAAAGGTCAGAGGCTGGTGAGGCAGCTCGCTGTGCCCCCCCACACACACAGCCCGGATAAATGAAGCCAGCCCATTTAAAGGCTAAAAACGAGCAGCTAAATCCTTCCATTCATCAGTTTTCTGTCCCCTTTACAGCCCTCGCTGCCACTCCGGGGCAGGGGCGGTCAGGGGAAGCCGGGGTATCTGGACAGGACCCCACAAGCCAAAAAAATTGGACTCAAATCTGCCCTAATAGTTGACAGTGAAGGGAGGCTAAAGCAGGAGTCTTTACAGCCACGCTGTGCACAAACCGGCCACCCGGCATCAGGCCAGAGCTGTTCCCAAAATGCTGCTCCCGGTCCAGACTGCTCATCTTATTGTGAGAGCAGCAGCAGAAACGGATGAAAGAGAATAAAATGAATGACTGCCTGCAGGGAATTCAAGACAAATCTGCTCTGTCGAGAGTTAAAAGATATCATTTTAGTTCAATTATAACTGAACTGATATCTTCCTCGTGTTTTTAAAGGTAGTCGAACCCTGTATTATTATTATTTTGAAAAGAATTCTGCATGTTTTTCCTCCTTTTAGACACACCAGTCTCTTCTTTGGCCTTAATTGAAGTTAATCCCAGTTTTGGATGAGTAAAATCAGCATTTTTTTCTCCCCATCCTTCCACCTCCTGCAGAATCCACTAAATTGTCAGCTGAGCTGGTCAAGCCATGTTGTACTAACCTTTTTGAGTGAATATTTAGGTGTTTTTTTAATGAAAACCCTGAACAAAACTGACATTTTAAGAGGGAAAGATTCCCTTAAGGTGGCCGCTCAGCTTCAGAAAGCTCCCGCAAAGTGCCTGAATGAACGGATGATTCAGATTGTGTGTTTTACTCTTTATGGGAGACACTTTGCCTGATGAATCTGTCTGATTAATAGCAGAACCTGCGAGGCCAGACACAGATGTGGCCGCTCTCACAGAGAGAAACACCGATTTATTTTTCCCCTAATTCCTCCCTCTGCCTCTCACCTCCCCTTCACCCCTCTATCACCCACTTACCCTCCAGCTGAGTACAGCACAACCTTTCCAGCCTCCAGGTCCTCGCTAACATCCTTCCCTGGCTTCCAAACACAGATTTCTTTTAACGAGGTTGTGCTCTGCCTCACCTTTCGGTATTTCCATCCCTCCTCCTCCTCAGGAAGGCTCTCCGGCTGCCCTTCCATTTTCAGATGTGATTACCTATCGTCTCCTCTCCCCTGTCAGTCCTCTGTCAGCGCAATCATCTTTTCTCTTCCCAAAGAGCCCCTGTGAGAGGCTGCGGGGGGGTGGTGAGGGGACGGCGTGTGTGAGGCCTCGGATGGAGTCTGGCGTGTGCGTTTTAGTGGCGCTGAGCGGGTGGCGGGGATTTGTCAGGTGGAGTGGCCAAATCAGTCACACACACTGCCGTCCGGCCCGTCGTCCAGCCCCCAGGAGACTGACAGACGGAGAGGACAGGCAATAAAAAGAGGGGAAAGTGAGGATGAGGAAAACAAGAGCGGCGAGCGAGATCCAGCGGAAGATTAGGAAGCAATAAAAGAAAGATAATAAAAATGTGAAGGAGGCAGAGAAATGAAAAACACTTCCTGAGCAACACATTTCTCTGGCTGGGTTTCTCCAGCTCAAGACAGGGTTAACGCCGTTTAGCCATGAAAACCTCAGCGTTAAACCTCCTGTTCTGCTGCTGCCACACTGTTTCTACTCTGAGCTTTTTGCTTCTTACGCTCATTTTAAATTCATGATTTAAGCAGAAATCGGAACTTTCCAAAAAGGCAGATCTCTTAAGTGTTCTCAGAGGGAGGTTTTGTCCATTAAAAGTCAAATGACATTGCATAAAAGTGTTTTCTTTTAACAGAGTACAGACAGACATCTAATGCTAAGTTTGTGTAATGTAATTCTTAATAGGAGATCTACATAAATAGTCATTTTAAATTCATCTAGACCAGAATTAAGGGATTAAAGTAGCTGTTGTTGATGCGAAACATATTCAGTTGATTTTAAAATGCACTCCGCAGGTCAACAGGTTCAGTTAATTGAGTATTTATTTAAATCTGTCCTAAATCTACAATAACAGCTGGGCGATTTTTGTTTTGGACGTATTGGGGCTCCATTTGCCATTAATGATGTCTGCTTTTGTTTTCCACTGCGTTTCATGTTACCCGACAGACCAAAGTTACGTTTCTAAAGAAGGATCACAGATCAGGGGAGACATAAAGGACCTTCTGCTGATTAAAAGAGTTTAGCCCAGTTCTGTTTGGCTGAGCTGAAGCCGAAAAACGACCATGGACCAGTCTGTCTCCACTATCACAGTACATCATATGAATGTGGACATAGTAATTAAAGGATGTCATTGTAAAATAACAGACTAATTAGAGGCTCTGTGATTAATTGATCTCCACTAATCATATTTTTATCAAACTGTAAATGCGTCTGTGTATCTAACTGTCAATCAAAGTCACGATTGACCTTTTACCTATATGTTGGTGTTAAAAAATAGACCAATCAGGAGGTGGTCAGCGCCCCAAAAGTGTCCAAATTTGAATTTGAGAGATGATTGAACTTTGATGCGCTTGTGCCAACAAGCTTTGGGCGCATTACCGCCACCTACTGGACTGGAGATGGGGTTTTTTCTTTTTTGACACATAATTTTCCTAAAAATTAATCATTAAAATGAATGTAAATAAAGTCCAAGCCCTTATTCACATATATGTCAAAGAGCGATAAAGAGCAGCCATGAAAGTCTCACATAAGCCTCTGTGAAGCTGTTGGATGAGCTCCAGAGAGGAGGGCGATTAAAGCTGGTCCCACTACGACCGCTCCTCACATTTCTGCATTCACATCGCAGCACACGACGGCCGAGCGAGGTTTCAGCTTTCAGCCCCAACTTAGCTTTCTGAGAGAGAGTATTCAGGCCATTCCGCTGGAGGTGTTTTAATTTATCTGGGGGAGATTAGCCTCACAAAGGGCAGCGGGTGTTTTAAAGCCCTGTGGTCTGATCAGACTCTGCCTCCATTCCACTGAGATGAGAAGGACCACTGTCAATATCTGGAGGTTACGAGGTACAGAGAGGGAAAGGAATACGGGTGATTCCTTATTTGATTTAGATCAGTTTTATTATAAAAGCACAATGAACATTGGAGTGAAAGGTGTCAGTGGAAGCTGTTCACAACCTCTCAGTCATCAGAAAAAGCTGTTAATGATAGTGTGGAGCAAAGTCAGGAGCTTTTCAGACCTGTGACTGAAAGCACATCAGAGATGGAAGAAGGGTTTGTTATCGAGTGGTGAAAACTAGTGAGAGGAAAGAGCATCGTAAAGAAGAAGCCTGCCAGCAGAGGGATTGATTCCACTGGAGGGACGCTGCATCAGAAAGAGGCTGCTTCCAAAAAACTGTCGACTTACAAACGAATCTGCTGCAGGAATGTGTGAATATCGAGTATACTTATTCAATAGGTTTGATTTGAAAACTTTTCCACTCGTCATAAAGTCTTAGGGTGAAGCATTTAATGGAACAGTATCTGTAAAAGGGAATCGTCAGTTATTTTACCTTCATGTTTTCCAGCTTTTACATTATGCTGAATTTAAGAGACAAAACGCTATCAGTAAGAAAAATAACCAATCAGCTAAAAGCACAGACGATAACTAATTAATGGATAAATACATCAAAACAGAATGGGGTAAAATAGCATATGGTTAATAATAATAAAAAATTGAAAGATGAAATAGAATAAAAAGAGGAGTAATTTTAAAACCTAAATTCAGCTGTGAATTAACATAAATCTAAAAAGGTGTGTTTTTAGTTTAATGAATAATTCCTGCATTGTTTTCCCCCTGTTGAACTTTACTCGTAACTGAGAGGGTTAAGAAGCTGCTTCCAGAAGAGCAGAGGTGTCTGACAGGCTTCCGTCATACAGCAGGATGCCTCTCCTCCCTCAGCACTTTGTTATCAAGCCACTTTGTTTGTGAGGAATCTGGAAAAAGAGGAGGCTGAAGGTGGAGCCCTGCGGAGCTCCACCTTCAGCTTTAACCACATCGGAACGAACAGAGTGAGTACGACCTCAGCGTGTGTTCATGTGGAGTTACATAAACCCTGAATGGGTGAGTCAGCGTCCATGATGGGGGGTGGGGGGGTGAATCTTTTCTCTGCCACCAGTCTTGATGCATGAATGCGGGCACCTCTTCCCTGAATGGCCTCAGTCCCCAGGTGACTGTTTGGAGCCTTGGCGCTGGAGATTTTCTCTGTAAATTCAATTACTGTGCCTGCAAGCATTAATCAATCCCAGCAAACTCACCCCCCCCCCCCCTCCCCCTCTCCCTCTGGCTCTACGGCTGCACACTTACATCCACTCAGGCTGCAAACCTTGTCAGGCTGGTTCCTTCTGGGCTTCTGAGTCTGTCTTTAACCTCCAGATTTGAGGAGGATGCAGCTTGATTGGCTCTTTTCTCTCTTGGACTGGCTTCATTGACTCTCCCATTGTGGCCTTTTTTTTCCGGTGGGCTACTTAACAGTCTGAAAAGCTGTTTTCTCCTCCATCTGAAACCGCCCGGTGCTTCATCTTCCCTGCTACGATTACACATTATGCCTATTTAATTGTTAATCGTCAGCAAAGCAGAATAAAGAGCAGCCCAGAAGGTTTCCTACCTTGAAGCTACGGAATGAACGTAGAATATTTTAGCTCAGTCAATGTTAGAAGAGAGGAACTTTTCCACGGTTCTCTCCACCCGGTTTGTTGCTGATCTCCGGGTCTGACCGGTGGTGGTTGTGGGCGTGTATGGGGAGCAGAAGGCCCCTGCTGGAGGCGCCCACTGTCACTGAGAAGCTGCTTCACAAAGGTCACCAGCAAAATGCCACTCGTAAGAGTAAAGCTTTAGACAATGATGCTAAAAGGCCAGAGAAAAGAAAAGAAGGATAAACAGCAGTCTCTGCATGAGTCTGTCTATCTATCTATCTATCTATCTATCTATCTATCTATCTATCTATCT
>JABUIW010000139.1:270903-282743 GCA_013363375.1 Menidia beryllina | reverse complement strand
AGACAGAATCCCAAAGAAAATTCCAGAAAATCACATCATATGAATTTATAAAAATTGATAACCATCTGATGAGGAAAAATAAGCATTCTTTGTAAGTGGGCAACCCTGCAAAATCAGAAAGGGGTCCAATACTTATTTCCCCCACCTTATACGCAGTACAGAGCTGTGGTTTGCGTGAAATGTCAGTAAAAAGCTTCAGAGAACGGGAATGAGAGGGTAAGGAGAGTTTGAAGTCTGATCCTATAGGTAGAGGGGGTCTGCTTCCTGAACCCAGACTGGTTCTACAGAGGATGGATCTGCCTTTCAGTCTGCTTTTAAAAACTCAGGAAACCAGAACCAGAACCTGCAGTCTGAGAACAAAGAGCTCAGCTGCATGGAGCCGCTCCTTCAGAGTTTAGATGCGAGGAACAGAACTATTTTAAGCTGTCATTTACAAGTCAGCAAAGTGTGTGTAACAAGTCACAGCTTTTTTTACCCTAGTCATAGATTCGTTCATCCACTACCACCTTCTTCCCCGAAAATGATTTGTATGTCTCTCAGTAGTTTCTGGAAGAGCTAAAGGGCATGTGGAAAGTGTAGTGGGATGAGGGTCCATCTAGAGATGTCAGTTTTTTTTTCTTTACTGATGTGGCCGTGGTTGTTTTCAAAAAGTTTTGACGTGTCTTTTGTTCATTAAGTATTTTATTGTAGGAGATTCTTATTTAAACTTATATTCCTCTTTTTGTAACTAGATGAGATGTATAGATATGGAATAATAATTTAAATTCTAATTTGAGTTTTTGAACATTTAGCTTATATTCAGAATATAAATCCTGAATATAAATGACGGAAATGTTTATTTTTATGCCAGTCAGATTTAGGTTAAAGATACATATAAAGATCTCCACCAAAAAATGCTCCCTGTGGGACATAGACTCTCTATTGCCAAAGTATTTGCGCACTCATCCAAACAATGGAAATCAGGTGTTCTAATCACTTCTGTCTGTACTTGCGTATGAAATACAGCACCATTAGGCATGCAAACATTTGTGAACGATTGGGTCGCTCTCAGCTCAGTGAACTCCAGGAGGTTTCTGCCTGTTAAAAGGAAGTTTTTCCTTGCGTGTGTCGCCTAGTGCTTGCTCATGGTGGGAATTGTTGGGTTTCTGTAATTAACTTCAGAGTAGGGTCTGACCTGCTCTGTTTGGAAAGCGCTGTGAGACAACTGTTGTTGTGATGTGGCGCTATATAAATAAAATTGAATTGAATTAACACCAACAGGATTCCAACTGTGCAACATCCAGTCCTGAAATTTCCTCGCACCTAAATATTCCACAGTAAACTGTAGTATAGCATTATAACAAAGTGGAAGTAATGCTTCTATCCTCTCAGCGTCGGGATTACAGCCCCATCGCTGCATTTTTGACAATCTCTTCTGTTATATCTTTAGCTTTTTTTAACCTTGTTTTTTCACCTTCCATTTCAAGTTTCAATACCAAGTCTTTCTCTTTCAACGGTTTTATCTTTGGAAAAACATGCTTCAGTCTTGCAGAAAGCCTGGAGAACTGCCACTCAAATCCAGTTGAAGCTGAAAGTAATTGAGAAGTGACTCAAAATGGAGTGTAGAAACTGGTTTTGCCACAAGTTATGAAGGATGCGATACAAGCAATAAAAAGAGAGGATACAATTTACAATTTCTGGCAGCCTGACGGATGAATCATCAATATTCCTACTTGGATAATGAAAAAGCCTCTGAAATGTAGGATTTAATTTATCATTAAACAAAGCAACACACTCCGCAGCTTCAACGGGATTGATTGATTGATGAATACTTTATTGATCTCACATGGAGAAATGGAAATGGAGTAAAGGAGACTGCATTATATCTGTTCATATTTTAATCTCAGATAAACTAACTGAGCTGGGAAAGAGCGACATTATCATGGAAACAATCTTGACGGTCTTGAAGCCGTAAACTTGCCATGAACCGCACATTTGCGGCGTTTTGTTAGACACTGTTGCTGCTCAGTGTTTGTGTAAAGGCTTAGGGTAGGACCAGATCATTGAGGGATTTAACGCAGATAAAATTAATGAAAAACTGATTTTTGAAGTGAGGCTAAAAAAAGAAATAAAAAGGTGTTCTTTATAAAGGCTGATTGTTGGATAAGACCCCAGACGAAGAACAATTATTAGCCATGGTTCTGCTCGAGGTTTCTGCCTGTTTAAACGAAGTTTTTCCTTGCGTGTGTCGCCTAGTGCTTGCTCATGGTGGGAATTGTTGGGTTTCTGTGATTAACTTCAGAGTAGGGTCTGACCTGCTCTGTTTGGAAAGCGCTGTGAGACAACTGTTGTTGTGATGTGGCGCTATATAAATAAAATTGAATTGAATTGAATTAGGTAAAGATTCAGTTACAGCAGGCTTAATTCTTAACTCATTGACTGCCAGCCATTTTCAGAACAGAGTCGCTCACTGCCAGAGTTTTTTGAGCATTTTGACAGATTTTTCAAGAGCCACAGAATAGTTTGTGCTATGACTATGTAAACACCGAACACACCAAAAGAAAGAGTAGACTCTCTTCTTTCATCAGGAAAAAAAATTGTTTCTACCTTATTCCGTTTTTCTTCGACATGCGTCTCACCGGCGCCATTTCTCTCATAGTGAACCATTGCGTTTGTTTTTATTTGCCTACAATCTATGCTAATCTCCCATCAAAAGTGGCACAGCTACCTAGAGGGTAAATTTGTTAGTACATACTCTGTCTAGAAGCCGATATTTACGGAAAAACTTTAGCAGATCGTCCCCCAGCCACTCGCGTTGAAAAACATAAAAGACGTCTATAGACGTCTTTGGCAGCCAATGAGTTAGGGAGCTGAAAGCAGCTCCTGGTTTAGTCCAGGCGGGGTGTAAGGGCTGTCCTCTTTGTTGCCGCAGAGCTGGACCACATCAACCCGGCCCACACCATCAGCGCCGCGCTGTGCTACGCCACGCAGCTGGTCACCATCGTGTCGCACATCCTGGACGTCAACCTGCCCAAGAAGCTGTGCAACAGCGAGTTCTGCGGAGAAAACCTCAGTCGCTATCGCTTCACCAGATCTCTGAGCAAGCTCAACACCAACGTGCTCCACCTTTGCTTCTCCCAGGTCCCCCCCCCTCCCGAAAAATAAAGCCCCGTAGCACGTGGTCAGTAGAGTCCTAACGCGGCCCTGTTTTTGTGTGTTTAGCACGTCGACAGCGACAAGCTCCACCCTCACCACACCCTCAGGAACATCATGTTTCTGGTCGCCCCCGACAACGACAACCTGGGCAGGTGAGACCCCGCGGTCCCGGTGCCCACAGCTGAAAGAGGCTGAGGCCAGCGAGACCGCTCCAAACCCCACGCCCTGTCTGTCGGCCCAGGACCGGCCCGTTCGAGGTCAGCGCCGACCTGGAGGAGTCCATGGAGTTCGTGGAGCCCGAGGAGGCGGGGCCAGCCGAGGAGAGCGGGGACGAGGCGGTAAGCGACGAGGAGACGGACCTGGGCACGGACTGGGAGACGGTGCCCAGTCCGCGATTCTGCGACATCCCCTCTCAGGTAGAGAGTTTTATTTTTATATGGACCCAAATCTCAAGGAATGGCATCGATGGTTCAAATCAGTAAGAATCCAAGGTGCTTTGCTTACATGACAAACTGGAATCTGTCAGATAAACATGACTTAAATCATCTATAGCAGTGTTTTTCAACCTTTTTTGAGCCAAGGTACAGTTTTTCATTGAAAAAATCTCGAGGCACACCACCAACCAAAAATGTCAAACAAATCTGTAGCCGCCTGTAGTAACACTGTAGTTATTCTTATCTTATCTTAAGTGTCTTGAATAGGAATCAAATAAACAAAAATGTATTTTTATCATATCTTATATTTCTTCTTTCAAATTGCTCTGAACATGTCCACTTCAATATGCAAAATTATATACAAAATCTAGTCATAAGGCATTATTACATGATTACGCCACTAGTCACTAGTACAGCACAGACACTCAAAAATGGCAGATTATTTGCAGATAATTAATTCCTTATCAAACAATCTTTTTAGACCAATGAGGTGAAATAGGATGATTTTCTACGGCACACCTGACCATCACTCGCGGTACACTAGTGTACCGAGACACAGTGGTTGAAAAACACTGATCTATAGGACAGTCCCTTTAATCCCAACAACATGTTGGAGCCTCTGTAACAGAATGCTGTGATCGACTGTATCAGAATCAGCTCTGAGACCCAACAGAACCAACTCAGACTCCAGTCCACTACCAGAGGAGATCATCGGTAACTTCAGCAGAGCTGTTGATCCTGACTGAATCCTGACTGGAACTCTTCAAGTAGACAATTCTATGTGTAGACGATCACAACGCTGAGCTGCTGCAGTTTTCTCAACAACTTCAGAAATAAAAAGATGTTCTTTATAAAGGCTGATTGTTGGATAAGACCCCAGACGAAGAACAATTATTAGCCATGGTTCTGCTCCAGGTTTCTGCCTGTTAAAGAAAGTTTTTCCTTGCGTGTGTCGCCTAGTGCTTGCTCATGGTGGGAATTGTTGGGTTTCTGTAATTAACTTCAGAGTAGGGTCTGACCTGCTCTGTTCGGAAAGCGCTGTGAGACAACTGTTGTTGTGATGTGGCGCTATATAAATAAAATTGAATTGAATTAGGTAAAGATACAGTTACAGCAGCCGTAATTCTCTCTGTTTCACAGCCCGCCAACAAAGACAGACAGATCCAATCCAGTCTGGGGCCTTCACTGAGCGGACAGGTTCTCTGAAAAGAGGGTCTGAAACAGAAGTTGCTGGTTTGGGAAAAACTATTGTTGTTGTTGCTCAGAGAGCTGCTCTGGACAGAAGGAGTTTAAGGACAGACCAGCCTCTGACCGTTACCTTCTGTGTCCGTAATTGTGGTGCTGGAGGTTCTGCAGGAGTCAGGTTTAGGCAGCTTTCCTCTGCTGTATAACCACAGAAGAAGAAAAGGATAATGGAATTAAGTCTTAGATTAAAAGTCAATCATTTTTACTATCAAACTCTGTTTAGAACTGGTGTCACAACACTTTTGGAGATGGATCTGAGGATTGCAAAAAATGCCAGTATTCATGATCTTCTGCTCCCTGCCTGCCCCCTTAACTCATTGGCTGCCAAAGACGTCTATAGACGTCTTTTATATTTTTCAACGAGAGTGGCTTGGGGGACGATCTGCTAAAGCTTTTCCGTAAATATCAGGCTTCTAGACAGAGTATGTAGTAGCAAATTGACCCTCTAGGGGGCAGTGCCACTTTTGATGGGAGATGAGCATAGACTGTAGGCAAATAAGAAAAACGTAATGGATCGCTATGAGAGAACATGTTGCCGGTGAGACGCAAATTGAGGAAGAACGGAATAAGGTAGAAACAAACATTTTTTTCCTGATGAAAGAAGAGAGTCTACTCTTTCTTTTGGTGTGTTCGGTGTTTACATAGTCATAGCACAAACTAATCTGTGGCTCTTGAAAAATCAGTCAAAATGCTCCAAAAACTCTGGCAGTATGGGACTCTCTGTTCTGAAAACAGCTGCCAGTCAATGAGTTAACAAACTCTAGTTTCCACATCATGTAGTCAGACTCACCTAAACACAAGTTGCTTTGTGGTTCTTTGAAAGCACTGTAAAGCTGGGTTTACCTGGGTACCTTCTGCTAAAATTCATGCCATGCCACGCCACACATAGCAGTGTCACCCTGAGGTATTGGATTATGAGACATTTTGAGGAGAAAAAACAGGACCAGACACATTTCACCAGTCCTATTAGGATAGAATCACAAAGCTGGATGGATCGTTGGTATTGTTGGAAGTGTGTACGTAACACACTGCATATTGTTTTTTGTGTGTTAGAGCAGGACTAATGTCTTGGGATGGGGATCGAAACCCGGTTCTATCAAGGACCCGGTTCCACTTTTTTTCAAAACCCGAAAATCAATACCGTTTGGGCTTATTATCGATACCACTATCGAGTCTGGTGGTTTTTTAAATTATTACGATAGTAATTGTGAAATCCGTGTTGTAATCGGCAGCATACAAAGCTAGTTAGCTTGAAAAGTAAATCAAGTTTCAGACGTGCTGCGCGATGACGTGTTCAGGTTGGCTCAGAAAAAACGACAATTAGGTTATCATGATGCGTTCAAGTGTAACGTAAAGAAAAGGGAAATTGAGTTTTTGGCGAGAAACATGAGTAATACAGTTGTATATTGCTCTAATTATTTTAGAATATATAATTAAACTACTGATGCCAACATTTATTAAAAATTGCATTTAATTTAAATTACAATGATTTATTTGCTAAATATTTTCCTAATCACTAAAAACATGATGAAAAGTGACAGTAGACAATACATTAACCAACAATTGTGAAAATTTATATATTTTTTTAAACCAAAAGAAGACATTTCTTCAAAATATAGGACATTTCTTCAAATAATTTATTCCCCACTTCCTTTCTGTCTGAGAAAAACATTTGGAGGACCTTGTAAATATTTGTTTTTAATTATAAGTGAAAATATATCTACCATTTCCGTTTCCCATCAATTTAGATGGTGTTCAGCTCACCATTGAAGGCTAGAAACGTTTTTGTTATGCTCACTTGTTAGGCAATAAAAGCAATACCAGTTCTGTTAAAAACATATTGTCGCATTGTCTTTCCAACAAATAACAGAAAAGTATCGATAGTGGTATCGATAAAGACTCGGATCGATAAGGAGTATCGATAAAGTTATCGATATCGATAAATATTAACGATCCCCATCCCTACTAATATCTCCCCTGTCCCTCTTCAGCCCATGGAACTCTCCCAGAGTGCACTGCAGGTGTCCCAGCCCTCGGCCCCCTCCGGAGGGATGATCTCCTCCGCCGCTGCCTCCGTCACCTCGTGGTTCAGAGCCTACACCGGTCAGCGCTGACCCCTGACCCCGGGCAGCCGGGACCGGGTCACGCACCCAGAACTTTTTTACCGCTTTTAATCGTTCGAAGCCTTCCTCCGACGGACGGACGGACGGACGGAGCAGAATCAGCGGTCGGCCGATTTAGTTTTCTGATGGAGTTTGACTTCCCGTGAGGGTCATCTCGTGCATGATTTTCGTCTTTTGGAGTGCTAGCAGCTGGTAGCCACACAAACCGAACACTAAGTGTTCAACTGAGACTATGGTGCCCTCTTTTTTTTTTGTTTGTTTTTTTTCATGAGATTTTTTTTTCTTTTCTTTTAAAAAACAAAACAAAAAAAGTATGATGAACGGCAGGCATAATAAGGGATTTTTACCAGTTCTACGTGTTTATTTGGTCTGTTTTTTTTTTTTGCCCTCTGACGTCAGACCAGTTGCCTTGTGCCTCCTCCCAAATCTGGGTACTTGGAAGAATAAAGTAAAAAGCCTCTAAAACTCAAGTTGAACTGTAGACAAACTTCTCAATTTCTTTTAGGGACAAAAAACATAGGTTATGTCAATTAAATGAGGACTCAGAGCTCATTTTACACCTTATCTGTCCTCTGTTGTCTGCTCACCGTACAATTAAATAATGGCTTGTTTTACTTTTAGCTGCTTTTTCTTTTGTTTTGTTTTTGACACGGTTGATGATAAGGCACGAATCACAGCAGTTTCCATGGCGATTGCAGCCAAACCACTTGGAATCAGGCGACTGTTGAGCCACACTCTGGAGGAGGGAGGTGAGAAGTGACACGAATGGACTACAAGGATGTCTGAAAGCTTTTTCCTTGTTGCTACGAAAAGTTCTCATTTGAAATAAAATTTGTTTTTCTGGTCTTGTCTGAGTGAATGAACTTGAAGTCATTCCAGTTTGCAAGCCATGACTGAGGAATTATTTCTAAAAAAATCCCATCTGTCACCAGAATTGCAGCAATTTTACATTTCATGATAACAATACGGATGTATCAATACAATTTATCCTGGGGAATCTTTATCATAGTTGTAAAGCTCCTCCTTTGTCACTTTGTGTTTTCTACAATGAGGAACCTTGGAGTTTTTTCTGACCAGAATCTGTCATTTGACTCATATAAAACATACAGTGGGGGAAATAAGTATTTGACTCCTTGCTGATTTTGCAGGTTTGCCCACTTACAAAGAATGCTTATTTTTCCTCATCAGATGGTTATCAATTTTTATAAATTCATATGATGTGATTCTCTGGAATTTTCTTTGGGATTCTGTCTCTCACTGTTAGAATGTACATATGATTAAAGTTATAGATTGTTACATTCTTTGTAAGTGGGCAAATCTGCAAAATCAGCAAGGGGTCAAATACTTATTTCCCCCACTGTAGCTTAAATCCCCAACAAGTATGATGTCCAGACACGTTAGAGATGTTTCATTGTCTTCAATCATTCTGTAATTGACTCTAGCTCTGACTGAAAAAGTGTTCCTAGCTAGGGGAAACCGACACAATCACCATCAGAACTAGAACTGTAACAGGTGGCTGTCTGCCTGGAACAGCCGGGACTTGAAAGGAAAGAGGACACAACCGGCACATTGGGAAGAACCACGAAGTTTTTCCTTGCCTGTGTCGCCTAGTGCTTGCCCAATAAGAACGTGCGGTACATAGGGGTAAGCATATTTCAATCCGAATGTGCCTCTAATAGGTATCTGGTATTATACTTGTACATCTTCGAGAATATCACTAGTCATGTTAGTAATAGCATGACTAGTAATAGCACAGGCAAGGAAGTTTTTCCTCGCCTGTGTCGCCTAGTGCTTGCTCATGGTGGGAATTGTTGGGTTTCTGTGATTAACTTCGGAGTAGGGTCTGACCTGCTCGGTTTGGAAAGCGCTGTGAGACAACAGTTGTGATGTGGCGCTATATAAATAAAATTTGAATTGAATTAAAAGACACCAGGCCATAGATGCTTACGTGATCTCCCACTAGCAGCGTGTGCATCCTGTGGTTTACCGCGCACGGTGCTACGGGAGGCGGGGGGGCGCACGTGATGGTGGATAATGCAGATCTGCTGAGCAGATTTGTGCTGGATGAATAAGTCACGGATTAGCATGTTAGCTATGTTTGGTATTCGCTGCGGCAGAGGGAAAAACCTATCCCTGCCTCCTTCCACTTTCCCTAAAGTTTTTTATTCGTAAAGATATATTTATATGGTCTTATACTTCATGTTCATTAGATGAAACAATAATTGGCCAAATTTTTCTTCATTTTTGGGGGAAAAAAATTACATTGAGGACCATTTCATCGGATAGATTTAAACTATCCTCAAATATTTGAGAAAACTCAGTGGGTCTTTATTATGAAAAGAAACATGAAATAATGAATCTGAACCAGGTATGTCAGGTAAGACGGCCTTGTTATTAGGAGCTCGACTTTTGAACTGGGACCCCTGAATCTTTGCTTTTGGTGCCTTCAGTGACTAAAATACAGGTGCATTTCAGGTAAACATCACATTGACCTGGGACACAAAAATTACATATAATATAGTGGCTGATAATACTATAAAGCGATGCTACAACTGTGAAATTATGAACTGGAACCAATCTGATGAATACTTTTTAAAAGATTTTTTTTCTTCCGTTATGATCAGTGAAATATAATATGTGCATTGTAAAAACAATGGTACTGGGTACTTTCCCTTAATCAAATAAAAATGTAAAAAATACAGTATAAAAGATATAGCTGACATTTTACACGATAAGAATTCTTGTAGGAAGAATGATTTCATAAGCCCTTCCATTCTGTTGGCTTCCCATTCAATTAATTTTCCATTCAAGTGTCATTTATGAGAAAGAGGCGAATTAAAGAAACTTTAACAGCCATGTTACGCTTCTCACTTTAAAAAAAAGACCGTCATTTCTTCATTGTTATGTGAGAGTTCGGTTCTCTGACTTCCTCTCTGTTTGGGGTTGGAATAGAAAACTGACTCCAGTTGTACGCATGATGCTGTATTTGGAAAAAAGAAATGCAAAAACAGAAAAAAAATCAAAATTGTATTCTTCTGTTACATGTTGATGTGGAAGATACTGAAGCAGCCATTGTTGTGTGATCGGTGTTCTGCCTATGTTTCAGACTTAAATCAGGTATCAGGTCTGCAGATGCCGGGGATCATTCCGTTTGGGAAACGGTGTTCCAGGCTAAAGTTTGAACGGAATAAACAGGTTTCTGGGTGGGCCGAGCCCCCACCTCCGAATGCTTTCCTGCGGGATTAGCGGGCTAAAGCTGCTGCGGTAGTCGGCCGCGGGTTTTGGTTTCGGGATGAGGGCCGCTTTGTTTCTGCTGACGATCTGCGGCCCTGTTTGCCAGGGCCGGGCCGAGGCCTCCGCTTCCCCCCGGGAACTCCCGCTCCTCTGGGACGAGCTCCGGGGTCTGAAGGAGATGGTCCTGAACCTGAAGGTGGAGGGGGTGGAACAGCGCCAGGCGCTGCGCAGCGTGGAGAGCCGGCTCAGGGACAAAGACGAGGAGGTGGAGCAGCACGGACGGAGCCTGGATAGGCTGCAGGCGGCGGGGAGCTGTCAGACCGAGGAGATGAAGAGGACGCTGCTGGAAGAGCTGAGTTCAGGCTTGATCAGGAGGATGGAGAAGCTGGAGACGCAGGGCAAAGGTCGGCAACATTTATTTTTTTGCCACTTTCATCTGGTGCTCTGATAACTTGATTGGCTGTTGAGGTCCTTGTATTACTAATGATAGAATGCTAATTAGATGCGCTTTTAGCTGCAGCTGGAGTATATTTCAACCACTTTTTAAATTCAGTTTTTTTCTAAAAAATGTTTTACAGTCTCCCTTGTAACTGTCATGAAGGTGGGTCTTGAAGGGAGGACTCAGGTGTGGAGATGACGGAACACAAGGTTTATTGTAACAAAACAAACACTCGTGAGTGAGTCAATGTCCAGACAAAGTACAAAACAAGACTGTGGAAAACTGTGAGCAAAGTATCAACGCAATAAGTAAACAAGACTATGGCAAAGTAACAAAGTAAAGATTAGCAAAACTGTGACAAAGCTGTGGCAAAACTGTGACTATGACAAAAGCAAACCTGGCGTGACGTGGGGGTGACAAAAGACAGACGACAAACGACAAAAGACGAAACGCACAAGAAGACGAAAACGCACTCGCACAAGACAAGAGGAAACGAGGACCATTTAAACACATGAGGGAGGGGAACCCCAGGTGTACACAATAGGTAATCATGACATGAGGAGACACCAGACGTGACAGTAACATGCCAGCGTGCACAGTCATTGAATCACCTGTAGCTCTACATCTGTTCTTATCACTTCACCACATTCTGTTAAGGTGCAAAGCTACAAATTATTAGCATGCAAAATGTGTTGTGTACCGTCAAGTATCAAATCCAAAAGAAAAATGCAGTGCTTAACTCATTGGCTGACAAAGATGTCTATAGACGTCTTTTATGTTTTTCAACACGAGTGGCTTAGGGGACGATCTGCTAAAGCGTGTCCGTAAATATCGGCTTCTAGACAGAGTATGTAGTAACAAATTGACCCTCTAGGGGGCAGTGCCACTTTTGATGGGGGATGAGCATAGACTGTAGGCAAATAAAAAAAAAACGCAATGGTTCGCAATGCAAGAAATGTCGCCGGTGAGACGCAAGTCGAGGAAGAACGGAATTAGGTAGTAACAAAATTTTTTTTTCCTCTTAAACGTGAGATAGGTTATGAAAATGAGTGGGGGAGCTGGACCAAGTAAGAAGAAAAAAACGTATAACTTTCATACGGACTGGGAGCAGGACTTTTTTTTCACAACGACATTTTGAAACTGCGTTTGTCTCGTTTGTCTAGTCTGACAGTCTACCGTCGCAATATGTGGTTATACATCAATATGTGGCTATACATCAATATGTGGTTA
>JABUIW010000139.1:249300-270668 GCA_013363375.1 Menidia beryllina | reverse complement strand
GGTTATACATCAATATGTGGTTATACATCAATATGTGGTTATACATCCATATGTGGTTATACATCAATATGTGGTTATACATCAATATGTGGCTATACATCAATATGTGGTTATATATCAATATGTGGCTATACATAAATATGTGGTTATATATCAATATGTGGTTATACATCAATATGTGGTAATACATCTACACAAGTTTTAAGAATCCTCAATATATTTCTCAATAAATAGAATGGGTAGATCATTTTGACTTGGTCATTTCAAAAGTAGCTCCCATGCTGAAAAAGTGTGAGCACCCCTGCTGTAGGCCTTTTAGAGTCCAATTCATTGTGCCACCGTTTAAAAAATTCCTTTGAACTGGAAGAAACCTCTGTTAGAACCAGGACAAAAGAAGGAGAACTATGGACATTTCAGGGTCCACAGACTGAGGTGAAGACTACACTTCCTCCAAGAAAAGGATTTCCTGCACCATGAGATTTTACTATAAATGTTTGTCTACCTCTGAAGTAGATTTTTGCGTATGGGATTTTTTAAAGAATATCCCTGATGAGAAATACGATTAGGTGTGGCCGTAATTACAGACTGTAACCAGACTAGCAGATAACCATGTGGTGTGAACATACCATGTGTGTCTTAAATTCCAGGAAGTCCATAAGTCCATAAGCAGTCATGTCGTAGAATCAGAACTATGCTGCATAGTAATCTAATTCTGTTACGTGTTCACTATACTCTGCTGTCAGATGGATAGTCTAATGTCTTGCTCTGTGCTTTATCCACAAGTCTGTGCAGCTGAAGTTGCAGAACTTCGTTCGAAAGCGAACAGCAGCGAGAGCTCAATCGAAGAGCTGGAGAAGAAGAACGCAGGTGAGTCCATCGAAGCTCTGGGGATGAAAACATCTCCACAAAAATAAAGAGTGTGCTGCCTTTCAGAGGGCAAATAGTTCTAGCGATGACAATCTCAGTGATGTGGATCTTTATCTGGTGCGTCTGCAGCTCTGGCTGCTGAGCTGCCATTCCTGCAAACAAGACTCCGAGCCAGTGAGAGCACCATCGATCAGCTCAGGAGGAACAACGCAGGTCAAAACCTCCAGTCTTCTCCTTTCCAATTAACTCATTGGCTGCCAAAGACGTCTATAGACGTCAATTCAAAAACAACCGTTGACTGCTTTTATGTTTTTCAACGAGAGTGGCTTGGGGAACGATCTGCTAAAGCTTGTCCGTAAATATCGGCTCCTAGACAGAGTATGTACTAACAAATTGACCCTCTAGGTGGCAGTGCCACTTTTGTTGGGAGATGAACATAGACTGTAGGCAAATAAGAAAAACGCAATGGTTCGCAATGCAAGAAATGTCGCCGGTGAGACGCAAGTCGAGGAAGAACGGAATTAGGTAGTAACAAATTTTTTTCCTGATGAAAGAAGAGAGTCTACTCTTTCTTTTGGTGTGTTCAGTGTTTACATAGTCATAGCACAAACTATTCTGTGGCTCTTGAAAAATCAGTCAAAATGCTCAAAAAACTCTGGCAGTATGGGACTCTCTGTTCTGAAAATGGCTGCCAGTCAATGAGTTAAGAACAACTGATTGTTGATCAACTGCAATTTATGGTCCCATCACCAATAATACACTGACAATGAATACTTCAAGTTATCCTGAAGTTATCCTCAAGTTATACTGATAATTTTCTAAAAGGAAAAAAAAACAGTTCATTTCTTTTCCCATGTATAACCGTGCTTGCTGGTTTTTAGTCTTGACAGCCAAACTGTGTCACGCAGAGACTCTAATGGAAGACCTAAGAGGGCAGATCTCAGGTAAGACTCCTTTCAGGATTTGTGAATACAACCCCAATTCATAATGAACAACCCGAAACAAAAGAAATGAGTGATTAACAAGTCACATGCATCGATATGGCATTCACAGCACAACACGAAAACAGATGTTGAACATGAGACATTTGACTATTACATGAAAAATGTGAGCTGATGCTGAATTTGGAACTTTAAAAGAGTCTAATAAATGGTAATTGGGGCAGATGGGGCTTAATGTGGCTGGTCCTTTTTCTAAAACAATCATTCTAAATGTATTAGTTTTAACATCCTTTTATATAGGATGACTGAGACTGAAATCATTTTTTTGAGATTTTATCAAATAAAATTTAGTTTTATTTACATTGAAAAACAAAGCTGACATTTACAAAACACAATGGGACTGTTAAATGCCTCTTTATAGGCACCAAGAAACTGTCACGTCTGGGGGAATGTCTGGTGTGTCGTCATGTCTTGATTACCTATTGTGTACACCTGGGGTCCCCCTCCCTCATGTGTTTAAATAGTCCTCGATTCCCGTTTTCGTCTTTCGTCCGTCTGTTTTCGTCACCCCACGTCAGGTTTGATTTTGTCACAGTCTTGTTTACTTTATTGCCATAGTCTTGTTTTGTACCATAGCCACATTTTTGTCATAGCCATGTTTTACCACAGTTTTGTTAATCTTACCATAGCCTTGTTTACTCTTTTTTTGATACTTTGATCGTAGTTTTTGCCACAGCCTTGTTTTGGAACCCTGTCCTGTCATCCACTCTTTTGAGTGCGTTTTTGTTCAAATAAACCTTTTTCACGAATCTCCGCGACTGAGTCCTCCCTCCAAGATCCGCCCTTTGACAGAAACAGCGTTAATAATTTCTAATCAGGCCAACACAGTTGACTGTCTTTTTACATCTGATGCAACCCCATTGGGAAGAAGCGTAATAGAAAATGGATGGATAGACTTGATCTTTTACTTGACCAAATCTAAATCAACAAGATTTACCTTTGCTGACTCCAGAAAGTCATGACCTGAGGAAAAGATTGTAGCTTTGGTAGATATCTCACGGCCCTGGTCTCTGTTAAAAATGGCTGCAGAGAGACAGTGGGAGTGTACTGTGTAGCACGTTGAGTAGCCATCAGGACTGGAAAAGCTGCAAGAATCAAATCAAGTTCATACCAGTGTTATAACATTTCTTGTCACAACGATGGTTGCTGAGAAAAATTATGTACAACTGGACAACACAACTCTGAAAAGTCTTGATCTCGGCATCTCTCCCAGAGTTCCCCACTTCGAACAGTTCCACTATGATGGTCCCTGAGGTGTCTGCGCTGGAGAGTCGGCTGAATGTCCAATTGGAGAAGCTGCAGGAGAACGCTGATGGTGACTTCCAGACCAAAGCATGAGTCTACTGATCATGTAGACAATGTTAGCACTAATGTAGTTCAGATCGGATCAGTACATGTTGAACGTTTTAACAGTGACACTATTTGATGAACATCATTTTGCCAGAAAGCTGTTTTTTTGATTGATCAATGATGTGCTTGCCTGTTACCTTTTCTCGAAAAGTACCTTTTTTTATGCTTTCATTTTAAATGTGAAAAATGTTAGAATTAAATCAAGACAAAACTTCCAAATCATCATCTTTTTGAGGGATTCCCCTGTGTTTATGGGGCCTGGGGTAAATGAGACACATGGAAAACAAAAACAACCTAGTGTTAGAAATGAAATATTATACTTATAGCCAAATGAAGAACACACTTCTTTGACCTTTTTTAGCACAGGGTTTGGGTTTCATAATTAGTGGAGGACACACAAAATAGAAAAGGTAACAAAAACTCCCCTAAATAGAAAAAGGTAGGCAACATGATAAGAATGTTCTGTTATCCATAAGTAGAAAATTTGGTGGTTCACAGTAAACCCTTTAAGGACCACCTTAACATGGTGGAGGATCTTGGTTATTTTAGGGCAACTGTAGCTCAGGAGGAAGACGGGTCTATTGTCCAATGGCAAGTTGATCTCAGGTTCACGGTTGGTGAACACAGACACACATTTACACAACTTGTACATTCGTTCTCCAAAATGTAAATTTGTTTTCTGAAGCACTCGTTTGTTTTTCTGAAATGTAAATTTGTTTCTGGACGTGTAAAATTGTTTTGCATCTTGTTATCTGACATGTACATTTGTCCAGAACTCTGCGAAAATTATTCAGAATTCGTAACGGTAGTTTGCACGGGAGGTGTGAAATGTTTGACCCACACACCTGACAGTGAGTATAGTGACTTTACCTTGAAAAAGAGTAAGGCAAGTGCCAAAATCCAGGGAAACATGAGACCATGGGTGACCAGGGACCTCCAAAGGTTGCAGCAGAGTTGGTTTACTGTTACTGTCTGTCTTAGCAGAGAATGAACAACTCATAAGAATCCAGAGATGGTCACCAGAGTTATCACTTTAAAAAGGTTATTGTGTGGTGGATACCCCGATGGCAGGAACATCTGGTGAATCAGGTGGATTGAGCAGCTAATGGAATGAAGTGTTAGCCGGAAGGGCCTGATCATGACTGGGAAAGGAAATTACAGGTCCAATTAGTAGATATTAACAATAATTTATCGCTTACATGATACTGTTTTCAGCTCAGACTGATGTGGTGAATCAACTTCAGGACAGACTGAGTGCCGCTGCACATCAGCTGCTTGAGGTGCAGATGGAAACAACAGGTAACTTAAATAGTAGTAAATAACCAAATGGTGAGTGATGCGGGCCAAAAGTTTTTATGGTGTGCTTTCAGCTCATCTTTCCTCGATGGAGTCCAGACTGACTGACAAACTCAACACCACTGCAGGTATCTCAACATTGTCAATTTTCATTTTCATCTTAACAACCATGTTTATGAGCTGATATAAAGGATCAATGTTAAACCTGGAGCATTCCAAGTAGTATTGAGATTTTCCTCACTGTGCAGGTTAAGATAGATTTCTAGCGGAGGAACTTAGTTCAGCTCAGTAAATTCATTAATAATTAAATCAAGTTTGTTCAGCAGATATGGAGGTCAGATTGAGATCCACTAAAACACAGTTGGAACAGCTGGGGTCTCAGGTTAAGATAGATTCATAGCTAAGTAACTTAATTCAGCTCTGTAAATGGAAAATTCGTTAAAGCAAGTTTGTTCAGCAGATATGGAGGTCCGATTGAGATCCACTGAAACACAGCTGGAACAGCTGGGGACTGACACTGCAGGTACCATCACAAACACTTCAGTTTCCTTTTAATGAAGAAAGAACTCAATGAATATGAATTATCTCCACTTCAGCCATGGAGGTCAGACTGGGAGAGAAGGAGAAACTACTGGAAGACCTAAAGACAGAAAACTCAGGTACCACTTGAACGTCTATCTCATTATTAATGTTTTTATTTGATATGAGCTCCCAGGACAAACTAAACTCAGTACAGCAGTCAGTAAGTTCATCTATAACTCTGACAGTAAGTTAAAGCTTATATCTCCCAGTTCATCAGTTTATGTAAATGGTGGAAAGATAGCATGATGTCAAGCTTGAACATTTCCCTGTGATACTCAGATTAAGCCCTGGTAAACAGTGAAGGTCTCAAACTCACTCTGAAGATTTCAGTCTGAAACTTCAGGATCCAGCAGCATTCCCAGAGGAGCTCCTTTCTAACTTTTGTTTTTCGTCTTCAGAGTTGGAGAGCAGGCTCATGGTCAGTGAGAAACAGCTGGGAGACCTGAGGTCTGAAAACTCAGGTACTAAGTGAACCTTCCAGGCTCACTGCAGGTCAAACCTCTGTTTTAGGGAATCTCTTTTAGGGAATATGGATATGAGATCAGCAACATGTGCACTGTGCGACTGGTGATCAACATGGAAATGAACTCAGCACACATGGTTCTCACTGCCTTGTATATCATAAAGGTGGCTTAAAACCTCTTAAAACTGAGCAGGATTCAGTTGGCTTTTCAGAGCAACCCTTTCCTGAACTCCATTCATGCATCCATTTTCTTCCACTTATTCAAGGTCATGTAGTGGGGGCAACCTCTTAAACGGGGAGTTCCATACTTCCCTCTCCCCAGCCTCTTCTGCCAGTTCCTCCAGGGGAATCGTAAGGCATTCCCGAGGCAGCCGAGGAACAATGTCCCTCCATAGTGTTCTGGGTCTTCCTCGAGGTGGGAATACCTCACCTGGAAGGCATCCAGGGGGCCTCCTAATCAGATGCCTGAACTACTTCAACTGGCTTCTCTCAACGCAGAATGGCAGCAGATCTATTTTGAGCCACACTACACTGAGCCCGTCCCATACTACCGAGCTTATAACCATATCTCTGAGAGAGAGCCCAGACACACGGCAAAGGAAAGCCATTTTGGTCGCTAGTACCTGCAATCTCATTCTTTCAATCGTGACCCAAAGCTGATGTCCACAGATGAGGGTGGGACTGGTAAATTGAGAGCTTCTCTTTCAGACTCAGCTCTCTCTTCACCACTGACAGACCGTTACACCACTGATGCAGCATTAATCCTCCCGTTAATCTCCCTCTCCATTCCCCCCCCCCCCCCCCCATTCATGACCAAGACCCCAAGAGACTTTACCTCATCCACTTGGGGAAGTAACTCCCCCCAACCAAGAGTACGTACACTACCCTTTTACGGTTCAAGATCATGGCCTTGGATTAAGGCACTGATCCTCATACCGGCCATTCCACTTCACATTTGGCTGCAAACTGCTCTAGTGAATGTAGATTATGCCTTGATGAAACCAATAAGACAACACCATCAGTAAAAAGCAGAGATATTAAGGACACCTTGTTCGCACTTTGAAATCATGTCCATAAAAGTACCCCATACTCCCGGAAATAATCAAAAGTCCCCCTTTTTCAAGGGGAGGACCTCCAAGTGAATCTCACCCTCTCCTGGAGCCCTGCCCCAGAGACCTTTTAAGCACTTCGGTGACCTCAGTACTAGAGATTGGAGAGCCCGACCTAAGATCCTCAGGTTTCACTTCCTCAGTATGAGACGTCCTGGTGAGATTGACGAGGTCTTCAAAGTTCCCCACTAACCCATAAAGTCCTGAGTTGAGGACAGCAGCACACCATCCAAACTATCAACAGTATTAGTGGCGTACCACTTCCACCCCCGAGACATTGGATGGTCGACCAAAATTGCCCATTTTTTGAGGACAACAACGTCCACATTTTGGCCCAGGAAGACAGATGGTTTGAGAGAGGGATTTAAGAAGCCAGCTTTGTTAACCTGGAAAAAAAATCACTCAACAGAGGAGGTCGTCTTAGACACAACTTGTCACCTACTTAAAGCGCACTTTTAGGACAATCCCTATAAGATTCACCTCTCCCATTCCCCCACCTGACTCACCCTTCAAAGAGGCAAGTGACCGAAACCACTCTGACGAGGGAGTTAGCGACCCATCCGAACCCCCCAACAACCATTAACACTCCCAGGTGACCTCTATGGGCCATCTAGTAGGAGGGATCAGAGCCACCTTTTGTTTTTTGTTTTTCTCCCCTAATCATTTAGTTCCACCTACAGTATATTTATCTCAGTGCTCCCCACTATCAGTTAGAACTGATGAAGCCTCTTGGATGAGAGGCGAAATTTCTTCTAGAAAACTTCACGTCCAGTTGCCTAACTGAGCTTTCCGAGCAATAAATTAGTTGTATTCACGTAGTGCTTTGGGAACTCATTTTTCAGTTACTGACTAATCTGAAGTAGGCTTCAAGGTGAAGGTGGTATTTTTGGACTTCGATGACATGAGCATGGACTGACAGTTTTCTACTATTGCAGAGTATGTTTTGGGAGTGTTCGAGAAATAAAACTGTGTTGACGAGCTTGTAGCTCAGACTTAGGGCTGCCGTGATGGCATCAGAGCATAATGGGGTGGAGGCTCAAATTAAACAGAAGGTGACCGAGGCCATTGTTACACACTGCTGCACACACAAGCTAAACCTGGTGCTGATGCAGTCACAAAGTGCATGGATGGGGTCAGATCGTCTTTCAAGGATGAAAGGAGACAAGTTATCTGTTTCATTCTGGACAACATCGATGATCGAATGAAGGCTTGGTTTGATCGTTTTGTTGAGCTTGCTTTCCTTGGTTTGGTAGATTGCGCAAAATTCAGTGAAATGTCATGAAGTTTTGGTAACACAAAAATGCAGAGCCTATCAACTTCCGCTCAGTTCTTTGTCTTCGTGAGACTAAAGGCGGATTTCTTGAGACCTTGTCTCTCACAAACAGTGAGGATTGAATGTGAACCTCTTGGACAGCCCCTATTCTATTATTTTATTCCTTCATTAATTTGGTTTTGGAACTAATATTTGAATTTCCATTGGGTTTGTGTGAGGCATGCCCCATCTCCAGGGTGGGGTCTCCAGAGTTTGGCTTGCGTCTGCTTCCATTCATAGCACCCATCATTAGGGGTCTTTGGGCTACACCTTGTCTGATGCCTCCCCTTCTCCACACATCATCATGTCAAACTCCTTTGAAATACGGAGTGAAATATTTTCATACCTTTATCTCAAGAAATGCACAAACTGTGATATCAGGAAAGTAGTATTGATATTTTCCTCATCATACAGGTTAAGATTGATTTCTAGCTGAGGAACTTAATTCAGCTCAGTAAATGGAAAATTAACTAAATCAAGTTTGTTCAGCAGATATGGAGGTCAGATTGAGATCCACTGAAACACAGCTGGAACAGCTGGGGACTGACACTGCAGGTACCATTACCAACACTTCAGTTTTGTTATAATGGTGAAAGCATTGAATGAATATGAATGATCTCCATTTCAGCCATGGAGGTAAGACTGGGAGAGAAGGAGAAACTACTGGAAGACCTAAAGACAGAAAACTCAGGTACCACTTGAACGTCTGCATAGTTATTAATGTTTTTGTTTGACTTGAGCTGCCAGGACAAACTAATCTCAGTACAGCAGTCAGTAAGTTCATCTATAACTCAGGCATTAAGTTAAAGCTTATATCTCCCAGCTCATCAGGTAATCTAAATGGTAGATAGATATCACAATGTTAAGCAAGAAAATTTCACAATTATACCCAGATTAAACTCTGGTAACACAGTGGAGGTCTGAACTTCACTCTGAAGATTTCAGTCTGAAACTGCAGGATCCAGCAGTATTCCCAGAGGAGCTCCTTTCTAATTTTTGTGTTTTCTTCTTCAGAGTTGGAGAACAGGCTTGTGGTCAGTGAGAAACAGCTGGGAGACCTGAAGTCTGAAAACTCAGGTACTACATGAAGCCTCCAGGTCAAACCTCTGTTTTAGGGAACCTTTAGAAGCTCGATGACTCAATACAATAATATTGATGTAGATTGCTTTCCGAAGGGCATAGAAGTCTTTTTATTGGACAAATTGAATTAGCCCAATCTCTACACTTCCACTGAGTCCCTTTTAACAGGACCAAGTCACATTTCTGTTGTGCTTGTGTTATCTGTAGTCATAGTAGGATCCCATTTTCATTTTGTTCATATATCCTTTTTTGTTGCTGTTCTGTATACCAGGGGTTTTCAAATTAATTGAATGTGAGCTTCCCCTTGGAATAGATGAAGATAACCACAGGTTCCTGCAGTAAACGCATCTTTCTTTTGTGTTCCTGGAATGCTGTGTTTAAAAAACAACTAATAGCCCATTACATGTTTTTTTATTGTATTTCTTTTAACAAAGTACATTAATAAAAAAGGCCGATTCATAAAATATCTGTCCAAATATTTCCATTTTAGAGGCTACTTTTACTGAAACAGGGACTACTTATCTGAACTGTCATTAGAGCAAATTCATAAATGGTTGTTCTCAACAGCAAACAAACTGAAATAAACAGACACCAATATCTAACTGAACTTACGTCAAACGGGGACATCAACTCAAATAATAAGAATAAAAAAGATTCTGCTGTATACCACTTGTTCTGCGTAGTCAAAATGCAGCTGACACAATACAACTTTTACTTTGCCTACATATCTTAAAACTGCTAGAAGGCCTGAAGACGGGACACTCAGGTAACACATGACGCCTCAAGTCTGAAACAATGTTTGATTATTCACTTGTTTCAAAATATTCTTAAGACAACTTGAAATGAGAGGACTGACTGTAGTGGCAGGAAGCTGACAAATGGTGAGGTTTTTAGTTTTGTGACACATTAGCTAAACTTAGGTGTCATATCTGTGTGTATTATAAGCAGCATCAGAGAGGAATAGAAAAAACTTTAAAAATATTTTTAGGTAGAAAAGAGGTTTAAAGTGTCCAATGAGAATAAAGGATTAATGAAAATAAAATGGATCAGTCATACAACAAAACACATTGATAAAATGTATGTTCAGTTTCAAATGGCACAAAATATAACATGCACTGCAATATTTCTCCATAAAAAAGATGAAAACTGAACTCACTTTAGCCCACTAACCAACTGCCAAAAAACCTATATGCTGAATTTAGAAATTAAACTAGATTGGATTACAAAATTAATTGATGCAGAGAAAATAAATGACAAAAACTGATCAAAAAATTAAAATGAATGCAAGAGCACAAAACGAGCAAGGCACAAATCAAACAATTTCAACAAGACACTGATCAAAATAATCAATATTGCATCTTTAATGTTTTTTTTAATCGATAAAATTAAAGATACTCTTTGATTCTGGAAATTTGTTTTTGCCAAAGAAAATATGTATTTAAAAACAACTATCAAATTCTCAATAAAATGTTTCCTTTTTCAGTTTTGGTGCCACTTGAATTGTATTTAATGGGCTTTAATTTTTAACTGAAAAATATCATAATAATGCCACAACTTCACATTATTTGCAGGGCCAAAATTATCACATTTCAGTTCACATTATTTTCCTTCAATGTGTGCAGCTGCATCTCTAAGAGCCAAACAAGACACATTAATTTGGTTACAAATTTCTAAAGAGGTGAAAATAATCTATCAGATGAATAATTAATACGGACCCGGACAAAACTGTTAGTGCCTCTCAGTTAAAGAAAGAAAAACCCACAATGGTAAGAGAAATAACTTGAATCTGACCAAAGTAGTGATGAATAAGAATTATATGAAAATGAGCGAATGAAAGTCAGACAATGCTTTTCAACCATGACTCAACAGAATTATTTAAAAAAAATCAATAATATGTGGCCCGCCAGCACAGTTTCCCACAGTCAACAATACACACATAAGACAAAGCTATTTTAGATTTAACCATAAGCCAGCAGTAGACCTGTGGCTACATTCTCATAACTAGTTTCCCTTGAAAAACATAATTGCACTGAAATGCACTGTGTCCCATATTACTGTGAGAGTAAAAGAATAGTCTGAAAATGAATAAAAAGGTACTTTTTGATGAAACTTCATGTTAAACTTCCTATCCCCTGTCCTGCTCTGTGACCAATGAGCTAACAGCATATTCCCGCACTAGTATGAGAATATTTTTTAGCCCGTTTCGAAAATGGCAACTGGTACGAAAAAGAGCTAAGTTTACAACAAAGGGCCGCTGTTTCAAGGACAAGTGGAAATTGGAGAACTTTTTCACTGACATTCGAAACAACTGTGTCTGCCTAATTTGCCAAAAGACTGTGGCTGTTTTCAAAGAATTTAATATTAAGAGGCACTACCAGACGAAACATGCTAACTACGACAAGCTAACCGCTAACGAACGGACTGAAAAACTGAAGCAACTGGAAGCTCTTTGCTCAAAGTTTGGAGATACCTATTGTACATGCACCCCTCCTCGTGCTTCAACTGACATCTGGTTTTATGACGAGAGAAGCCATTTTTTAAAGTTAAAATCTCTGTTTTGATTGGATTGGAGCTGTATTTATGCCCCCAACAACTTGATGTGCCACTAGGCATGTCTGACCATTTTACAAGAAGTTAATTGAAACTTTACCCGCAATATGTATGTTTTGAGACACATAATAGGCCATGTTTGTACATTACCTAAATGGATAAACTGGTAAACAATGTGGAAGTGTTTTTTTTTTTTTAGCTGCTTGGGTTGCTGTTAAGATTTTTTCTGGAAAGATCTGTGAAGTACAATTTAAGTCAAGTTGGTGTTTCTACTGAGAGAAAGGCCACACAGCCTTGGAGGAATAGAAGTAGTTCAAAATTATGTTACAGTTAGATTCACAATATCACAACATTTATCTCAGGGTGAAAATCTTTTCAATCTTTCACTGCAGAATTATTTGAAAATGAGTTTTAGCGATATATTCACAGAGATGTATATGAACAACGCGTCGCGTGATCAACATTAACCAATTAAAACAGAAATTGCTCACCGTCAGTTAACGTGAGAGGCTGAGGGGCGAAATTAATCCGCCATGTTTTTTTGTGATGTTGTGTTTGGTTAAACGTAGTTACATTATTGTGCTTTTTTGGGTTTTCATTGGTTATTTAACTTCTAGCCCCTTAAAGATTAGGTGATTAGGTGTCAAAAGTAGCGTTTGTGTTTCCCGTGTTTCGCTGCTGCCGCGGGGGATTTGTTTTGGCGTTACTATGGAGACCGTTCCAGCTCGGCTTGTCCAATAGTGAACGGGGTTCCGTGGGGACATCTCCAGGGGCGACGTCAGGGTTTAGCCCCTTTTACCCAGCAGTGGAAGCAGCACACTCTGGTTCCTGGTTGCAGAGAGCAGCTTTATTTTTTGCTGGGAAACCATGACAGTTTCAAATGTAGTTGTATCCCCCACGGTGGGATTGACAAGCCATAAAGCTTTTGGGAGAATTTCCTATGGATAGATGTGCCAAGGCACGTCAGATTTATGTTCACAGACGGAAAAATAAAGCATGTCAAGAGAAGCACACTGTCCCTACTGTGAAACATGTAGGAGGCTCTGTTGTGTACTGAGGCTGCTTTGGTTAATATGCTACGGATGTTCATGAATCTTTACAGGGTACAATGAAATCGCAAGACTATCAAGTGATTCTAAAGAGAAATGTGCTGCCCCGTGTCAGAAAGCTTGGTCTCAGTCGTAGGTTACGGGTCTTGCGACAGGATAGTTACCCAAAACGCACTGCTAAAAAAACACGCAAGAATGGCTAAGAGGAACAAACTGGACTATTCTGACGTCTCATTGAGAGCTAAAGGGATCGTTTGATTGCAGTGATTGCCTTAAAAGTTCGTGCAACAAAATATTAAGTTTAGGGCTTATGTCCAGGCACGTTTCATGAGTATATTTTTTTAAATAATTCTGTAGAAGCACTTTCCTTTGCTCATTTTCATTGAAATGTTATTGTTTTTACTGCTTTTGACAGATTCAAGTTATTTCTGTGATCATTGTGGGTTTTTCTTTCATTAACCGATAGTACCAACAATTTGTCCATGTGTGTAAGTCACTAACGTACCTGTTGTGATGGACCTCTTTTACCATGGCCAGCCAGTTAAATCTCACCTATAAGTCAGTGGGTGTGTTTCTTAAATGTTTTTATTCTTTTAGTTTGTGGTCAAAGACTGTGAAAGCAACACAAAAAGAGAACATTGTTTTTTTCTCATATTTTAAACAATTGTTTTTATACTGACCATAAACGGTGGTACATTAGAATTATAATGAGTGCCACTACATATAGTTCAAAAACTAGATTAGTGGATTTACGTTGGAATACACTGATAACATGGCTCAATGATATACTAAGCAACCTGAGGTTAATAGGACGAGAGCCTGCCAAAACAAGTCAGCATAAAAAAATGCAATCCTCTGATGCATTTACTGAGAAAACAAATAAAAAAAACTCATCTAATCATTGAGCATTGTTGAGCAAATACATCATACGGATGAATTAAGAGAATAATGCATTTGGAAAAGTAAATAGTACCCACATGTTCAAGGCAGCATGCCGAATTCTACCAGCAAGAACTTTACATTACCAGTAGGATTTGATTTAGTCAATGTAAAGTCAGAATTTTGATCAGTTGGTTTCTACAATAACCCCTTTTTAGAAACTTGTTTGGCATGCAGCTTGAGTATTGACTGATAAAGACGTACAAATATGCACCAAGGATACTGTGGCATAGGGAAGTTCACGCAAGCTAAGAGAGAAGGACTTGGAAGAGAACATGCAAAGGTTGATATGACCAACAACTAGCTTTGACAACTAGCATGAAGAGGTGCAGTCAGTGAGTGATGCTGAAAATGTGGATGTGGGCAGCTGTGCCCATATGACAAAGCAGCAACTTCAAAATCACTATGGAGATGATCTACAGAGAATACCAGTGCAGACATTGATGAAACTCTTGGATGACCGCAAGTGTCGTCCGATGATTGGAAAGCATTAAATGGTTTTGCAAGGTTTTTTACTGAATGTCAGAACTCTATGGAGCCCCTTGATTTTCCAGATAAAATGGGCACGTTCAAGAAATTTGGTGTGCTGAAGCTAAACACGTGGCAAATATTTTAGATCAGTACCTAATCAGCCCAATTTAGCTCTATTTGCCTCACCATGACTTGGTTTAGGTTGTTTTGCATTAGAAATGGGGTCGTAATCAGGAGACAAAAACGATTTTTTTGGGAAGTAATTGCATTTCTTTCTTTCTTGACCACAAGGAGGAGACACAGAAAGCTTGTCGATGTTCAGCAAGAGGCCCATGCTGAGATTTGGATCCTGGATAGCTTCATCAAAGAATTTTGTCCACTGTACACGAGGCTCAGCAACCAAATGGCCCCGAATGTGCTCCACTTGTAGACAATCACACTCTGTTCCTTCAGTACGACAGCCTCTGACATTGTTGTGCTTTTTCAGGCTTTCTTTTTAAGAAATATTCACATGTAACATGTTCAATAAGTTATTATTTAGTTGTGCTGTCAACTCAAAATTCTAAAAATCACTGAGATAAAAATCAAACAGGACTTCAGTGTTACTTCAAAGTAATCATTCAAAACTAGGTCAAACTGCTTTGTAAGTGGCATAGCTGCCCGGTGAAGTTTTTTTTTAACTAGCAGCACACCCAGCATTTTATATATATATAGTTCCGAATCACAACACAAGTCATCTCAAGGCACTTAAAAGATACAATCCAATTCAAGCCAGTTAGAGTCTATTTAATTGTGATGAAGTCTAAATCCAATTAGTTCAAGTTCCAATAGTCCCAAAAATATCCAATTTATACAAAAGAAACTTAAAAAGTTCCTGGACGTTAACAGCACTACTGTGGGTACTGAAACCCCAGAAATTACTCTTAAAGGCACACAGGTTATTACTGAAGAACCAGAGATCTTTCTTTAACAAAGAAATAATGTGTATTCCGAATCAAAACAAATTCAGGCTGGAGCTGCTAAAAAAACATCTATCCATAATCCATACAACTCATTTATAGTAGGATCACTGGGCGGGCTAGAGACTATCCTGGCCGGCATTGGGCAAGAGTTGGATACCCTGTACAGATCGCCAGTCCACCATCCGGAGTACCCAGAGGGAGAACCCAAACACAGGGAGAACATGCAGACTTCAAACAGAAGGGAACCCCTTTTGCCGTGAGGCGATGATGCTAACTACCACACCACCATGTGGCATTCCATCTCATATGTCTTCTGTCACTGATAATGTTAAGAATTCAACCAAACAGGACAGTGACAGAATTTGAAGGTTATTTTCTGAAATGAAATGTGAAAGCTTATTTCCATCCCTATGACTAATTTGTTTTCTATATTATTAAACATGTCACAGTGCTTTTTTTCCATTTGCCATGAAGCACTTACAGCTGCCGGGTTTTTACTTCCTGAAATGACATTTCCACTTGTCCGTGAAAGTATGACTTGCTCATCTTTGGTGAGAGGGATTATTCTCAAAAGAAAATATTCTCACTTCTACTGTGATATTCATGTTATCTGTCTGTATGTAAAAGATGGTGGCTTTCTGATATACTCAGAAATAACTTGAAAGATGTTCATCCTAGCATCCATCTATTTACCTCACCAGATTTATCCTATTCTGGGTTAAGGAGAGAGTTTCTTTCCCAGAAATAATCTATGCGGAGAAAATACTTTTTACTAAAGAAGGTTATATTTCAGATTTGAACCAATCCAGTCAAGTATACGCTCAGAGCTCAAATGGCTATTAAGGTGTAATTTATTTGCAGAATTTTTCGTTCATTTGATTGTTGCCGTAATCTGTCAAACTTGAGATGAGTCAAATGTTGGAAGAAATTGGCTTAAAAAAAAATTAAATGTGTTTTCAGTTTGTGAAGCGGAGTTGTCAGCTCTGACTGTCAGGCTGAACATGACTGAGGAGCAGCTGGACGGACTTAAGACACAAATCACAGGTGAGCCCACCAAAGGCAAACCGAGTAAACATTTAGTGATCTCTGCTCATCTTCTCTGAGTTTGACACAATTCCCATATATGTCTTTTTCAGCCAAAGCTGTGGAGCTTGTCTCCATTTCAGACACACTGAGAGGAGCTCAAAGGAAAACTGAAGGTAACTGAGTCTACTGATTGTGTATATAAGATATTATGTATGTCACATTTCACAATATTTTCTTATTAGAGCTGCAGGTCAGACTGAGAGCTGCTGAAGCTGCTGTGAATGAGCTAAAGATGAAAAACAGAGGTAAACTCCAGGTCACAGATCGGGCCTTTAGGCCATTATCAAGGGACAGATATTTAAAACCATCTACCCACTTCTGCCAGATCCGCTGAAGGTGGGCTTCTCAGCCGGACTGACCGATGCAGGACCAGTGGGGCCATTCGATGAAGAATCAACCTTGATCTTCTCCAAAACCATCACCAACATTGGCCAAGGCTACAACCAGTCTGCAGGTAGCTTGAAACACAGTGGCAGTCCTATTCGGTTGTTTCGTTTTTTTAAGCAACAGCAAACCTTTCTTCTGTTCTTCCAGGTGTTTTCACAGCCCCTACGAGAGGAGTTTACTTCTTCAGCTTTACGGTGGCAGACTACCTGAAGGGCTACATGGGTCTGTACCTGTATAGGAACAACCAGCCAGTGGTCTTCAACCTGGACCTGAACGACCATGGCGGGTATGCCTCCACATCCAACGCATTGGCCCTGCAGCTGGAGGAGGGGGACCAGATCCGCCTCAGTCTGCCGGCCAGCTACCGGCTCTACGACGACTCGCGAAACTTCAGCATCTTCTCTGGTTTCTTGCTGTTTCCGGTTTGACGGAATGTCCAAGTATCGGGGTAAAAAGTGGGCTTACTCTGAGCAATTAACCATCTTCATCAAGCCCTTGCGCTGGAACCATAAAATGTAAAAAATAACAGAACCCTCCACTGAAAATCTGCCCTGAAACCATTGTCCTAACTGTCAATCCACTCCTAGCTCTTCAGCCAGTATCTAATTATCAATCATCTTAGTGTCTTCTGGCAGTGGGAGCAGCCAGAGAAAACCACCACAGGGAGCATCAGCATGGTGCTGCTCTTTCACCTATTACAGTACATTTTCTTTATTCGGTCATTTTTAGTTGGACTTCATTAGATGTGAGTCCACGAAGGTAACAAAAACCTACTGTGTCTCTTTGTTATGGCTGTCACCTTAATGCTGTCAGTCACCTTCAGACAATAAAATATGTCAGAATACACGATCAGTCTTTGGTTGGGTGCTAATCTGTCATTTCTGAGTTAAAAATGCAGCACAGACCCAGGGTTTTAACAGAGGACGGAAGACACGTTTAGTAAAAGCGAAATATCAGCAATTCTGAAACCTTTAATAAATGTGACAAAAACACCATATCCCAAACAGAACTTGGACATTTGTGATCACACTTTCAACCCAGCAAATCCTCTCAAAGAATATCAAAAGTCATAATTAGATTCGTGACTCTACAAACTTGAGTCAGTTCTGGGTGTAGTTCCTGGTCAGTAGTGTAACAGCATATCGACACAATAAATACAAACGGTGCACTTCTGGAATCAGTAGAAACAAAAGTCATGCTGAACATTTTAGCTTCAAGTAGAAGAAAGTTTACATCAAATAAAGGAATGAAAGTCAAGTGGATTTATTTATAAAGTTTCATTCGGTCATTTTCACCTCACTAAAGTCAGCTACAATATATAGTCAAAAAAAGATTCAGACCAATGAAAGTCCAGAAATCAGATGCACAAAACTCTCTAGAAGTTCACTCAAATACATTTAAGTGAATAATACTTCATTAACCTTAAAATTGTAAATGATTTTGCAGTATAAAAACCAATGGATAAAAGTCCTTGTGTAGGTTATTGCTGTTGACAGGGGTGACCTCCTGTAATGCTCATAGCAGCAAGAAGCATCTGGCTGAACAATTCATTATTCTAACAAGATTTCACAGTACGCAACAGTTTGTTCTTCCTTTGAGTCTCTGACTCTGATGCTGAACCAACACCGATTAGCCGCAATGTAGATTGTCCTCTCCACTAGAGACTAAAAGAAAAATCTGAACCATCTTGACACAGACTGCAGGACCTAAGCTTCCACGGCAAATACACTTCTACCCCAGTCCAGGCCGCTGTCTAGGTAAACACCCAGGTATTTGTGTTTGACTTGTTCCCTATCCTCTTAAATTCCACCATCAAAGAACTACAGAAACCACAGAACATGATCCTCATGCTGCTCCACTGGTCTGTGCTGTAGGTGAACGTGAAACAGTCTCTGCAGGGCTTTCCTGATTTGGGATTTTAGAGCTGGGAGCAGATAGATCAAAGGTTAAGGTATGCTTTCGAAAGCTCTGGAACTTTCTTTTGACTCAGTCTTTGGCCGAGGAGGTGCCGTAGAATCCCACAAAACTGCTCAGCTCTGTTGTGATTAAGACTTTTCCAGCTACTTTTTCATCCAACGGCTGGAGTTAGAGAAGCTGTAGGGGGCAGAGGTGGTCCTGTGGATGCTGGTGAAGCTGTGCTCAAGACTGGGCTTGGGGGTGACCATACAGTGGTCTTTACATCTGCAAATAGCAGAGGAGCATGCAGAGCTGATCTGAATCCTGTCTTCTTTTGCATTTGTTTCTAAACAGTCCTCGATATCTCCTCATCTCTCTCCATGAAAGCCTTCTTTCCGATGTTCAGCAGCTTTTTTTTGTTGTTCCCTAACCCTTGTAGCTCATCTTCAGGTTCCTGTGATGACTTGATCAAAGATCACTTCAAAGTCTAGAAGATAACAAGGTGACTGAATAACGGGTTTATTATTATTGTTCAAGGTGATGAGGACCAGATGTTTCCAAGAGGATGGACAGATAAGCTGCGTGTGTATTCTAAATTTGCATAGAACAAATAAGACATTCTTTCTTCTCACTGATGACAAACTCGGAAGGTGTGCCATGAATGAAGCACTGGAGTGTTGCGTTCGCAGCCCGTAAACGACTGAACTGATCTGTGCGTCACAGATGATGATTGGAGGAAGACTAGGTTTAAATTCCTTCTGTCCACTTTCCGTCATGCCTGTCGCTCTCAATGTTTTCTCTTCAGCTTGTCTGAAATGCGGGGTCTAATTCTTGGCATTAGAGTTTTAGGAGGCCTTTCCACCTGCTCCCACATGTGCTCCTGTTTTTCATTGTCGTGGTGACTCATCACAGAAGACGTTTAGAATGTAAACACGTTCATCAGATTTATAAAAGCCATGTTTGAATAGAGCGCATTTAAGAATCTGTCATTGTGACTGGAAACCCTTACAGTTGTGCTCATAAGTTTACATACCCCTTAAGAATTTTGGCTTTCTTGGCCTTTTTTCAGATAATATGAATCAGAACACAAACACTTTTTTCCACTCATGGTTAGTGGTTGGATGAAGCCATTTATTGACGAACAACTGTGTTTTCTACAATGACAACGCAAAACATCCAAAAGTTTGATCACATGTTTACATACCCTGGAGATTTTGGCCTGATAACATGGTCAAAAGTTGAATCAAATGGATTTGAATGGCTACTAAACAATCCTCACCTGTGATCTGCTTGCATAAAAACTCAGTGACTTTTTTTAGTATCCCGACAGACTCTTGCATCTTTCATCCACCAACAGACGTTTCTGGATTCTCTGTAATGGTTAGTTGAACTTTATAAAGCAGGAAAGCGATACAAAAAGATATCCAAGGAATTGATACTGCCTTGCAGCACTGTTCAAACTAGTGGAGACAAGCAAATGGAAAATCAGGTACTCTGTTAAAACTAAACCCGGCTCAGGTAGACCCAGGAATGCACAGGAACTGGAGGCTTTTTGCCAAGAAGAATGGGCAGTTTTACCACCTGACAAAACAAAGAACCCCCTCCATAACTACAACAAAAGACTTCAATCTTTCATTGATGTTAGAGGGGACAATACACAGTATTAAGAACTGGGGTATGTCAACTTTTGATCAAACTTTTGGATGTTCTTTGTTGTCATTATGAATTATGAATAGAAAACACAGTTATTCATCAATATATGGTTTCATCCAACCACTAACCTTGAGTGCAAAAAAAGGTTTTTGTGTTATGATCTGCAGGGGTGTGTAGATTTATGAGCACAACTGTAAGTGAGAGCCATTTCTACTCCGTTCGTCACGAAAGCTAAGCTGAGGCATCCCCTCTCTTCAGTGAAGAGTTCAGAGTAAAATCCATTTGGTTTGGTCTCTTATTTATAGATTGTGGACAGAACAAAAAGTAACGAAAACGAAAGATTTCGCTGTGTAAGTTCAGTGTAAATGTCCCATCACACATGGGCGTCCATGACTTTTGTTTGAACACCCCCTTCATGCATCTGGTCCTGGCTGTCCAAAACACTACAAAATCAGTCAGAACAGCCATGATTCAGTCAGAAAAACATGCCTCAAAACCCTCCAATGTTTTATTCTGACAACAGCACAGGTATGTAGAGCTGGTATTCGCCAATCAGATTCGGGGACTTGATTTCCGGAATCTCCAGGACACATGTAAAGTGTCCTCGGGACTGATCCTGCCTTCCTCGGCCCTGTGTGCTCATGTGTGAGCTGGGAATGGATGAATATGGCTCAGACGGTAAGGTCAACAAGACAACAAAGTGCTGTAGAAAAGCGGTCCAGCTAACAAATGATTGTTCGGTAACAGATGAAGACAACTAAAAAAGTAATGCTTTAAAGGAGGCTGGATGAATGGAGAAAAAAAACTAAAGTCGGGTGTCAAAAGTTTGATCGATGCAGTAGTGTTGCCGAGTAGGAGTGGTGCCGATGTGCACGAGTAAAAGGGAGTGGGTTCCTCTGTATTCCCCGCTAAGAGTTGTTGACCCTCCGGTGGACGGCCTGCAGGAGGAGCATAGAGTATTCCTCCAGCAAGGCCACCGTCTTCTCCTCGCCCACTCCTCGCAAACCCCCTTCCACGGCCAGCGCGTTCGGCGCCCCGAGCGGAAGAGAGTCCAGCTCGGTCCTCATGGCCTGAAAGGCTTCTGAAAGGAGGAGAGACATCTGACACTGGTTGGGGGCAGTGTCCTCCATGGAGGAACTGCTGACCTGGATCAAGGGATGGAAAATGAGGCAAGCGTCAGAGTGGGTGACAGATACAACCCAATATCTATCTATCTATCTATCTATCTATCTATCTATCTATCTATCTATCTATCTATCTATCTATCTATCTATCTATCTATCTATCTATCTATCTATCTATCTATCTATCTATC
>JABUIW010000139.1:204873-249200 GCA_013363375.1 Menidia beryllina | reverse complement strand
TCTATCTATCTATCTATCTATCTATCTATCTATCTATCTATCTATATTTTTAACTCATTGACTGCCAGCCATTTTCAGAACAGAAAGTCCCATACTGCCAGAGTTTTTTGAGCATTTTGACTGATTTTTCAAGAGCCACAGAATAGTTTGTGCTATGACTATGTAAACACCGAACCCACCAAAAGAAAGAGTAGACTCTCTTCTTTCATCAGGAAAAAAAAATGGTTTCTACCTTATTCCGTTCTTCCTCGACTTGCGTCTCACCGGCGCCATTTTTCTCATAGCGAACCATAGCGTTTTTTTTTTATTTGCCTACAACCTATGCTCATCTCCCATCAAAAGTGGCACTGCCACCTAGAGGGTCAATTTGTTACTACATACTTTGTCTAGAAGCCTGATATTTACGGACAAGCTTTAGCAGATCGTCCCCCAAGCCAATCGCGTTGAAAAACATAAAAGACGTCTATAGACGTCTTTGGCAGCCAACGAGTTAATGGATACATTTGTTGATGCTCTCCCTTAAAATCAGGCGGTAGCATCTGATCCTCACCTTCCTGTACAGGTGTGTTGCTCTCCTGAAGCAGCTCTGCAGCTCATTGGCCAAAGCCCTACAGGTCTCCAGACTGACGGGCTGATCTGCAAAGAGAGCGGCAACAGGTGAGGAGAGGGGGTGGCCTCCTTTTTCTATTCCCTCCATGAGGGAGTAATATAACAAGATTTGACGGAAGGGGCGAGGAAGAGTAGACGATGGGGCAAAACCAGTAAACAGGAGGCAGACAGGTGTGACACGTCTCACCCGTTGTAGAAAAGGAGGGGCAGAGCCAGAGGGGTGACAGGATGAGAGGATGAAGAAGAAGGAGAGGAGGATGAGAGTCCAAACCTGCGCTGACTGAGTACTCTGCAATGCCACCTGTGGAAACCCAAGGCTCCTCCTCCTCCTCCTGGGGCGGGGCCGCAGAGGTGGGAGAAGCCTGGAATGCTGAGGCAGCAGACTTGGAGGCCGGCGTGAGGCAGTCCAAGGAAGGTTTGTCCGGAAGCGGCCCGCTGCTGCTGCTGCCGGGGACCCGGGTCTGAAGACCACGAGAGGGAGGAGCCGACCGGTTGCCGTGGTTCCCCCCGGACAGCGAGGAAGACGGGGATGAAACCACGACGGGCACCACGGAGGCGTGGGGGGGGTTGGCCAGGGCCGCGGTGGAGTACACCACGGCGACGGGGGGAGGCGCGGCGTCTCTGGGCTGGGGGCAGCCGTCCCCCGGGTCCTCGCCGGCTTCGGGGACGTTGAGGCCGTCTCCCATGGAGACGGAGCGGGACATCTTCGCCATGGAGCTGGCGGTGGGGCTCATGTAGGAGCGCGGCCCCGACGGAGTCAACGAGGACGACGAGGACTTCTTGGTCGCACCGGCGGGGGTCTCCTGCTGGGGGGAGCGCGGGGAGACGGGGCTCGGTCTCTGGGAGGGCAGTAATGCGGAGGGGGGGCGTCTGGGAGAGGAGGGAAGGGTGGTGGGACGCTGAGGGGGGACCTCTCTTGACGGACGAGAGATCTGCAGGAGGTCGGAGGAGTCACCTGAGGCCATGCGAGAGGAAAAGGAAACATTACGGGCCGTGGCGAGTCCTCGGCACCCGACAGGAAGGCGGGGTCTCGCGTGGACCTGTACCTGCGTCGGCCAGCAAGCTGTGGAGCGAATGAGCTTTGTGAAGGCCCTGGACACCCACGGACACGTTCCTCCTGGGCTCCACTGCAGTCTGGACTTTCTTCTTGAATGGGGAGGGCCTGGGGCCCGGCTGAGCAGGGAGGGCCTCCTGCGGCTGGACCTGGATCTGAGGAGGCCGCAGCTGGTCCTGAGCGGTCGGATTCGGTGGGAACTCATGGAGGGAGGACGTCTGGTCCTGGTTCCACGACACCCTCCTGGACTGTGGTCGGCTCCGGTTGCCCTCGATCAGGGGCCGGACTTCAGAGACGAGAGGCCTGGCCTTCGCCTCCCCTCCACCTCCCCCCGTGGTCCAGATCGACAGGGGTAATGTGGTCCGGCTGTGGAGCGCAAAGAGGATATAAACTTGTATCCAACACCTCCCGTCTGCTTTCAAGACATGACCAGCCGAGGAGGGGTTAATGAACAGCCCAGGAAAAGCCACAGAACAGACACAGGTGGTGTTTCTCATCATTCTACAGTCTCTTTGGAGCTTACCATCCAGCCGAGGTCTGAGACAGGAACCTGGAGGAGATGCTGAGGCTTTCGCTGGAGCTGTGAGACGCTCTGCTAGAACTTCCTGTAAAACACACAGTGTCAGCAGCCAGAGACGCACTGCTGTGTGCTGGGTGTGTTGCGAGGTCTTCTCCTGAGTGCGTCGAATTACTTGAAGCAGATGGATCGGCTAGTGTGACAAAGTTCTCCTTCAGGAAAGCCTCTTGGTCCGGAGTCTGAGGGACACGCTGAGACGCCCCCGCTTCTCCACCCTGTCGTCCTCCCCTGTCTTCTTCGTCTTCGATCTCCAGGTCGGAGGAGTTCCCGTCCACGCTGAGAGGTTCTGTATCTGAAAGGCACAGAAGGACGATGAAATTACTCAAAGCTCCTCGTTTGGTTGGCGGTGCTCAGGTCTCCAGTCTCACCGTCTGCAGCGGGTCGGTCTGGACTGGACATGGTGGAGTTGAATCCCAGAGAGCATCCGCTGTCTGGGCTTGGCTTGTCTGGTCGTCCTCCCGAAGCCCCGTGAGATGCCTCCTTCACCTGAAACTCGCTAAAAAAGACACAAGAGGACTGTACGAGGGAATTTTTCAAAAGACTCTGCTTTCAGTTCAGTTCCATTGACTTTCTGGTTAATCCAAATACTATCATAACCTAGTCAAATCTATCAAACTTCAAATCAGTCCAATAGTCCCATTTGATTAAAGACAATGTAAAAAGGTCTCTCAGATATTATGTGTGTGTTAGTGTGTATATATATATAGATATAATTATTATTTTTTACATTAAAGGCAGTGTGGAGATTAAAACCTAGTTGATTTTTGTAGTCACACAGCTGCATCTCATGGCCTGAACCTTACTAATCTAAAGGTCAAGCAGACTAATGATGGGATGATTCTTAATTGTAAATTGTTCTCTAAAATCCATTTTATATCAATTCTCCTCTGTGCTTGTAGGTCGCTCTGGATAAAAGTTACTGCTATATGCACACGTATGGGTGTGAGTTAATCTCAAACATCAGAAATCAGGCACAAACTGAATGTGTTTTTCATTTCTGAGGGCCATTTTAAATTGTGATGTCATGTCATCCTCGTGCAAAAACATTTGATAAACCTGTGCTTCAAGGCTTGGAGACTGAAGCCACTAACCTCTACGGACCACATGCAAAGATCCATTAATGTGTGTGACATTGTGTGTGAAACAATCTTTCCTTTTTCCAAATCATTAGCTTGACCTTTTGTGTGAATAAAATGAATTTTAACAGCACTTGTCTTGGTCTTTTCCTGAGGTTGCAGGTAGTAAATGCTAAACACCAAGCACCTTCTCATTGAGCCTCATACCTGCCGGCCAGGCTCACTCTGTCGTCCCATTTGTCAGGAAACAGCACTGGATCCTCTCCGCTTTGGCTCTGATTGGACAGCAAGATGAAGTCTGGTCTCTGACTGGACCTTGTCTCTTCGTCCACCTGCAAAGGCAAGAAACAAATCATGGAGTCAAGAAAATCTGAATGCAATCAGCCAATCTTTAAATTCCCACTTTTACGTATTGCACAGTTTTTATTCCACTTGTTATTTGGATAAAAGAGACTGCCTTAGCCTGGTTTAAGTAATATTTATCTGATTTCAGTTTCCTGGGTTCTATGCTTGGACCAGTTCTTTTCTCCAATGGGGGGCTCTCATGATACACCTCTACTCCCTCTATAGGAAAGGTTTTCTGGGTGGGGGGGGGACTCCCATGATGCACCTCTCCTCCCTCTATAGGCCCAGACTACCTGGGGGGCTCCCATGATGGGAATGGGATTAACTTCCCCATCATTATCCGTGTTGATAAGCGAAGTTTCCCTTTCATAAGAAACACACAAATTACTCTACTGGGTAAAATCCTCATGGTCTTTTGCAACTGCTGTCTCATTTACTGCACCATGTCAAACAACCTTTTTTCTCAGGGTTAATCAACCAGCCTCATTGCCTGACCAACCAGGTAGTAGAACCACCTTCCGTTCCGACCTATCAGATGCTATAGACCGCCATGCTGCTAATCTCTGTGATCTCTCCCAGGAGACTCCCCCTCACGACACAAAGAACCAAACCAGGTGGTCCCACTCATCTTTATTCCCATCAAACCTGCTTTACCCAGTTCTGTCAAACCTTTGGTTCTAGCCGTCTCACTCTCAACAGAATCATCATTCAACCTACCTGAAAATCTCCCTAAAACAAAGTTCATACAACGACTCTGAATATTGCTCATACCCATGGAGAGGTGACTTGTAGGCTGATGGTCCTCTGGAGCTCCTCATGGGTCCTATGGCACTTTGAGTCAACTCCCTGACTCTTTCTTCTAAGGCCAAAGACATGGTCCGCTGGAGGGTGTGCCTTAACCTGGTTAGGCAACACAAATGACGGGTTACTGATACATGGACAACAGTTTGATAAAAACAAATACGCTCAGTAGGTGGACTAGGTGGAGCTGTGATGTCTTTACCTGCTCCTGCTCCTCCCTGCTGCCGGGGCAGTACGAGTCCAGCAGTCTCAGATCCAGCATAGACTTCACCATAAGGGCACTGTCGGCACTGGCCGTCCTCCTTGACCAGCGGCGGCGAGGGAGCCGACCATCTGAGGCCTCCTGGTGAGGCATAAAGAGCGGTTTTCAGCCAAAGAAAGCTGCAGCTTCAGGCTTCAGCCTTGGGTTCTCCTGAAAAGTCTCAGATCTAAAACGCACAGGTCTAATTTGCAATATCCTGCTGTAAATGTAGGTTTCGACGTTACGCTCTTCTAGATTCTCAGTTGGTAAGAAATCGAAATCTGTCTCTAAACGTAATGATCGAAGGTCTGTTGCACTGACCTTCCTGCTGTCTCTGCTGGAAGCCTCGCTGTACGCTCCTGAGGGGAAACAATGACAACAGGCTTCATCATTCACATCATCACACCAGCACAGACGACCCGAGTTAAAGCGACACCCGAGACGTTTGTAAGCTTTAAAACTTTGTGCTTCTGCCTCGTTGTGAGACTCATGGGCTTGATAGTACTGAACAGGCCCTGGCACTTAGGATTTCAAGATTCATTTGTGGAACAAAGATACCGTTTCCAAAACCTCTGGTGTTACTTTAACCTCCTCACCACAGCATAAAGGCTCGCTCGCATGTAAGATTATGATTAGCGTGATGACAAAATGACAAAAAAACAAGACTTTTTATCACTTGGCCGGCCAAATGTTCAAGTGACCATAAATGACTCACATCCCGCGATGGACACATGATTAACTCATTGACTGGCAGCCATTTTCAGAACAGAGAGTCCCATACTGCCAGTTTTTTTAGCATTTTGACTGATTTTTCAAGAGCCACAGAATAGTTTGTGCTATGACTATGTAAACACCGAACACACCAAAAGAAAGAGTAGACTCTCTTCTTTCATCAGGACAAAAAATTTGTTTCTACCTTATTCCGTTCTTCCTCGACTTCCTCGGCGCCATTTCTCGCATAGCGAACCGTTACCTTTTTCTTAATTGCCTACAGTCTATGCTCATCTCCCATCAAAAGTGGCACTGCTACCTAGAGGGTGAATTTGTTACTACATACTCTGTCTAGAAGCCGATATTTACGGACAAGCTTTAGCAGATCGTCCCCCAGCCACTCTCGTTGAAAAACATAAAAGACGTCGACAGACGTCTTTGGCAGTCAACGGTTGTATTTGAGCTGACGTCTATAGACGTCTTTGGCAGCCAATGAGTTAAACACATGGGCAGTGTGAGAGCGCCTTTAAGATATCTTGGTATCTCACCTGTCTCCACCAGGCCTCCTGTGTTGACCACATAAGAGCGGTCGAGCTCCCCCTCGCCCACCTCCTCTTCCTCCTCCTCCACGTCAGAGTCAGATGACATGGTGACGACACAAGGAGCAGGCGTCTCTTTCCTGCTGCCAGACAGCATCGTCACACCGTTAGGGATCTTTGCACTATTCTCACTCCTCAAACCAGGGGTCGGGAACCTATGGCTCGCGAGCCAGGTGTGGCTCTTTTGATGATTGCATCTGGCTCGCAGATAAAACAAAATATTCTCACTTGTATACAAATACAAGCTACAAATCCATCGATTTTTCACGGCTCATGTCCTGTTCAGGGCTGCAGGAGCAGAGCGCTCTGTGCAGGGGCAATTGTCCATTATTTTGATTTGATGATACTGGACTACGTTGGCCGTTGCAGCGTAAAACAGGTAAACGCCCCCTTTTGAATCAGTCTGCTCAGTCATTAGCTCAAAGCTAACCCTTCGACGAAGAAGATGGCGAAAAGAAAAAAAAAGATGACGAGTATCGTACATTTCAGGACGAGTGGACTGAAGAATTCGCCTTTGTGGAGAGAGCAAATTCTGCGGTGTGTCTAATTTGCAATGACAAAATTACATAGATGAAACGATCGAATGTAAAGCGGCACTTCGACACGAGTATTATAACAACATTATTCAAAAGAATAAATTCAGAGGCTTATTATACTGACATTTAGTTGAATTCACTTTTAAAATATATTATATGGCTCTCACTCAAATACATTTCCGAATTTTTTGCTTTCATGGCTCTCTTAGTCAAAAAGGTTCCCGACCCCTGCCTCAAACAAACACGTTTCTCATCTTTTTTCTTTCCTCCATGCCACAAAGCTAAAACTGCTCCTCCAGCTCTTACCTCAGCTTTGTGGCTCTCTGCTGAGGTGCATTCTGGGAGTTGGGTGTGGTGCTGGGGGGTCGGAGCTCGGCAAGCCGCTGCTTCATCCTGATGGTGATCTCCGGACTCAGGCGCCACACAAAAATGCAGCTGCACGCCCCCCCAACACACAGGATTCACGGGTCAGGCGAAGGGGTCAGACTCAGCCACATGCCGCTTTGACAAACAGGTGAGGCCTACCTGTCTCCTGACACGGTGATGAGGTGTCTGCAGTCGCTGCTGAACTTCAGCCCCGTCACGATCTCTGAAACGCCAAACACACGCACGCCGTTACCGCTCCAATTCAACAAGGGGACACACACTGACCGACACATTACAGACCGACACACACAACAGCAGGCACCTGAGTGTCCGAACATGGTGGCCACGCATTCCCCGGAAAAGAAGTCGTATATGCTGATGTTTTTGTCCGAGCAGGAAGTGGCGATGTAGAGTCCTGACGGGTCGATCTGCACCTGAGGGGGCGGGGGGAAAAAGGGGGGTTTGTCTTCTGTTCCAATGGAAAGCTGCCGCCACTGGCAACCAGAGAGTGACCCACCTTAATGACAGTCCCGTCTTCTCCCTGGGAACCTTTATACAACTTCTTCTGTTTTCCATTGCTGGTGTTAAAGATCCTGCAAAGCAGACAGTGGGCAGCCTTTTTTTAACTTTTCCGCACGTACGCAATCTAAATGTGACGCCCTGTGATATAGGCCATAGGCTGAAGCCTGTATCGTTCAGGTTCGCTCCACCTATTTAGGGACTACTAAATGAGACCTTTAAAAAAATCCTTAGTGCATTTTGAGCTCATAACCAAAAGTTCTCCAATTGCTTTGCGCCAGTATTTTTACAATAATTACTTAAAAATGTAACTATTTCGGTAGCCTGATCACACCGGTAAACTACGCTCGAATCAAGCCGCCTAGCCGTTAGCCAATCAGAGCGCGTCCTTCAGGTACGCTCTGCCATCCAGAGGCGAGAAGAGAAGAACAACAACAAACATGGCTGCTCCCGTGGAGCAGCGTATTCCCGTTGATCAGACAAAAAAACGCAAGTAAAATGAGGATTATATATGCATCACACACATATCATCGGTAGACAAAGAACGGACACAGCCACTAACAGTTGCTCATGGAAGAAGCTGGTCGTATGTGCCCGTAAGTGGCTAGAAATTGACGGAATTGACCGCATGTTGGCGGAAGGCCACAAGACAAAGAAAGGTACATTGGTCCAAGCAGAAACTATAAATACTAGTGATTAAATAATTTGAAGACAGCATCTTTGTTTGTGGCTTATAATCAAAAGCAAAAGTAATATATTTGTTGGTAAAAAAAATGCATGTGTAATTGGTGCCAGCCCAAGCCTGCTCACATCATTATGAAGTAGGTGTATGAAGGCTATGTGTAGGGCCTCAAAAATAATAAAAGGCATTATTGTGATCTTGAAGTGATGATAGCCAAACTGCCACCTTTGGCACCCGTTTTCTCAAATACTGGCAGGAATCCCATGGAGAACTTTTTTTTCCCAGGTCGAGTACATATTCAAGATTGGAAAACTGCTATAGAAAAGTAGTCCCCAGGATAGTGGAGCGAAATCCTATTTCTAGCCACATTTTGAGCTTCAGCCTATGGCCTAATAGTTCCGATGTTTTAAACCAGAAAGAATGAAGGAGCTGCTGATCTTTTCAGCATTAACTACCATGCTGAGCCATAGTGTTAAAAATAGACCAACATCTGTGGTGCTGATGGCCATACTGTCTACAGTTCATGGCTCAGTGACTGGACGCGGTCAGCTCGGCCCCCCTGGTGGGATTTACCTGATGTTGCGGTCCTGGCAGCCCACGGCGGCGTACTTCCTGGTGGGTTCCACGTCCATGTCGTACAGAGTGGTTTTCCTGACAACGTGATGCGTCCGCGTGAACTCCAAACCTTCCCCTATCTGAGGGAGGACGAAAGAGAGACGAACGGGAAGACGCTCTGTTAAACTGAACAGCGTTTAGCTGTTATGCTGCACACAACTGGAACAAGCTACCAGCAGAACTCAAAACAGCCCCAACTGTAAGCACTTTTAAATCCCGGTTAAAAACATTTCTCTTCTCATGTGCTTATGGCTGAGCTTTTTTTTAAATATTTTTGTAATATGTTCTTTTAACATTGTAATCTTGGTTTTGCAAAAGCACTGGAGCTGTAACCAACATATTGCTTTTTCCTTTGTTCCTGCTTTTAACTGTGTTTGAACCTTTTTAAAAAAAAAATTGTTTGTTTCTTTGCTTGTTTTTTTTTTATGCTGTTTTATGCTTTTCTTTTATTTAAAATGTCTTGTCTTAATGTAAAAGCACATTGAGTTGCCGCTTGGTATGAATTGCGCTATATAAATAAAAATGCCTTGCCTTGCCTTGAACTCAATTCTTCCAGCTATCTCAAAGTGTCTATTTCTCTATTTACATGTAGAATTTTTTTATGAATTTTCCAGAGATGTGTTTACACACAAACAAACAAAAAAAAGAAAAAGAATCGACCCGTTTACTTTTAATCTGTACTAAAACTGCACTAAAACTATTCTAAACAGTTACTTGTGATGCTTATGTTGTTTATTATATATTCTTTTTTATGCCTTTGCCTGCCTAGGGACTACGGATGAACCTCCTGCACTTGTTTGCTCTGCTGGACCAATCTAAAATGCCATGACACCTAAGACTATGTGGACCACATTATCTCCAGGAGGATCTAACTGTAAGCTTCCATTATTTTTATTTGCGATTTTTGTGTGTTGTTTTTGTTCAGATGTCCTGTATTCATTCTCACACCTGATAAGAATACCTACTATCTCACCTTCCAATGCCACGTTTAATGTAACTGGTAAATTTCAATATGAGTCGGAAGTTTGTATTCAGGTTTGCATGTTGTTATAAAAAAATAAATAAAAATAAAGTTAAAAAAATAAAAATAAAAATAAAAGTGATTCGGTTACTCTTCACTGAGACGCTGAGCTGACCTGCTGAGCTGTCCGGAAGTAGATGCTTTTGTCGGCTCCACAGCTGATCATCCGCACCTTCCCTTCGGTGGCTGGTGGGCAGGAGAAGAGCAGAGGTCAGCTAGCTAGCGGCCGCTTAACGACGGCGCGGGACGCACGCTTAGAGAGGTCAGAGGTCAGAGACCGGCAAATCTGACGGCAGTGATGGAGGACGAGTGCTCGTCCAGAGTCTGGACCAGGCTGTAGTCTTTGCCCGCGTCCAGGATGTGGATCAGGCGGTCCCGGCTGGCTGTGGCTAACAGCTGGAGTCCTAAAAGAGACGGAGAGAGAGAACATCGACATGAGACATTCGGCTGCTGAAACGCACGTGTCCTTCACCGGTTTATATTCTTTTATTCGTACATTTTTTGTTTGTCGTCAAAAAGACAAAAAACGTGTCACACCGCTGCAGATGTTTCCACAAACTGTCCCAAATGACGAATGATTCCCTCTGCCTTACTTTTTTTTTTTTAATTAATTTTTTATTTGGAAAGGCAAATTACAATTATTTTGTACAATCCAGCTTCCACCACATTGGAAGTATGAGAATGAATAACATAAGCCCAACCAGGTTTTTTTTTTTGTATAATAACAAAACATCCATAACAGAAGAGTGAGTGGGGGGATGGAGGGTCTGGTCTGAGTTTTCTTATGTTAGGGGAAAAACACAATCAAGAGCGTAAGTTTGCCATAACCCTGAGCCAAAGTACAATACACAGTGAAACAGTACTTGCATGTAATAGACATATTTAGTCCACAGGAATTACTGATTTTATATAGTTTGTCCATTTAGACCAGATCTTGAAGAATAATTCCCTTCGGCCTTGGACAGAAAAAGATATCTTCTCCAGAATGTAAATGTCCTGTACAATCTTGAACCAGTCCTCAACAGTAGGAGCTTCAGGCTTCAACCATTTTCTAGTGATTGTCTTTTTGCTTGCTGCCAGGAGCACCCACAGCAGTTTTTTATCTTCCAGAGTCCAGTTATCAAGTGAAATGTTTCCTAAGTATAGGGATTCACATTTACATGGGATCCTTTCAGTAAAGATGTTATTCAGGTGGGAACACATTTGTTCCCAAAAACCTTTAATAACCGGACAACTTAGGTGGGTTTTGAACTCACAGGCCCGACTTTTCCACTTGTTAAATTGGGAATTATCTCCCGTTTTCTGTTGTTTTTTTGCTCGAGGAAAAAACAAATCCCTCTCAGTGTGAATCATCCTGCTCAGCTGGTGTGTGGGTGTGTGGATTCACAGCATTCCTCTGGCTGCGGAGTTGTGGAGGAATGTTGAGGCTGCACGTTTAAACCCAGTGATACGTCCGCTCTGCGCTCCATGTGTCAAGGAGCTGTCGGGCCATTTTGAAAAATAACACAACAGAGGAGTCTTCTCATCTCCCCCAGACACAGATCTTCACCCAGCTACAGTACTTTTGACTCGGGCTCAGCTGTCACAAGCAGATCGGTTTAAAACTGGGCTTTAACAACCACGGTTGCAGTTTGATTGGCAGCTAAAGACCAAACTCGGGGTGTCTGAGGCAAGCCGGGCAGAGTTTGGACTCACAGCCATAAGAAAATGTTCATACATGACACAGACCGAAATTCCAGTCTGAGAAATGTACGCCTGGAGAAAGCAGACTCTTATTTACTTTGACACTCTTTCCTCGACTGCAGAGTGTTAGTACAACGTGGTCTGTTACAGGTCCATGTGTGAGTTACCCTCTGTTGAGCTCACCTTTAAAAACCTTCATGAAGGTTCATGAAGCAGACACAACATTACCGTCAGGCCTGAAGCTACTTAAATGAGGTCAGGGCTCTGAGAACCACATTTCTCCCTCTGTCAACCCATTATTGTGTGACCTGCTGAAAAAATAGGCTTCGTCCCCTTATAATTACTGTGTTAGGTCCGGTTGTTGTTTCAGGAAACAGCTGGACTTAAAGAAACTTTACAACTAGGCAGACGTTCTGCTTTTAAGAGCACTATCATGACTAATCCCATTGAATGGAGTTTCTAACTCCAAAACAGTCTTTTCTATTGTCTGCATTTGGACGTGCTGTCCTCTGAACAGGTGATTCTGTGTTCATTTTATTATTATCTAGTCTGTTTTTGAAAAAAAGGCCATTATTGTTAGGAACAGCTAAATAATAGCCCCATCATTAAAAACACTCACTGAGTGGAAAGACTCGGACTTGGCTGACCACAAATGCTTCCGTGTTGTTTACAGGGGTGTGTTTACGTGTTGGGACGCAGAACGTGGTCAATATTTATCTTATGTTGTGTATAAGGCCTGATGAATTGTATTCCAGTTGCAAATGCACAACGGGATGATGCGGTCTAACATTTTCTGGGGATTTCCCCGTCGTGTGTTCAGCGTGTCTGACCCGTGTGGGAGGAAAAAATACACGTTATGCAGAACGTGTAAACATGACACAGTCTCACCAGTGTCTGGTTTGGAGAACTCGAGGCAAAGGATCTCCGAGTCGTGAGCTTGGACATTCAAGATCTCTTCCATGGTGTCCAGATCATGAATCCTAGAGCACACAAACACAATCGGCACACGGTATTACACATAGTGGAGACACGCTGATGCTATCAGAGTCCTCTTCTGTGGAACCAGGTTCCAGTTTGGGTCCTGGAGGCAGACTCCGTCTCTACATTTAAGAGCAAGCTTAAGACTTTCCTTTATGATAAAGCTTATAGTTAGGCCTGGTTTAGGTGAGTCCACCCTTAGTTATGCTGCTATAGGCCTAGACTGCCGTGGGATTTCCCATGATGCACCGAGCTCCCCTCTCCTCGTCTCTCTCTCCCTCTCAGTGCAACCTCATTCCATTAATTCATGTTACTAACTGGAGTCTTTCCCTTTCTCGTAGTTTTGTGCTTACTCGCCACCCTCCTCTCTCCTCCTATCACTTCCTGCAGATGTTCCTGGATCTGGAGCTGTGGGGTCTGGAACTGTGGTTGGGAGTCTTCTGCTCCCCCTGTGTTCCTACTCGACACCCTCTGCTACAAATACAACTACTGTTCCTAGTCCTATTGCTATTATTACTGTTAGCATTATCATTAACATTACTATCAATATCTGTACCGCTTTTCATCCAGCCTGTGTTACTGTTTGGGCTGCCTCCCCCTGCTCCCTTTCCTCTCTCTGTCCTTCTCTCCCTCTCTCTCTCACCTCCAACTGGCCTAGGCAGATGGCCGCCCACCCTGAGCCATGGTTCTGCTCGAGGTTTCTGCCTGTTAAAAGGAAGTTTTTGCTTGCCTGTGTCGCCTAGTGCTTGCTCGTGCAGGGAATTGTTGGGTTTCTGTAGATAACTTCAGAGTAGGGTCTGACCTGCTCTGTTTGGAAAGTGCTATGAGATAACTGTTGTTGTGATTTGGTGCTATATGAATAAACTGAATTGAATTGAATGCTGTTTTTTTTACAGCGCCCTCACCTCAGGACTCCCATGCGGTCCCCAGAGGCCAGGTGCTGTGCATCTGGACTGACTCTGAGGGTCCTGATGCCCACCCTGGTCTGGTCCACCTGCTGCCCCTCTGACCCATATGAGCTTATCTTTTCTGTGTTTCCACTAGAAGAAGTGAGGCTCTCCGTGTCCAGGAGGCTGGTGACATTACTGTCCACGTAAACAATCTTCTGCAAGTCCTGAGGGGAACGAGACGTGGGAGATTAGAGTTGTGTGACGTATGGCTTCAGGGGAGATGGGGGGTGGTGCACGGGTGAGGGTGTAGGTGTGAAAGTCGTACGTGGCTCAAGATGTTCCTCTGCAAGACATTGTGCCCGTCGATGCTCCACAGTCGGATGGTGTTATCCGAGGAGCAGGACAGGAAGGATCCGGGGGGGATTTGCGCCTCTCCCTTCCCTGTCCCCTCAGTGTACACCTGCAGGACATGAGGAGGGATTACGTGAGTTTGTAGTTGAGAGACCTGTTTGCTCAGCTGCTTTTCAGGATATCTAGGGGAACAGGTACACTGAAAAAACCTGGATCAATCAATGTGGTTGCATAAATGTTGTTTGCATGCCAATGGAACAGCCCCTGAAATTTCATTGCACACATAGTATCTTTGTTCTGGTGGAGTGACAAAACAATGACTTCTAGAATGACTTCTATTCTGTTCTATGTTGTTGGAGCCTTTAGAGCCTCAGAAACACTCCGGCAGTATGACTTTCGCTTGGTTTTAAAACACACTGACCTCGAGGCTCCATACGCAGGAGGAGTGGTAGAGGGCAGAGTAGAGTTTTCCCGCCCTGCGCAGATCCTGAAGGTCTCGGACGTCCCAAACATAAACACTGTGATCGTTGTAGACGCAGGACAGCCAGTGATTGGTGGGGTCGTATGTAACGGCCACGCTATCCGGGTAAGGGCTTTCTGCTTTGCAGGAGAACAGCTGACTGAGGAGAAAGAGCCGGGGTCATGTGTTTGAGCGTTATGCAAACCAAATCTGACAATAAATGGATACCACGGTGGGTGAACCCGTGCTTCCAACGCGTTTGGGGGTGTTACCTGGCGTCCACCATACTGGCGATGTCAGCCCCCAGACAGTGGGGGCGGGGCAGAGTGCAGAGGAAGTGCAGGTTGACGGGACTGAAGGCTCGAACGGTGCCGTCCGAGCAGCCGCAGAAGATGAACTCATCCGTGACGGACAGACACGTGGCCTGGGACGCCTGCGGACACACGGACCAGAGCTCAGAGGGTTAACCCTTCTCATACATCGACCCAGCGCCCGGGCGGAAAACGAAACGGAATGTGATGGAGCGGCACGATGCCGAGGCCGCGGGTGGTGGGCAGAATGACGCCAGCTGGCTAGGTGGACCGGCTGGTTGTGAATGGGAGCGGCGTGTTATGAAGAAACCAGTGATGAGGGTGACAGGAAGGAAGAGGCTGCGTCCAGATCCTCCGCATTCTTTAAGATGAGCACGGTGTCAGAGCAGTGGAATGTGTATGATCTGCAGAGGGTGGAAGCCGGGCTTTTCCACTAGCACCTAGGCCTCAACTATGCTCCGTTTGTTTTTTGTTGCTTTTCCATTAGGAGCTGGCACTTGCTAACGGTTACAAATTTATCACCGACTCGGCCGGGGATTCCAAGTTGGCTGAGTCAGGCCAAAACCTTTTCGGCCAGGGACTCACATAGGGATGTCCCAATCCAGCTTTTTGTACCTCCGATCTGATACCGATATTGTATTTGCACTTCCAATCCGATACCAATACCGGACGATACCGATCCCGGCCTATCAGAGCATGTATTAAACCTTAAAGTTATTTAGCCTACTTACTTAGTTGTCAGACTCATTTTGAACAGGGATTTACTCTGATAACAACTTAATGGTTAGGACAAAGGCCTGTGGGTTAAGAAATGCTAATGCTAGTGTGGGATTGGACTTAAAAAAAAACTGGATTGGCAGTCTGGATCGGCATTTTCTCATGCCAGCCGATACGCAGTTTTTTGCGAATATCGGCAGCCGATCCGATTCAAATATCGTATTGGGACAAGCCTAGACTTACATGGCTAGACGGGCCGTGAAAGCGAATCAGCAGTGGCAGCAACAAGCCTCCGATTGAGTCCTTTCTGTGATCATCAACGTTTAAATGCCTTATACGCAAACCAACACCGAGGTTCAGCTGGTAGATGTAAGTAACTGTGTGCCGACGACAAAAGGCGAGTAGGCCTCAACAAGTACTAATGGAAAAGGGCCATCACAAGGATGTAAACCCAAACTGTGGAACAAGGCAGCTAGATGATAAAGAGTGGGGTTCGGAAAAAGAAAACGACCCTATCAAACATGGTAGTTGGTGGACACGTAATAAAATACTTGTGTGATGGAGGTGCGGCAACCAATAAGACCACAACTTACACAAGAAGAGTCCACTTTCTGCCAAGGGGGGAGAGGTGGAAACAAAGGTATGGACTTTAGAGTAGGGACATCAGAGTGGAGGTGTGGACGTACGGCAGCAGAAACTCAAAAAAGCTCTGCTCCCGCAGCCAAACTGAGCTTGACCCGTGCTGTGGTCATCCCGAGACGGCGCTTGGACTCACCCGCAGCTCCACCCACTTGTTCAGGAGTCTCCGATCGTTGAACTCACACAGCAGCCCTGAGGAGGTGATGCAGAAAGTGGAGGCGGAGTGACGGCCACGCCCACACGCCACATCGCTGAAGAAGTTATTCCTGAGTTCGCCGAGGAGCCCCGAGCGCCCCAGCAGGGGGACCGTGGCGTTGACCTGCATTGGGGAAGACACCATGGGTCAGTCGGCAGCAGGCTCGCACCCACAGCTGAGTACAGGCTCACAGCGAGGCGTGGCACCTTGGAGGTCTTGGTGTGGTCGAGGTACCAGAACTTCACGTGTCGGTTACCGGCTGTGACAAAGTACGAGCTGTTGTCTGAGAAGGAGACTGCAGTCACTTTGCTGGACACCTTGTTGGCTGCCACGACAACGTTTTTCTGAAAGACAGTCAGAAAATGACAGGCCGTACGGTGGTAGAGTAAGCTTCCGATCCCAGCTCCCACCGGCGCATCAAGCCTCTTGCATACCTTCCAGTTCCACACGTTGACCATCATGTCGTGCTGGTAGCCCACGCTGACGATGTATTTTCCATTGGGAGAAAAGGCCACGCAGGCAATTCCATACTTGTGCTCCTGCAGCTCACAGACCTGAAGGCGCTCCGACACCTCCCAGACCCGGACGGCTGGCATGTGACCGCTCTGAGGACGGGCAGCACAGAGGGCACGTTCAAAGAAAAGCCAACTCTGCGTTCTACCGTATGACACTGAAGTGGACGTTTGGATTTGAGAATGGAACTGAGCCTCTACACCACACTCACCTCCCCGGTGACGACATATTTCCCATCAGGAGAAAACGCCAATGTAGTGATTGCCTTCCTGAATAAAACACACGCACAAAAACACACACAGTCTGTTAGTGATGATCAGTAAAAGAGCTGGAGGGGTTCCTGTGAGCGTATGAGGCTAAATGGAGGGATCTCTAAACCGGTTAGTTTGGAAAACTGAGCAGACAGGAGGCACGGCGTGCTTGTCCGGTTAAGACTTACCTTGATCTGTTCAAGATGTGGAGCTGTTTGTTCTTACGAGGATTCAGCAGGACGACAACACACCTGAGAACACACAAGATTGCGCGCTGACTTACACAAGCAAACAGAGTGAGGTCAGAACACACATGAGTGCAACAGTGAAGCCTCAGTGATGCCGGTTGAGCGGAAACCAGGTTGGAAGTTTTCATCTAGACCGTTTTCTTTTAGATGGCCCTTAAGGTGAGCAGCAATGGGAGACTGGCGGTGGCTCTGTACTGTGACAGGACATCAGGATCGTGAGACGGTTTTTTCAGCAGTGGTCTGATGATGGTTCTCTTTTGAGGGGGGAGGGAAATGACCAGTTTGGGAGGAGTGGATTTTTGCTCTTTTTTACAATCTATAGGTCCTTGCAGCTATCCAAACACCACTTCTTCTCACTTTCTTCTAGGGTTGTCAGGATACTAAAATTTTCAACTCGATACCGATACTCAGGAAAATACTCGATACTCGATACCATTTTCGATACCACAAGGATAAAAACAAAGACCCCAAAGTTTAACAGAATTTTGACAGGTTAGTGTCTTTAATTTCAAACTGACCTGTTACTCATGTTATCTTGGTTGGCGGTGGTATCGATACTTTTTAAAATGTGTATCGTATCTGGATACAACATTTTAGTATCGATACTTTTTTAAGTATCGATACTTTTGACAACCCTACTTTCTTCTCACATCACAGAATGACTCCCTAAGGCAGTGTTTTTCAACCTTTTTTGGGCCAAGGTACAGTTTTTCATTGAAAAAAATCTCGAGGCACACCACCAACCAAAAATGTTAAACAAATCTGTATCCGCCTATAGTAACACTATATTAATTCTTATCTTATTCTTATGTTATCTTAAGTGTCTTGACTAGGTATCAAATAAACACAAAAATGTATTTTTATCATATTCTATATTTCTTCTTTCAAATTGCTCTTAACATGTCCACTTCAATATGCAAAATTAAATACAAAATCTAGTCATAAGGAATTATTACATGATTACTCCACCAGTCACAAGAACAGCACAGACACTCAAAAATGGAATATTATTTGCAGATAATTAATTCCTTATCAAAATTATTTTTTAAACCAAATAGGTGAAATGTCTACGGCACACCTGACCATCACTCACGGCACACTAGTGTACCGAGGACCAGGGGTTGAAAAACACTGCCCTAAGGTACCAGAAAAACACTAAGAGGTGAAACAGCTGATTGTGTCCATGGGTGCAGTGGACATCAGAGAGGAACAGTCTGAAATCTTTAAAATGAGACTACAAGAAACTCTTTGAGTCTTTTGAGTCTTGGCTAAGTGGAAATACCAGAGTTCAGTAGTGGACCCAAACAGGGACAGGAGAACAAACAAATTCAGCCAGCTGCTTCAGCTAAACACATGGCTTGCCAAATCTGTGAGTCCTGAGGACTGCGTCTCATTTAGAATTTTAATCTTTTCTGGCAAAGAGGTGTTCTGTCTCCACATCCATGGATTCAGGAAAGGAGGCAACCACTACAGCCGCAGAACCTTCTTCACCTCCATCATCTGAACACAGCAGCTCATCCATCACCCTATCATCAAGGAAAGTCGCAGCCCTATCCCTCCTCAGCCTGATCCACCAACCAAAGCCCCTCCAGCTCAGCCCCCGTTATCAGGACCAAAGCTGTCTGCACTCTAAGACCTGCTAAACCTCTCATCACAACCAGAGGCTCGGAGATAGTGCCCTTTTTAAAACAATACCTACTATCAAACCATATAGCTTACATGAGAGGGACAGTCAGATTGTCCAATCACAGAAACCTTTTCCATATCCCTTGCAAGAACACGGCTTCCAGTTCAGCTCAAACATGCGGTACCCAACGTCTGATCTTTAAGTAAGAAATCGTTCATTATTTATCATTTTATTTCCTGTCATAAGCTTGATTTTATGGTTTTAACTGAGACCTGACTGAACAGAAACACAGCTGATGCAGTCCTGATTGAGGCTAGTCCTCCTCACTTCAATTTTGTGTCACGACAAAATCAGAGGGGTGAGGGGGGTTATACCATACTGAGGGACAATGTACTACAATATAATCCATCCACTTTTTAACTCATTCGCTGCCAAAGACGTCTATAGACGTCTTTTCAAATCCAACCGCTGACTGCCAAAGACGTCTATAGACGTCTTTTATTTTTTTCAATGCGAGTGGCTTGGGGGACGATCGGCGAAAGTTTTTCCGTAAATATCGGCTTCTAGACAGAGTATGGACTATCAAATTTACCCTCTAGGTAGCTGTGCCACTTTTGATGGGAGATTAGCATAGATTGTAAGCAAATAAAAACAAACGCAATGGTTCGCTATGAGAGAAATGGCGCCGGTGAGACGCACGTCGAAGAAGAACGGAATACGGTAGAAATTTTTTTTCCTGATGATAGAAGAGAGTCTCCTCTTTCTTTTGGTGTGTTCGGTGTTTACATAGTCACAGCACAAACTATTCTGTGGCTCTTGAAAAATCAGTTAAAATTCTCAAAAAACTCTGGCAGTGAGCGACTCTCTGTTCTGAAAATGGCTGGCAGTCAATGAGTTAATTGACTTGAAATTGTGCTCTACCAATAAAGTGGCCTTGCCATATGTTAAAAGATCATAATGAGTTGGGTGGGCCAGAACGAGCATCATGAATGAATTTCATTTTCGATTTCAACAAGGCCATGAAGTTATTCCATTGTTCTTCCGTGGACAGTGGTTGGCAAAGATTGTGGTTTAAGGAGATAGTCTACAGAGGAAAAAAGCTGTCTGGAATTTCCCGGACAGTTCCTAATGGCACTAGAACAAAACTGTGATGGTGCATCTTTGAGGATTACTGGGCTCTGAAGCTCTCACATCAAACCCACGCATGGGATGTGGCAGTGAGGCGAAATTTGTTTGTTCCAAGCATTTTTATTTGCTTTTCTTGCTGACGGACACTGAAATCCACTGATATGGCTGACCAGAGCCAAACTGGGAGTAAAAAAACCCTCTGCGGTAGCTTCAGGGGACATAACAGGGTTGACGAAGAACTCCAAGTTCCTTGATAACTGGAATGCAGGATGGGGTCATTGACTTGTTAAGATTCATTTTGGTGGAGTAGCTCAACATTCTGGAGTCCAAACTTGGAGAAGCTCACACGTTAGCTTAGTGGCCGCTGTCACTTTTGCCAGGTTAACTCCCTCGCAGCAATAACTACAGGCTGTCCTCGGTGAGTACAGCGTCTGGGATCATGGCGGTGAGTGGATCCTGGTTGTCCAGGCTGCATGCCGGCTGGCCATCAGGACCAAGCCTGCTTTAATCATCAGTTATATACACCGGCAATTGGTATGCTCCAATTAAAAGCAGATATTTTTGACTAAGAAAAAGAATCATACTTTTACAGCTGGTGGAGATCCAGCTCAGGATAGCCAGGACGGGACAAAAACACTCATTTGATTGCAGGTCATGTGCGCACACTACATGGTCGATGAGCAGCTGGCTGAACCAAACACAGTCATACTCGTGTGGGACTGAGCAGATAATTGTGTAAAGGTTTGGAGAATTAGGTGAGGCCCAGCTTATCCTGATGCTGCAGAAGCTTACAAGCAGACATATAAGCTGTGACTGTCACCATCCAGAGCTGCATCGTGTTATATGATACTTCCAACAGGGGTGTCGTGTGAGGTTGTTTCAACAATGTGGCGTAAACAGATGAAGGTCTTTCCACATAAGGCTGCTGAAATAAAAACATACACACACACACTCCTTGTGTGATTCACACAGCGTGTGCGTGTGTGTGTGTGACTGCAGAAACATGATACACACAGTGGCTCTTTGTCTGGAAGCTGCTGGATCAGCAGTCAGTGAAATTGTTCTTCACTGGAACATTAAGCGCAGTTGTAGTTTCTATACATTTTAGGATATAGGTGTGTGTGTGCATGTAAGCTTCATCAAGGTCAAAGTTAACCTCCTTTCATCAGTGTTTCATCTAGTTGGGCCACAACACCTCCAGGAGGCAGGACCGTGTCAGTGAAGGTCCTCATATATATATATGTATATGTGTATGAACATACACATTTATGTACAGGTATTTTAATGAGTTGTTCCAACAGAGAATTACACGAATCGGAGCATCACAGTCTATCTTCCTAAGACCCTGAACACCCGTCTCTTACCGCAGCAAAAATGATTAAAGAGCTAAAAAAAAGTCTCCAAAGGATCCAAACCACGTAATTTTATCACTGAGGTGCTTTTCTCTAGACAAGACCGAGCACGTCGGACCTTCTGGAGAAGACCCTGTCCCCAGAAACCTCCCATACCCATCGTCCTGACAATATTTCACAATCAAGTGCATGAGGACATACAACAGAAAGACCTGACTGTCCGGACAGGGCCCGGTTCACCCAGCGAGACCTCTGGATGGCAACAATGGCACACAGACTTCCTTCATGTGTCCTAAGAAAAAGCCATGGAATACATGAACAATGCCACACCTCAGAGGCATCAATACCAATGCTGGGAGATTGAGTTTAGCTGGAATTCAGTGAATTCTGCTGAATAAATGGCTAGTGACAGTAGATTATCACACAGACACATCAAGTGCCTCATAAGTCCTGATATGGTATTGTATTGGGTACCAGGCAGACATATTTCTCTTAGCAATTTAAGTAAACAATGTAAACATCTTGTCTCGTACCATCAATCCCACATGATTGCAGTTTTAACGAAGAGAAATCTATCGTTCTCGCTGAAGAAATCAATAACTGAGAAGGACGCTGACCACGATCCACTTTCCTTTTCAATATGCTTGGACCAAATGGATAAACTGCATTATTCTTGGGAACTAAATCCCCAGCTCCACGCAGATCAGGAGTTCGGTAAATACTTTAGACATCACATTTTATTTGACCTTAAAAAGAACAACAGTCCTGGAACCTCTCCCTACACCGTTTGGAAGTGTTCGAAGCCTATTCCAGGGATAGTATCGTCGCATTCGAAGTATCAAGTAAAAAGCAAAACACGACCACATTAAATTAGAACAAATCTAAGCAGGAGATAATGAAAATGCTCAATCTTCATCAACAACTCTACACAGAAGAATAGCGTAATGTGATGTAACTTCAGAAATGGGTAAGGTTAATAATTAATTGCTAATTGATTGTTAATAGTTAATTGCTGTAAGACACATTGTTACACCCATCGGAGGTCAATGAAATAAATGTTAGCCCAGCATAAATAAACAGGGAAAAAAATCCAAGTATCCATGTGTGTGCACCCCCCCACCCCCATGCACTGCTGTTCTGCTGCATTGCAGAGGTATTTTCGTCTCTTGGCTTAATTCAGCCGGACACATCATTCACTTCATATGTCCTCGGGTCCTGTGAGTTTATAGTTTTCTGTGTCATCAGCAGGCTGTAGAAATAAATGACTGCAGTTCCTTTTGTCCATGAAGTTAGTCTTTATTACCTAATATGCTCACGTGTATCACCCATTTTCAGACCCTCAATTAAAATGATCTGCTTCATTTGCTCCGTACAAACTGCACTGTATACACTCATCCTACGCCGCACCCCCACTGTTCCACTGACCCACTTCAGAACCGTTCAGCATTAATGGACGCCTTTCAACGCTCGAGCTGAAGCAGGACCTCAACACACACGAACCAACAATGGCTGCCACTCTGCAAAAATCTCTGCAGCTGATTGGACCGCCCAGTCTGGAGGATGCAAAGCTTGCCCTCACATTGCCATCATTCCTCTGAGACCTCCGTAAAAAAGAAATGTATGAGGGTGTAGGGAGGCCCTGCTATCTGCCAGACTTCCGACAGTGTCCACACGGATCTGCGCTCAGCTGTTCAGATATTCAATACGTGTAATCGGAGACAAACGCATTTTCCTCCTGCTGCCGAAAATTGAAGTAGCTCAAACAAACAGGTGAGCTGCTTTGAATACACACTTGAACTTGGAAACAGATTCATCTTATCACTTGCTTTCACAAACTTAAAAAAGTCCAACAAGGCACATTGATGCTCCCTGCAGGATTAGAGCTCAGTTCCTCTAAAACATTTTCAATGATAACAGTACAAATGTTTCCAAATATGCCTTAAAAAAGGGCCACTTGTAGGCTTTAAAAAAAAACTTGCAACTAAAATCAAGAAAACCCATTTTAGTGGTAGAAATGTAATCTTAATGTAATCATCATTGTTGATAGGCTATTTACCACAGACTTTTAAGGTCAATGTCACTAAACGACAATAAATCTTAATATAACCATGACTAAAATCGTAGCGAGACAACAATGTTAACTAAAAAAACGTTGTTTTCTAATCTAATGTGCCTGCGAACATTTTCCTTAACTAAATAAAACTGCATGGCTTCATAATAGAAAACACAGGTCAGAGTTTAACAACTTCAAACAACTGGACGATCATCCATCCATTACCATCCCTCTCCCATTGATCGATTGGCCACTATTCAGGGGTTTTGTCTGCCATTTTAGGGGATTTTGTTTGCTGAATGTAAGTGTGTCTTGCGCCACCTCCTCCTCCTACACCCCCTATACTTTCATTACCCCCTACCCAAACCAGGGTTTGAATCCCTTCCTACTTTATCTTTACCTCTTTTATTTCAACACCTTATCCCCCACACAAACACACTTTTACGGGTGCAGTTGGTGATAGGTGGGGGTAACTGATCACAGTGCTTGTGGCCGTAGAAGACATAGTTGTGGTAGTGTGAGGAGCAGTGATGGCTGGCATTAGGGGAGTGACTCCGGGATTCCAGTGATCACTTCCTGGAGGCCCAGCTAAATTAAACATTGATGAAAGGAGGCTCCCTCCTGATGACCCCAAAGACATCTTGGTCAGCACTGCTGGCTGGCATAATCATCTAATACCTGAATTTAGGGAAATATCCAGTCAGGTCCATTTTTTTTCTTGTGTTTACTTTGAATTTACCGAGAACCAGATCCCTAAATACTAAGAGTCCTCCACCTGAAGCGCTGGCTCAAACTTGGCCAAGAGAGAGCACTCCACCATTTTCTGGTTGAGAGCCATGGCCTCTGACTTAGAAGAGCTGACCCTCAGGTTTCCAGATCAGATTTCCTCCTAAGCATAAAGATTCTGTCCATAAACACTTATGAACCACCTTATGTTTAAACATTCTGTTGGTAAAGGATAATCCATGACGAACCACAGAAGTCCAACAACACTGCTCAGGTTAAGACCGGGAAGACCGTTCCTCTTAATTATGCCTCCCCATCCCCAGAGTTAGCCTCCCTGAGGATCGATTTGCCTCAGGACATCAAACCCCTTCGTTTTGGGTGAATATGCTCCCGAATAATTGATGAAATATTGCTGTTCCGTTTCATCTCCTGACGTGTGCTTTTAAACCACGCTGGGATTAAATTTACCACTAGGCATCTGAACACACATCGCAGAGATTTACCAGAGATTGACCACTTTGAAATATCCAAAAGAGTGAAAAATAGTTCCTCACCCTGCGGGATAGGCCAGCAGTCCGGTTCGGGGGTCGCAGGCCAATGCTCGGTTCCCCGGGGCTGTGATTCCCAGAACCTTCTCCAACGTCACCTGGAATGCAAAAAGTTGTCATTTCTTTAAAGAGTGACATTCATCACCTCAAATTTCTATTACCATCATGAATCCCACAGTTGTCCTGCACAATGCGTTTGTCTGCCTCATTCTAATCTGATCAGCCTGAGCACATTTTTTCTGGGAGGAGAAGATGCCCCATGAACAACAGACGAACTAGTCTTTCAAAGAAGGGGAGGAAAACCAGGCACATGTTAGAGCCTCTGTTCTTCTAATGCCTTGGAAAGCAGGAAAAGTTAAAATACTGTTATTGTGGAGACAATCAGTTTTTAAGCAGGAGCTTCTGCATCTTATCGACCTCCTTAAAATAGCTTTTTGGTTGTGTAGCAGCTCAGCGTTGTGATCATCTACACATAGAATTGTCTACTTGAAGAGTTCCAGTCAGGATTCAGTCAGGACCAACAGCTCTGCTGAAGTTACCGATGATCTCCTCTGGTAGTGGACTGGAGTCTGTGTTGGTTCTGTTGGGTCTCAGAGCTGATTTTGATACAGTCGATCACAGAATTCTGTTACAGAGGCTCCAACATCTTGTTGGGATTAAAGGGACTGTTCTATAGATGGTTTAAGTCATGTCTATCTGACAGATTCCAGTTTGGTCATGAAACCAGATCTAGCCAATCAGTTGTTTAGACTACAAGCATTCCTAAAAAAGATAAATATGTTGACGACTCAATTTTCTAGTTGTGCCTGCAGCTTGTCTGACGACAGGAACATACCACTGGCATCAAAAACTATTGCACTTACTGCATGCTCCGCATTGTTAAAAGTGTCCCGAATCAGCTTGTCCATGGATTCCGAAGTACCGTAAGTTCATCAACCTTTTAAACGGTTTATCCGACTGTTTAATAACATGTTGTGCAGCCCGCTCATGACCTAACAGCAGAAATCTCTGTGTGTCTGTGTGAGTGTTACCTCCTCTCACATGACTCCTCCATCAGTACCAAATCCTATTTATATTTTTACCCGTTTTCCTCTGAGTTCAGCTGCCTCACATGGCCCATCAAACTATTAAAGCCACAAGGATCAGCTGCCAGCTGTTTCTGAGGGTTTCCATTTTCTTTGGAAGAGAAGACACCAAACTAGTAGACTTTTTTTTTCTGGTTGTCTGGAGGACACTTAAAAATAGCTTTTCAAATATACACACACAGACAGACAACCAGAAAAACATTTATGTTGATAGGAATGGATACATTAAATGGCATTGTATGGATTCCATAATCTGCTCAGAAATCTTCCAGGTGCTTTTCAACATATCTAATCCATAATGATTGCTAGCATTCTACTCTTAAATAACTGTGTTTCTTTCAAGTTTCAATATGTTCTATGCGCACCAGTTACACACCACACCTCCACGCACTGGGCTCTTGATTTACCAGTCCATACCATCCATTCAAAAGAGTTTGTTTTACAGATTTCAAAGGTGCAATGAATCCGACGAGAACTGAAACTTTCTGATCACCTTCTGAAAAGAAGCATTTACCCTATCAGTTCTGCTTCATGATGAGCATCTAAGTTACCTCTGACATGAGCTCAATGTTCCAACTGAGAGATGTTTAATCATGTAATGTATTATCTTAAGGGAGTCGTGTATGATCTTGGAAGACTTCAAGGCTAAATCAATCAAGTCAAAACGAGCAACAAAATTTCTTTGTGGAGTTAGTCGATGTATTATTGAAGGCATTTCTGCTTATTAACATTCCACATTCCTGCATATCAACAGGAATGGTTCCTCAGGAAGAGGCTGACTTTGCTGTCTGGGCCCAAGCTGAACAATCATCTCATTGTTGGAGACCACAAAGTATCCTGCTGTGGAACACAATCAATTCAAGACAAAGGAAATGGATTTCAAACCAAAGGGCTTGAATATGTACTAACATAACATCTAAACACCGTAAAACAATAGTTTTGAGGTCTCAGCACCAGCGTCCCGACAGCCTGAGAATTATTTTGAATTCTTTTAGCTCTCTGTAAGGTTTCCCAATAATGATCAGAACTGTTTTGACAATGCAAGGCTGTTTGAACCCTCTTGTTCCCAAATTTAGAGCTAAAATATGGTCCAAGCTTCCTAAAGATCTGACTACAGCAAAAAATGTTCATGTTTTTAAAAGCAAACCAAAAACCTAAACTTTATTCAATGCCTGTTTTCATTGAATGTTTTTGTTTCCTGTTGTTATACTGAGGGCTCAATGTGATGACCATTGTGTGTCTGAGTGCATTTGTGTGTGTGGGAGGGAAAACTGACACAAAGAGACTTTTTCGGGGGCTTTTTCTCCTTTTTAGGTTTAGAAAAAGTGCAGTTCAGACAAGCTGATATAAAGCACTTCCTTTACTGAACTACTGACCCTTCACAAACATACACAGCTATCCAACTAATATCAGAACCCATAAAGCCTCAGTCAGTTATGGTTTTAAAAAGAAAGTCTTGTAAGGGTTACTTCTCAGACCTCTTCAGTCCTTAGAGATGCAACAGTATTATCATGTCCTGAACCTGTGCTGCAGAATCTCTATGCACGATTACTGAGCTGGTCTGAACTCATCCAGACATCTTAGTTGGATTTTTATATTACTTTTCTGGTTTAACCTATCAAATCGCTTTTATTATTCAAAAGGCTTTTGGAGGGCGTAATCCATCTCTCAGCAAACCTAAGGTTTTAAAGTGCTTTTTGGAATAAAGCACTGTCTGGATGGACCTTTAAAAGTATAAAACCAGTTCTAATGGCTTCCAAAACCAGAATACCTCCAACATCATATAAAACAAACCAAATCTTTTATTAATTTCCGACAAAAACTTCAGCCGGTTCTGGGGGATAAGTGAATCCACCATGTGAAAGGCAGCGTAAACTCTAAAACAGTTTGTCGATCCATCACAGGGACAAACACACAACCATCATCCTCCATCTACAACACGAGAAACTACGTTTTCCTGCCAGAATAAAGCAGATTAAAGACCGACCCCGTTGCATCCCTGGAAGACAGCCATCCTCCAATCAGAAGCCAAGTGCTTTGACCCAAATATGTATATGGATCTGCTCTGATATGATTACAAACACATAGGTCAGTCATAAAAAAGCACCAGGGATGGGAGGTGTGAGTCCCAGCAGTGTCTTGAAGAGAAACCTGCATCCTGGTGTGCACGTAAATGTCACTTTTTCACAACTTGTCTGAAGCTTATCAGTGGAAGAAGACTTCCATCTTTGCCTCCAGCTGCTTCGACTCGCTAATCCACACTTAAGGACATAGGAGACTCCGCCCTGCATCGGTGTGTGTTCACGCCCGCTAAGCCAACATTACAGAATCAGTCAGACAGCACACGGCAACAGGGCCAGTCATGTCCATCTTCTAATCAACTGAGAAAAGGGTGACATTTGAACAAGTTTATGGACTCGTCTATAAATAAAGTCGTAGAAACACGGCATTGTCACCACCAAAACCACCGCAGACGTCATGAATTCCTTCCCCTTTCAGCGGGCTCATTCATGACAGCGGCTCTTTGTTTTGTTTGCTCGCACAGGTCCAGCACCCTGCAGATCCATCCAGGGGGTCAGGGGGTGCATGGAGCTGGGGCGGGCAGTTTCTCTTCGGCTAACATTTTCCTTGTGCAATGGGCCCTGATCAGCCTCGACTTCTCATGACTCCTTTATTGGGCACCCAAGCCAAAAAAAGGCCTGCGTGTCCTGGCTTGAAAGGCACGAGTAAAGATGTCTTGGAGAGCGACTCCTCCAAGTGAACCACACAACAAAAAAAAAACAAACAGATTTAATTATTTCTGTGCTCATTAACACCGTAGAAACCCAAAACATGAGAGGAAAACAAGAAGCAGCAGGTATACCACCACTGTTTCTACTTATGCCCTTTCATTTTTCTCATATGAAGACTTACTTTTGTCTACTTACTTACTCTACTTACTTTATTGTGTTGTCTGGGAGCATGAGAGTACAAAATTTCGACTGAATATGTCTGAAAATGGATTACTCCTGTTGACAATAAAGCTGACTTTGACTCTGAGTCTGCTTTGGCCACATACAGAGGACTTTTAGTCACTAGTGATGGAAAAACCATCCGGACACAATCATGGCGATCTGAATTGAATACATTTCAACAAGTGTTCCCTCAGGGAATCCAGGAGGGAATCCAGTGTGCTTATGATCAGAAGACTAAGATACAGCTCCTCCAGAGGTTTTCATCTGGGCTCTAAACCTCTGAAATACCATTCTGACACACGTGGGGGACAAGGCCCACTTACTCATTGCCCCAAGGAGATATTACTAGTGTGTTAGCATCAGGCAGCCCAAGCTGGTCTTTGTCCTGGCCCTGGCTGGTCAATACTGCTTTCACAGCATTGTGGAGACATATTTGTTAGCAAAAATGATTTATCGTAAGAGGCATCTGGGAGTGTGACAGTGTGTGTGTGTAAAAAAGAGACGTAGAGTAAAGCATTTTGTAGGTTTCAAGGTTTTTAAAAAAAGACATTATTCGGCTGCGGTGTATTCAAGGCTCCATTTGAGGAAGTCAGGCTTAATCACGCCCATGTGATGTATTCAATGTCCCCTAAGCCGGGAGACAGTACAAACCCAAAGTAAAACAAGCCACACGCAGGAGCGAGTATTTTAGTTTTGGAGTTTTAAAAAAGTAAAGGGGAAGAAAAGTCAAAAAGTATATGCATCTACCTGCTGCACAGTGGCGATGATTTGTGTGTTCAGTGAGCTAATATTTATATTTTATCTATATTCTATTCTGCAGTGCCATCTACAGTATGGAAGTCATGGCTGGTTCTTATTCTTCTGAATGGGTCCTCCATCATCATGTCAGGAGAAGAGGGAAACGTCCCCTAAATGAAGATGCTACCCACTCAGAGGGTCCGCTTAGCATCACTCAGCCTGGTACGAACCTGTAACCCTAACCCTAACCCTAACCCTGACCTGTAGGAGGCTCCTACAGGTCAGAGTGCTCTCAAAGCTCGAGCATTTCTTTAATACCTGGAATTCCAGCACAGGTGTTACATTTCCCTTATGAGGACTTGTTTCCTACAGAGATGTTAGAGCTGATGTACGTCCTCACTAAAACACAAGCAAAACAGGTCTGGCGGCTTTCAGCTGGAGCTCGCGGCCCCGTGGAAGCTGTGATGGACGAGCGAATGAAGCCGCTGACAGATGGACGGAAGCCTCGCGGGTTCAAACAGACCGCTTTCCCTGCCCTGCCTGCTGGACTACCTATTACTGGTTTTCGGCATCCTTTGAAGATCAAAACAAATTCGTTACACCTTCAGAAGTAGCGGGAACAAAGAAAGCGGCATTAGAAGAGGAGAAACGCGTCGTCTGTGGTCACAGACTTTTTTTATCTGCTCCCCTCGAACTCTTGTATCCTAACAGCCTTCAAAAAGTGACACCGCCGGTAACCCGCCGACGGCCACGTCTGTCAAACTCGCTGAGGACTCAACCTGGTCAGCAAACCCGACCCAAGGGTAAGCGCGCGCGGTGTCCCACCTTGTCGCCGATGTCGTGCCGGTGCCGCGCGGCGCCGCTCCGCCGGAGCTTGATGGACGGGGACCGGAGCAGGTTCTTGATGCGGCTGCGGATGGTTCCGTTCCCGTCCGCGGACATGGCGCCCCCCTTCAACCGGCGGCTAGCCGCGTCTCTCCCCCCCCCGCCCCCTCCCCTCCCCGAGGGGCTGCGGCCGCGGACTCTGCGCGAATCAACCGCGAATCGCGCCGTCCTCCGTCGGCCGCTCCGCTGCCGTCATGTCGTACGCGACCTGGGCCGAGCCGAGCCGGGCTGTTTCCGCTACCCGGGATGAGCACCTAAATCCGGGCTTATCCGAGTCTCTGCTGCTACGCATAGTACTTCCCCCGCCGGGAGAGAGAGCGAGAGGTTTCAGGGCATACGAGATATATTTCAGGGCAAGACACTAAGCCAGCGACTCGCCGCTAGCGTTAAAACCGCATGCGGCACAAACAGCTCCACTTCCGGTCTGACTTTTCAGAGTAAATCCGAGTCGGCCACACGAATCACACATCTGAAATTCCTTTCTTTCATTTAAACCGTTTTAAATATGATAAATGAACGCAGAAACGCAATACATTACGTAAAAAAGCGTAATAGCTTGCCTTTTAATATAAGAGCTGCCCAGACCATAGGGGAGTTTAAATCCTGTTTAAAAACCCATTTATTCGATATGGCTTTTAACATCTTAACCTTAGTTTGAGGTAGAGCACCTTTTTACCTTTTTTATTTATCTTATTTATTTGATTTATTTATTTATTTTTACATTAAAATCACATATACATGCTTTTTATGTACAGCACTTTGGCAACCTTGGTTATTTTAAATGTGCTATATAAATAAAGTTTGACTTGACTTGACTTGACTTGAAACATTTCTCAAAATACATTCAGCTAATTGGAATCAACATTGAGCTGATCCAAAATGCTTTAACAGGAATTTTCATGAAAATTAGTCAAAGAGAGATCAGATTCCTCCAGTTTCAGCGTCTCTTCGTTGGCTCCCTGTTAGATTCAGAACAGAACCCAAAGTTCTGTTCCTCACATCTAAACTAAGTCAAACATCCCTCCATCGCCTTCAGCTAGTACAGAATGCAGCTGCCCGATTCTTGACCAACACCCGTAAACATGACCACATCACACCTGTCCTCCACTCCCTACACTGGCTCCCAGTACAGTACAGGATTCAATTTAAAATACTCATGTTTGTTTTTCGAGCAGTTAATGGCCTCTCGCCTTTGTATATAAGTGAAATCCTGAGGTTTCACCAGCCCGGCAGATCACTTCCGTCTGCTGGTCAACATCTGCTGGAGGTCCCACGGTCCAGGTGCAAGCAGTGGGTTGACCGCTCTTTTGCAGTGGCAGGACCTAAACTGTGGAACTCTCTGCCCACTGAGCTACGTACAATCACTGACCTGCCTCTGTTCAAAGCTCAACTTAAAACACATTTGTTCAGAATGGCGTTTTGCACTTAAAATCACTGTAAACTGGGTTCTGTCACCAATGTATTTGTCTTTGTATATATTTATAGTATTTATTACTGTAAAGCACTTTGGTCAGCTCCAGTTGTTGTAAAGTGCTATATAAATAAACATTGATTGATTGATTGATTGATTGATTGATTGATTGATTGATTGATTGATTGATTGATTGATTGATTGATTGATTGATTCAACTCTGAGTGGGCATCGCCATCCAGCTGGAGGTTTCCAGAAGAGCTCTTGGTTCTCAAGATGCAGGTTCCGGTTTCTGGGTTTATAAAGCAGAACAGGAGGCAGATCCTTCATCATCCTAAGGTGTAGAAAGGCTTTTTGAATTTAAAAAGCGGGCTCTGACCAGAGAAAGTGTGTGAATTGTCCATGATGTACAACACTTTGCTAATTATCACCAGATTATTTGCTAGGGATGGAATTCAAGTGTACCGTCAATCCGGATGTACTCAAGGAATTTCTGTTCAGTCTACCAGCTTAGTTACCAAAGTTCTAAACAGTGTTGAGACAAATATACATGTCTGAATGACTAAATTGGATTGTTCCAGCTATTTGGAAAAATGAGCAGAAAATCTTACTTCATCTCTGATGCCATTCATACAGACGGGCTGTCAAAGCTTGTTTTGGCTGACTTCTTTAGCACCATATCTTGCAGTGGTCCACCTGTAGAACTTAAACCATTCCTTTATTATTGTTCTTGAACCACCTTTTTAAACAAAAACTGTCTAACATCAACAATCAAGACAGTGGAGTGATGGAGTGATGATTGAGAATGTGCAGTGTCTGGTGATACATCGTCCTCCTACTCATCCTTTTTAGGGCTTTCAGCTGTAATTGCTTGATGGATGCCTGATAATGTTTTTCATTATTGAACATGTGCAGAGCCATAGAAATCCATCCATCCATCCATTTTCGTAACCGCTTAATCTATAATGGTGTCGCGGGGGGACTGCAGCCTAACCCAGTCAATGGGTACACCCGCCAGTAGCGCCAACAAAGCCGACCAACAGAAAAGATGCTCGAGTTTAAAAAGACTGCAATAACAGCAAAAAAAGGAAGTTTATGTCAACATATGTAAACTTTAAGACCGAGATTCAGCTCACTATGTCCAAACTCAAAGATGAATGCTCCAAGGCAGAATTAACTCAAGTGGTCAAGTCAGTGGAAAAATGTAGGTCCGACTTGCAGCAAGATTATGAGGCCTTACGCACACTGACTACACCATCTCAAGATGTGAGAAGGGTTCACTTACAGCTGAAATTGTCCTACTTTTGAAAAAATGTTACGCAGACGTTGACAAGGAGTTTGATGCCAGAGCTGTAAAAGAATCACTCCTTCGTTAGCTTCAAAGAGAAGATGCAGGGTCAAGCTATGGCTCACCTGTATCTAGACCAAAGATAGCAGCTAATACAGTCATAGTCAGTCAGGAATTTGTAAAGAAGTCAGAGGCAGCTGCTCGATTTGTATCTAAACGAGCTGACGTAAGCAGGGAAATGGAAATATTAGCCCAGAGAAGGGAGATATTAGCTCAACAAGAGAGATTAAAAAGGTTGGAAAATCAAAGAGATCTTGAGGTCATAGGTCATAGATGTAGATGCTGAATGAGGATCCAACTTAAATGCTAGTAAGGAGTGTTTAACCATTTTCAATCAAAAGTAAAGTAAGGAGTACTTTTTCTGTCAGTCAGCTTCTTAAACAGTAAAGCATCTTCCATGCAACCATACAGCTCAGAGCATACCTCACTCTTTTTTTTTAACCCCTTGTCGGGTTCAGCATTATGGCAACAGAATTGTAATCTGACACTTTTGCTTTGCCAAGGGAGGCCTGTCAGGGTGAGAAGCCTCCCTTGATATTCCAAGACTGCTTTATTATTTATTAAGGATTTATTTTTGTTAGATAAGTAAGATGGTTAATGCCAAACCTGACCAGGGGACAGGAAAAGAAAAAAAAAGAAAGAAAAAAATTCACAAAAGGAAAAAAATATCAAATAAAATAAAATTTAAAGAAGAGAGGATAGAGAAAAGGTAACAATAACCTATGCAGAAAAGAAGAGAGATCCTTAAAACAGGAAGAGAGAAAAGAAAAAACAGCAAAACAATCCATTCAGCGGCTGAAAGATGTCCTGTAGGGGGTAAACCCGAGGGAGAACCTGTAGGAGCACCTGCAAGCAGACACAAGGAAGAGACACACACAAACAAGCAGCAAAAACTGAAGGCAGCCACGACACTGGTAGTAACGACAAACGTGTCGAATTTTGTACGGCAACTGCACAGAAAGTTAAAGGTGTGTGTCTGGGCAAATGAGTTAGTGTGTGTGTTCAGAATTTGGGAGTCAAGGTGTCTGGCCATCACTAGTCACGCTCTAGATACATGTACAGGAGAGCTGTGCACAGGGGGTGTGATGTACTGTGATTGGTCAAGACACTCCCGCACGAACTGGACACGAGCTCATCTGCATAGCTTTCGCGCCACAACTGCTTAAAGCAGGATTGGAGATGCGCGAGTCAGCCAGAGTGACCAGAAGAGGAGTACAGCTGGACTTTTTGTTTAATGCAGGTGTCAACCCTATCTTTTTCTCTCCGGAGATCTTAGACTCCTACTGTCCACATTCAGTTCTATGCCGTGCGATTTTGAAAACGTAAGTTGCTATTATTGTGTTGTTTACTCGCGGGTGTTTGTTACATTTTATGTTATGTTAAGTATATTTGTTTAATACAGTTATCCCTCTTCTATGGTTAAGATGTCTACTTTTAGCATTTATCCTTCATTTTTCTCTTATATAATTTTGAATATATTGTATTTTATTCATGAATGTTGTGCATTTGTTTATTATGTATCACTCATGTCTTTTGTTGTAATTTCTGTTTATATTTAAAACCATACTTTTAAGTGAGGGAGGACAGTAGGCAGACACGGGAGGACTGCCGGCAGCTACAGAGGGAAGTTCCTGATGCAGCAGCACCACTCAACTCCGACATGTTCACCTGCTAGAATAGTCACCACCACCACGGATCCAGTGACGTCCACCCCACACCAGCGGCGGCTCCCCAATACACATCGCCACTGATTGCAGAGCTGCCAGAGCGCTTGCGGAGCATGAACCTGCCACAGGGTCACCAGTCATCACCATCCTCAGTGGCCACGCCTGAGTATACAAGGCCGTACAGTCAACGGCACCCTTCAGCTGCTCAGTGACAACAGCCATCATTCCACTCATGTCCAGACCTGGGTGTTAGGGCTCCGGGGCAGTACATGCAGCCACGCCGGATACAGTCCCTGCCCCATGGGGAGACGACCTACCGTGGGCCCAAGATGAAGATTCCGCTCTTCATCGAGGACGACCCACAGCAGTTTAACAGGAGGAAGCTGGTGCTTGACAACGTCCTGCCAGGTGCTGCTGTACCACCTGAAGCTGGAGGCCGCTGCTCTGGTAGCTGATGCCTACCACCACAGTAGCTCCCTCTATAGTGACACTATGACAGCTCTCAGCAGAATCTTCGGCCAGCCCCGCAAGCTGGCACTCAGGCAGATTAACCTGCTACTGGCCGTGCCTCTGGGGAAGAGCAGTGATCAGAAAGGCTTCAGACACTTCGCCCTGAAGGTCCGGTCATTGGTGAGAACGCTGGATAAGATGGGCACTCAAGAACAGATAGAGCTACGGACTGGGACCCACGTGTCACGACTGCTGCCCAAACTGGCTCACGAGCTGCGTACTGCCCTCAAACAGTACATCGATCCTGTCCGTGTGCCTGTCCCCACGCTATGGGACTTCACCGACTGGCTGGAGTATGAGGTCGGCATACAGATGGATGAGACCAACGAACCGCCGAAAGCAGCAGCGAGTCAGCCGGACCGGCAGCTAGGCGCCAGAGGGAATCAGACCGCAGCCACCCAGTCTACCACAGTCCTGCTGGTAAACCCCCCCCAGCCAAGCCAGCTAAGCAGCCGCCAAAGCAAGCTTCACCCCCACTTCAGCAGGCCGACCAGCCCAAGATGTTTTTCGCATTCTTCATTAAGGTTGTCACGATACAAAAATTTTCAACTCCATAGCGATACTCAGGAAAATATTTTATACACAATACCATTTACGATGCTACAAGGACAAAAACAAAGACCCCAAAATTTAACAGAATTTTGACAGGTTAATGTCTTTCGTTTCACACTGACCTATAACTGATGTTATGGTGGCTGTCGGCCCGCATTAATGACCCTAACCCTAACCCTCCACCCTTCATAATTGCGCGAAATAAATACTTTTTGGTTAAAGTTGTTTGGACTTATTGTACAAACCTATTGAACATACACTATTTTAACATAATATTATGTATAGAGATTAATTCGGTGTTTGCAAGATGAATTTCACTATTTAACGAATGGGGGGTGGCATAGATACTTTTGAAAATGAGTTTCGTATCCGGATACAACATTTTAGTATCTATACTTTATGGAGTATTGGTACTTTTGACAACCTTATTCTGCATCAGCAAGGAGCACTACATCAACCAGTCCAAGAACCTGTCCCTTGAACTGTGTTTGAAGTGGGCAAAGGATGGGAAGAAGTGCTGGAGGTGTGGAAGTGACCATCTGGCAGCCCAGTACGAAACAAAAAACAGAAAACAAAAAAAGAGAACAAACAAACAAAAGAACCCACACACCCTACAAACCACTACACGTACACCTCACACACTTCAGCAGCATACCTCACTCTGAAGTTAAACCTACCAAGCTCTACATATATATATATATATATATATATATATATATATATATGGGCGCAACCCCATGTGAGGGGAAACACACAAGACACATTTTCTCCTCAGATTTTTAATGAGAGCATGCAAATGTAAGTTTATATAGACCTTTCCTAGTTATTTTATTCAAATGTCAAAACAGCAAAGCAACAATCCAAAGAATCAAATAGTTGAAAGATGGAAACAATCTTTTGAGTTGTGTTAATTTTCCACAGTATTCCATGAGGGTTATATTAGCATTGCTACTCCTCTGAGTAAGTTCCGAAGAACTGCAAGTTTTTTTTTGTTCCTGTATTGACCCAACCTGAGCCTATTAGCAAGTTATTGTTGTTTTTTAATCAACATCTACAGAAGTGATACTGGAGTGAAAACCATTCTTTCTCACCGAGTTTGGTCCGATCAGAAATCCCCACTCGGAACAGATGTATGATGTTGGCAATCATGAATTACTGACAATCAGACTTCCATTCTTCCATTATAAGAATGGCAGTATTGATTGGAGTGTGTTAAACCTCAATAGTCTAGACAGAAAGCATGAAACCTTTCCAGCCTACAATTGAGAAAATGCCCCAAATCCTGTCCTTTTCGCAGATTTGATTTTACTCGCACCCGGCATATACTCGTATATTATCATGCAGATTTGTTATTTATTATTTGTCATAGGGAGATATTTAATTAGAATAACTAGGTGCAGGTCAGTACCATTGAGTACTAGGAATAGGTTAAAAAAACAACAGCAACAAAACAGATGCCCTTATAAGTTAAGATGGGTAGAAGTTCAATTATCTGCACAAAAGTGCATAATGAACCAACAGCTACGTATCCCAGATCTGAGGTAAGGACTAAACTAGAAAAAATAACTGATTAAGTTAAGTAAATAGAAGATTTCCCATTTAGAGGAGGCAGAGTAGCTTTCCATTATGGTGGGAAGGCCAGAACAAAAACAGATCCAAATGCAGGACAACAGGAAGCAAAATGGTTGATGAGGATGTGCAAAAGCCTCAAATGATAGTTAAAGGTATGGAGACAAAAAGGTTGCATAACTAGCCAGAGCAGTTATCTGACGTGTTTACAAAAGGGAACACAGACTAGAAATGGAGCCAGACAAGAATGCTGACAGACATTTACAACTAGTCCACACTGATCCAACAGGTTCCATGTCAACACTCAGCATTGGAGGGTATAGATATGAACGGCCCTTTACAGATGACTATCCTTGCATCATCATGGTCTATTTGCTGAAGTCCAAGACTGACACTTCAAGCTACTAAGAAATATTTGGCAGGCATGGCATCTTATGGGGAAGTGACATGTACAGAGAGAGTTTGAGAACCTTTGATGGGCAGACGTCTGTTACAAGAAAGCAAGTTACCAGATACATTTTGGAATTATACTATGCAAGCAGCAGCCTATGGGAGAAACAGGTTCCACAGATGAATAGATAAAGGTGCTACAGATAAATAGATTAAATACCTTATTAACCGTTTTCAGGAAAACAACCAAATGTGTTTAAGTGGAAGAAATTTGGTTGAGAGTTTTATTCTATTTTGTTCTTCAAAAGGTGCATGTTTATATCTCACCTGTTAGATTTGCCATAATAAGTAGCTGCACAAATTAAACTTAACGGTTGTTTGTGTCGGTGGTGTGGTGGTTAGCACCGTCGCCTCCCAGCAAGAGGGTTCTGGGTTCGAATCCCGGGGGAACCAGGACCCTTCTGGGTGGAGTTTGCATGTTCTCCCTGTGTCTGCGTGGGTTCTCTCCGGGTTCTCCGGCTTCCTCCCACAGTCCAAAAACCTGCATGTTAGGTTGATTGGAGATTGGGGAAATTGCCCTTAGGAGTGAATGTGAGTGTGACTGGTTGTTTGTCCTTGTATGTCCTGTGTGTGGCCCTGCGATGGACTGGTGGACTGTCCAGGGTGTACCCTGCCTCTTGCCCATTGAACACTGGGATAGGCTCCAGTTCCCCCCGCGACCCCAGGGAATAAGCGGTATTGATAATGGATGTTTGTGTCATTACTGATGTTCAAGATACTGGCTCCTAAAAGAATCTAGTGCCTTCTGATACTGGTCCAGTTATTGCAATTTATATTTTCCTGTGCCCAGTTTGCATACCATAACATAGGGTTACAATAGACTTTATTTACAGACTGGTATGTAATATACCTCAAGCCTGTAAGGAAGCCATTGCATCACCTACAGTATAAAGAAGCCATGAGGGGACATGCAGTCTCAGAAAGAAAATTCAAATTTAATACTCACCCAGCTACCACAAGGCAAAAAGACAATGGAGAGAAAATGGGGTTAAAAGTGAGGTTGATGGATCTGATAAATAAAAGGCAAGGTATGTAGCGAAAGGTTATAATAAAAAAAAGGCATTGATTATGAAGAAAAATTTTCACCAACACCTGAAAGTGGTAATGCAAATCCCAGCAAAAGATAATTTTATCCTACACCAGATGTATGTTGAAACTGCATATTTGCATCAACCTATTGGGCAAGAAATGTACATAGATCCACCAGAAGGTATTAAGAAAATGTCTAACCGGTGAAAAACTTGTTTTGCAAGCTACAAAGGCCCTGTATGGTCTGTACAGTCTGACCAGAATTGGAATGTTTACTACACGCATGTTTGATTGAAAATGGTTAAACACAAAATCCTAGTGATCAGTGTTCGTATACTTGAGAAAAATGGTGAAAAGAGTCTCACTGGCATGTGTAGATGACTTTATCATTGCAGCTGGCAATAAAGGAGTTTTGAAGGAAGTAAAATGCTAAATGAAAAGTTCAAAATGAAATATCTAGATATTTTCTAAGAATAAGATTGTGACAAAACATAAGTTAAAATATCAAAAAAGGTATTAAACCAGAAAAATCTGAGATTTGGAATGAAGGATTGTAAACCCAGGAAGACTCCATGTGAACCTAAGATAGAGTACTCAAATGATGCAGATAAAATTGAAGAGCCAGTACAGAGAAGCAGTGGGAAATTTAATATACTTCTTCGCGACCAGATATAACTTGTGTCATCAGTAAACTTTACCGGACCAAAAATAGAACACAGTGAAAAATGTTTTCTGTAATCTTAAGATTATGGCAGAAAAAGAAAAAGTAATCCAGTGGTGCAGTTGGGGGTTAATTGGGAGCTGGTGAGTCTTCAGAGCCATCAGAGGAATATGGATGGGCAAAGACATCTGGTTTTGCAGACTGCAAACAGAAAGAGACAGTTTGTGGACCAAGATTAACTTCTGAGTTCAGGCCAGATGAAGCCTAATACAACTGTTGCGTGACAAGTGAAAAACCAAAAGATAGGAAGCTTCCTGAGATGATTAATTGCAATGGTTTTGTATAATGAGTAATACTTGGAAGTTCCTGAAACGTTGAGGAGCTGATGATGGAATGGTCTCAATCTTAGCTTGTTTCACCAAGGACAGGTCAGTGAGTTTTTGTTCACAGTCTGAGTCAATCAAGGCAGGAAGAGATCAACACGTAGCAATGGAGGTGAACTTGTTTTGAGTTTTGGGCTCATTCAGAGCCCAAAACTCCCTAAAGGCATGGACGCCTTTAGGGAGTGATTTAAAGCATGGAAAAATGGTGTGAAACTCCATGGAGAACTGTTGAACTGAATCTGTTGAAGACCATCTGGATTTGGTTCTGAAGCTGGAGGCAGCCTGCTGTTCATAGATTTCCGAGGACAGAATCATGAGATTGTATTATGGGGTGTTGACAGCTTTCCTGAGAGAATCTGTCAGAGTGGCCTGAGTGTTTAGTCATGGTTTTAGGTAGTTGCCTGACCCATATGCAGAAAACCGGGTTTAATCAGGCTTTAAATGACAAGGGAAGGAGTCCAGGGACTCATAAGGGAAAACCAGGGTTATTCACAGGTGATTTGTAGGTGAATGAGCTGGAATGGAATCCACTGAACCATCAGGAAGCAACCAAAGAATAAGCAGGGAATCACTGAATAATTCCCCGATAATAAAGGAGCACAGAGGATTTGGAGTTACCACTTAAGGTTAACACTCAGGCATCAGAGGACTGTTAGCTAGCTCCCCCTGTACTCCTGACTGATGAAGCCTGATAGAACCCAGGTGGGTGGGAATACCTGCTGAATCCTCCTAGCCGCTGTGCTCTATGATGCCTTCAGGAGGCCGGCTGAAAAACTGAACACAGAACTCTGCAAAACACTCCCAGGCCACAACTTCCTAATGGTCAAAACCTTGTAGATTTAATGAGAAAAAACCTGCTATGAAGTTGAAACTTGAGAAATCTGCTCAGGACATGATTGGCACATAAATGGGCAGAGACGTTTTCATCTCTGTCAAGGTAGAAAAGTAGACCCTATGTTTTTTATATTTACAAGATAACCCAGTAAGTTATGAGGAAGTAGGGGCGTTAAACTTGACTATTATTAATGTTCCAAATGTGCCACCTACTGTTGTGTTTTGTTTGCTGCCTCTGTTGTGAAGATATGTGACGTCATTACACCATGACCTACGTTCTCTAATTTCCGTTAGACTTTGGCTCTCTGAGTGAAATTGTAGGCTTCCAGCTTTGTTAGAGTTTTTCAATAAATATGCCAGAAAGAGGCTAAAGATACCCAGCAACTTATTTATTCCAGTCTCTCTACAATGTCAGACTCAGACATCCCTAAGCCTAACACTAACCCAATGTTTCAGGAAAAAAGTTGTCAGCGCTCAGATGGAAATTACGGCTACTGGTAACACTAATACATAATAATCAACAAGCAATGTAAGGTAAATGACATCACCAAAGCTGTTTAGGCTTGGAACAACACCACGGTGAGTGGGTTCTCTTTTCTCTACTGTTTCTTTAGTGCTATAGTAACTTGGGTTCAGGTTGTAAAATGTCCATCGCAGGAAATAATGGTAGCAAATCGAATTTTCAATTTAAAAAAACAAAAAACAAAAAATCAGTGGCATCATTTCTCTTAGGCCAATTAATTTTAGCTTGCCTCAATTTCTAGTATTTTTTGTTTCTTTTCACCTGATTCATATCAAATATGTGTATTTCCATTTACAACCCAGAGGTCTATTTCGCTGAAGAGAAGTTGCTTTTTAGTGTAATTATCAGCCCGTAACGGTAATGTTAAAGCCAGAACCCAAAACAATGACATGATACAAAATGGGTTTATTTAATTTCATGAAAAGCAGTCCAGCGAGACTCTGGTCTCAGAGGAGGGTCACGATCCATCCCACAGATGGTCCAGGGTCATGCACGGGAGAATCTCAGGTCCAGAAAATCCAAAAGGCGTCAGGCTTAAGTGCTTGAAGATGCTTGAACGCTGTGGCAAAGGAAGATAATCTCACACTGAGCAGAGGAGAGGGAGTTTAAATAGGAGTTGCACAGGTGAGGGCAATGATTCATCAGGAAGGAGACAGATCTGGACCACCAAGTTAAACCGGAAATCATGACACAGTATTCCTATAGTTCACCAGTTGTTTTTGTATGGTGGCTGTACATAATCAGTTAGATAATGGCTATCAGACTTAAACTTTCAAAATATGATGAAAATAAGTTTAACAAAGGGCTGAAGCAAAGGGAAATCAGGACTCTACTGACTTCATGTACACATTTCTGATGAGAGAGCTGATGGAAGCATCACCTGTCTCCCATGACCAAAATAAAAACACTTTCTCTATTTTTTACCATTTATAATCCTAGGATAACATTAAGGTTCCCGCAAAACAACACTTCCAACAAAAGGTTGCATTTTACATTTCAAGTCATTCACCACATCTTTCAAACAAATGATATTTTACCAAGTCTGACTCTTGAACAGCAGCCTTTGGAGACATTACCACTTGTAGCCATATTGACTGGTAAGATGAGGCCAGACTTTCGGAACATTACATCAGATGCAGGACGCCTAAAGGTTGAGTCATAGGTCACCAAACCACCAAGATAACCTTCTTCCCACTGATGTGTATTTGGTCGTGTGGTGGGGTTTTGGCATCTCTTGATGTTTTCTTCCTCGTTGTTTTTCTGAGACCTGAGGATGTCCTAAAATGTAGACTGTGAACCCTGTGAGAACAAAAAGTCCCTCTGGTTGTAAGCTTGATACTGCTTTTGCATGCTTGGTAGTTATGCCAGTTTAATTAGCTTCTGCAGTGTTTAAATGTGCTTTTGAAAAACATCTGACTTTCACACAATAGTGATAATAATCTAATGATTGGTATTTAAGTTTTTATTTGCTGACAAAGTCTGAGTGAAGATACTGCACAGAATATGAAGAAGGAGTGAGGCAGGATGGATTGCATTCAGACATTAAAGTAATGTAAAAGATATACTCAAAGTAGTTGAATTATGTATTTTTATAGATCTAGTGATTTACGTACACAGACACCCACACCCCATATTTAATGCTCCACTAGCTCATGGCCTTTTTTTGCAATTTTTAAAAAAATAATTAAGCAATATATTTTCAAGGTATACACTGTGTACCTTGAAAAGAAATTGCTTAAAAACACATATGCTGTATACTATACAAAAGATATGTGTATGTATTTTTGTGTACAAGTTGTTTTTCATAAGGGTGTACCCTGCCTCTCGCCCGTTGAACACTGGGATAGGCTCCAGTTCCCCCCGCGACCCCGACAGGGAATAAGCGGTATTGATAATGGATGGATGGATAGTCCTGAATCCTAGTGGGGGTTTATGTAGTCCCAGAACCTACCCCATGGGGTCACCACCTCTCCCATGTCATCAATTAATCTGCTTAGCGTGTATTCATAAAATGCATTTTCAGTCATTGTATTGACCCATTCTTTCACCATTGAAATTTCTGATGCATTCTAATGCCTTAAAATGACCTGACAAGCTGTTGTTGTGCCTACCGAAATTACGGAAAAGTTACATTTAGTAATATTGGGAAACTGAAATGTATCCCCCAGTAAAGAGAGTTCTGGGCTTCAGAGGATTTCTGCTCCGAGCCAATTACTCAAAATATTCAGAATCTGAGTCCAGAAAGGTCTGATCAACTCACATTCCCATACACAGTGGAGAAGGGTTCCAGTAACTTGTTTACATTTCCAGCACAAATAATCGTTCATTCATTTTTTTCTATGCAGTCTAAATGGTGTGTAATAGTATCTATGTAATATGTTATATTGTATAAGTTTACCGCTTAAAATATTAACCACAATCTTATGACATATATTTCCCATTCATCTCCTCTAATCTCTACACCCAAGTCCGTCTGCCAGGCCATTTTCAACTGCCTGGAGTCGTTACCAAGACAATATTTTTTCTAAATTTCATAGTTTCATACATTCTTTCGCCACATTATCAATACAATTGTATGGCTTTGATAACATACAACTCCTCATGTGCCAAAATGTCCAAATGCTAACCTTTTCTGTTAACTTAAATGTCTGCAATAGTTTCTCATATGACAAAAAAAGGTTGCTAATTGTGCTTAAACCTTTAGAGTGCCACTGTTTCCAAAACTCTAGGAATTCAGTAGGAAATTAAAGAAGGAAAAAAGAAAGCAAAAAAGAAACTTGAGAAACAGAAGGAACTCTGTGTGAGTGTCTTATTGCATCCATTTGTAATGGAGAAAATATAATTTTTGGTTCCATATAATAATCCACTGTCTAGTACTGCTATGATGTTTGGCTGTAGCCGCAGCTGTGGTTCTTATTTTTACTGTGTGTCAATGTGTATGGATACATTTTTCTTTTTCTTTATAGTTGCTGGTGTTGGTACCCTCTCATCTTGTCTTGCTATGTCCTGGGGAAGTTGGGTTATTCCACCAAGTGTTTTTGCATGTGTGTCTGATGCATGCGCCACATGATTTAAGTTTTTATTTTCTTTTGTTTGGGGATGCTATTCTTGCACTAGTTCCCGTGATCCACTAGGCCCCGCCTACCTTTATTTTCTAACTTTCTAACTGATCTCATGATAAGGCAAACTGTACCTTGTTTGTTTTTTGTGATTCTCTGGGTGGAATTCAAAGGGTGGAGTTATCGATTCTTATTATTGTTGTTTGGGTAATGAACATCCTTTGTTACATCTGATGCCCCCCCCCC
>JABUIW010000139.1:187142-204773 GCA_013363375.1 Menidia beryllina | reverse complement strand
GTGCCACCACACCACCATTGCAAATCATGACGCTTTGCATCACTAAACATGAGAAAGATCGAGCCGTATGTGTTACTTTGACAGCACATACATAAAAGGTGATATAGTGATATAGAATGCCGTTCTGGTGCAGATTGTCATGAAGATCATGAGTCAGGAAGCAAATGCTTCCCTCCAAATGCTTTGAGTAGACAGTCACCAGAAAATTGTCTGACCCGACTCACATTTTATGAGTTTCAGCTACTACCCCCTGGGAGAAGATTCAGGGTCCCCAGATCCAGGAACCGTTACAAAAACTCAGTCCTGATAACAGTCATCAAACTGCTTAGCAACCAACAACTGTCAGTGCAATAAGCTGCATGGAATAATATTTCATACCTGTGCAATACAATGGGAATGTCTTCCCCATACATATCTATGTAAATATTTCCCACAAAACTATCCTACAACTGTGAAGTATTTTCCTGCTGCACCTTCCTCTAAATTTCATCTACGGTACTATAGTTCAGCTGTTTATCCATTCTGCTACTATGTTAACTGCAGCTGGACAGAGTCCAAGAAAAATTCCCCCTACCGTGGACACTGATGTTGGGGTATCTTACCTAACCCAACATTCTACCCAGCTCCTGATGCAGTCTATGGTTATCTCCCGCCTTGACTATTATGACGCACTTCTGACGGGTGTCCTAGCCTTAACTTTAAAACCCCTGCAAATAATCCAAAACATGGTGGTGATTCTGGTCTTAAATTGGCCCAAAAAGTCCCATCTCACCCCTCTGCTCATTTAGCTTCACCGGCTACCCCTAGCCAGCCACATCAAATTCAAGTCACTGATGTTAGTCTACAAAGTGCTTGCAAAGACTCATGTCACAACTCAGTCACTCCGGTCTCCAATGCACTGTCATTAAAACAATGCTTGAAACAATCCAGACTCTTTTCATGTGTCATTCCACGATGGTAGAATCATCTACCAAGAACAGGCATCCCCATTCATCTTCAAGAACCTCTTGAGGACCTAGCTCTTCAGAGAGCATCTCCTACACTATCTCTTACCCTGTCCCACCTCCTCTACCACTCTTTCTGTAATTCACTTTATTTCTTCAGTGTCACCACTGTTGCCTCCAACAGGGTCTGACCTGTGATTTTCTTATAGCTTATTGTCAGGATGATTCTAGACTGTAGTGTTGTACCTGCATTGTAAGTCACTTTGGATAGAAGCATTTACTAAATGCAGAAAGCTGAACAGACACAGCATGAGCTTAACTCTCAGAATGGCAGGATTCTAGACTGTTTTCTTAGGGTTTTCAGTTTTAGTTGGGGCTGAGCAGGTAAGGAGCTGGCCTTCTATGGATCAGGTGGAGCAACAGACTGTAAGACCGTCTCTCAATTCGTGTGGTAATCCAGCTGTGTTGGATGTAGTTCCCTGTAAAAGCTTACCTTGCCTCCTCTGTGTTCAAGTCAATCTCCATATCTTGTTCCTTGATCTTGAACTACCAGTTGGATCTTCAAATAGCAGTGGGAACTCTTGACTCAACAAACCTGTATTATCCACTTCCACTGCCTCCTGACTGCTCGCACTGCCACTTTCACAAACAAACCTCACTGTAGTCTGCCAATCCCTGGCAACCCCTCCTCTATTGGACCCCTACTGGAGAATTGTAAGATACAGTGAAAGAACAAACCTCCTTACCAGTTCCACCCAACTCTCTCCTCACAGAGACACTATGGAGTGGATCACCTGTGATCGCATATATGATAATCCACTTTCATTTGTTTAACAATGTTTTTTTTTTTACCCGAGGCTAAATCTACTTTTGGGTTCAACCTTGTCTATATTGGCTAAGCATAGCCATGACAGATACGTCAAGTGGAATGTGTTTTATGCATGATGATGCATACAAAATACTATGACGGTATTGTTAAGGAAATTATCTACTGCCAAAATGGTAGAATAAACATAACTTTCACTGATTGTTTTGATAACCATCAGAGAACAAAAAATAAAGAGCCTGCAACAAGTAGCAGAGCTCGGCGGACTTGTGCAAGACATATTTTTCAGGAAGTACTCTGTAAGACCTCTGGACAAGTTGAACTCCCTGATGAGGGATGGATAATTTATGTTTGACCAAGGAATCTAGGGGAATTCCTTGGTACCAGGACATTTCCAGTCAACCCCAGCCATGCTGACAGACATTTAGGATGTAGCTGATAGTGTAGACATGGTGAAAACCCAGGTTTTTTATCAGGGAGCTTGTGTTTAACAGTGGTGGCACTGTTAACACCTTCAATCTAACAAGGCCCAACGGACAGGGAGCTAGCTTCTTGGAAACACATTTCAGTGGGACATTCTTGCAACGCGAGGCATCACAAGTCTGGACCCGAACTTAATGGGATCTATGTAGAAAGTGCTGGAAATAATATACTTCCATGTTGTCCTCAATGTCTGCAAAGACAGATGACTAGTAGCCTAAATAGGCTCCGAAAGAAGGAAAACCTGTGGCTAACAAACTGAGAGAGTTGTGAGCGCACTCAGTGCAAGTAAGCAGTAGACTCCATTAAGATTGGTTAATGGAGGGTAAACAGTGTGGGGCTGCCCCAAGCTCCTGCTTTAACTGTTCAGTTTGTCCAGTAGATTGAGGGCAAAAACAAGCACTAAGGGAGAATTGTGCTCTTAAAGGTGCGCAGAAGACCTGTGAAAAACACTAAGGGCCTTAATCAGAAATAGTCTGATGCCATGAAGCCTGGAAACTGAATTAGTAAGTATGTAGTTCCAGGAAAAGGAAGGACATTTTTCTAAGGCAAGAAAGTAAGCAGCTTTGGAGGAATAGTTGATCAAAGAAAGAACTGTGGTTTTACCATGCAAGGGGATAAGCTAATGAGGAAGGGTCAGTTTGAGACCTCTTAAGGCTGTAACAGACCAAAGGGGGATTGCAGCTGCTACTATTCATTGAGCAGACTCAACAGTCTAGATCATATTTTCATACCTCAAAGTTTAATTATATGGATGCTATAAACAAAATTTAAGGGAAGAGATTGTTCAATGGATACCTGTGAATGAGGTTGGTGATAGCTGCGCGAGCCCAGTACAGGACAGTTTAATGGGCAGCGCAAACAAAACACTAATTGAGTTTATCTCCAAGCTCAACCTGATGTGGGAGATGTGGAACACTGGAAACAGGAAGTTTAATCTTGATAGTGGAAGCGCTTATGACTCTGTAAATGTTTTTGGGACAAATGAACTAGGGAACCACATTATTTTAGACACACATTTAAGGGAACTGTCTTTGGACATTGGTTCACCAACACATTTTGGGGTCGGGGTGAGAAGAGTGTCAGCCTGGTATTTCCAAAGGGGTTTATGATCGAGTGCTACCTCAAAATGAAGAATTCTAGTTTTTTAGACTTAACTTATCCTACAAGCAATTTCAAAAAGTTGTATATATAAAAGTTATCGTAAATCAAGACATTTACTCTGTGTATTTTGGTGATTATATCTTTTAAAATGTTTACATGTTTAATATTTTTTTTGTTCTGATCTAAACAAATTGAGAATCCTTCCAAACTCTTCAGTACACTTTCAGATACATAAACCATTCAAAGTTTGAACTGGTCTCAAGACAAATAGTCTATGAATGCCTTGGTTCTTTAAAATATTCTTCAATTTTTTCTAATATCAAAGTTTTAAATCGTAGGAAACGTGTACCATTGAGCTTTAATTTTGAAACTACAGTCAATTATCCAGTAGAAAGCAATGCAAACAAGGAGAATACCTGAGTCCCAAACCCTGAAAAGACTGCTCTGTTACACTTAATCAGATTTCTTCCATTTTGGCCCCAGAATGACAAATGTCACACTGATCTGATCTGCAAAGTCTAATTTTCCTTTGACCTTAAGACAGCTGGAGTCAGTTTTTCCAAGTTGAGAGATTTAACTGAATTTAAATAATGAATTCCCGTTAAAAATACAGTGTCAATTTATCACCTTCAGCTGTTTTCTGCTCAGTTCTCCTCCTGAGTCATTTTTTCTTTTTTCCTCAACATCTGTGTTTAGTCTTCAGCTGTTTTTTTGGTTGTTAGTTCTTCAAATCCCTCTACTTCTTTATGTTTTTTTTTATTCCTTCTACTATTGCTCTCTTTATCTTTTTCTTCGTCTTCAAATAGTTTAACTGCTGTCCACTGTGTTAACTTTCAGATGACTTCCTGTAACATTTGAATGTGTTCTATATCCAATTGTTTCTAATTTTTCAAATGTCTTCAACTTTCTTGTGCATCACATGCTGCACTCAATCAACAGTTGAGGCTTTTCCCAGCTGTCCCAAAAACAGCTATTTCTACTTTGAATAATCTTTTAATAATTTTAATTTATTTTGAAAAGCGGATATAAGGATATAAATTAACCAACATAACAGGCCGGGTGTAAGCGTCCACAAGCCAGCAAAGAGGCTTGTTTGATTAGCAGTCTGAAGTGTCAACACCAGCAAAAATCGGGAACATTTTTTCTATACTTGTTCAAAATGTACACAATGAACAGTTCAAGAAACTTAGGTAGTGTTGACATTTCCTTACTGTTATGTTTCAGTATAAAACCCTTCAAGGAAAGTTTCCTATCTCAACAGAAAAGTTGGATTTAATAATTATTTCAAAGGGTGAAGTAAACAAAATTTAGTCCAGATGTGTGACTTCTGACAACTGAATATGGAACTCAGTTATTTCGGACCTTGTTGGCCCCACTGCACCATTAACTCAGCTCAACATTTACATCATCAGTCAACACTCAAACAAAAAAAGAGAGAGAGAACTATTTCTTCTGTCAATAAATGACTACAAACTGAGGAAATAAAGACAAGAGTGAAACAAAGCAAGACTGAAGTGACGGTTGCCCTAACCATTTGTTAAAGTGAAACGGGGAACCTGGAGGAGAAATTGTGAATAAAATCCTAAAGCCGGCCCACAGCGAGTCAGCTGGGGGAGTTTCCCCTCAGTCCCAATGGAACCAATCGAGGCATGGGTTTCCAGGCAACATCCCCGCTGCCCCGCCCACCTCCGGCCCCTCCCAAGGCTGGTCCTTCAGTGCTGGTAAGGCCCGCCACTTTGCCTCCGCCAACCTTCATGTGCAGCAAAGGGGGTGGGGCCAGGCCACCATCTTTAGCGTTGTCAGTGGCTGGTCCAGGCTGCACACTGCCCTGCCTGGTGTCCGTGTGGCCGTTGAGGCCCACTACCTCAGAGTCCTTAGAGGCTTCGGTCTGGTTCGGTAGTGACTGTGTCCCTGTTGCCGTCTCCATGCAAATCGTCTGCTGGCTGAGCAAGGAAATCTCGTTGAGGAGGGATGACAGACCCCCGCCGTCGGGGTCTGGCCTGGGGTCCAGTCCTGGAGGCTCCCCGGGCTGTAGGTCTGAGAGACGGTCAGGGCTGGGTCCAGGACTCTGTGAGGACACCAGTCTGACTGTCTGAGGTGCAAGCTGGTCCCTGATCAAGTCCGATTGAGCAGGCGTAGAAGGAGTTGCTGGGGGCAGCTGATGGTGGAGTGGTGCTGCGTGCTGCTGCGTTGCTGCTGCCGGCTCAACCAGACGAAGCACGCTGGTGGAGTCTGTGGCTGTGAAGAAACACAGTAATGAGACAAGTCGGACCACTATGTGGAGTGATACCTGTGGGTTCATCGTAGAAAGGAAGCTAAAGGGTTTAGCAAATCAATGGGTCTGCTCCCTTTGCTGCTGGCAAGAGAGGAGAAGAGGTCTTACATGATTTGCTGGCTGGAGTTTTTAAATTAAAACAAAGAGGATGTGTCAGAACCTGGAAAATTCAGCTGTCATTATTCACAGACCACCAGAACAAATATAAACCTGAAATTGGTGCTGGGTCTGAGCTGGGCAGGATGCTGTCATTAAACCTACAGTTGAGGACCTTCTCTAAACACACAGCAAGTCAGGGAGTTTTTCCCTGTTACCGTTAGTACTGACCGCCCTACTGAGTTGAGGCCATACTGAGACAGAGCTACACAGAGGAACGGGCATCATTTACCTTGCAGGTTACGTGCTGAAAGCTTGGGAACTGGAGCCAGAAGAATTCTCCCAGTGGTTACAATGGGGACCTTCAAGGTGACTGGATCTACAATGTGCATGGAGAGGAGGTCAGTGCTCGGGATTTTAGAGCAGAGCGGAGCATGGGATGGATCATTCAGTACCTGGTGCAGCCACCCCTTGCAGCACTTTTGTTCTCAGCATCCCAGGGGTCACGCTCAGCAGCTGTTGTTTTGGCAACGTTTTCCGAACAAAAGACAGGACCTCAGCGGGAACCAGAGAATTAAACGGTAGAGCTTTTCCTGGAAAAACATAATTCAGAAATGTATTACTTGGTTTATCTCACTGTCTCAATATGAAAACTACAAAGCAAACAATTCACACGTCATGTCCAGTAAAATCATCACTTTGACGATTTCTTAAACAGCACAGATTTTGCTGGACAAGACCACACTAATCCAAGTATGGATCACCAACAGCAGTGTTTCTGGGGAACCCAGGAAGCTCTCACAGACTATTGCAGGAAGTAATAAGACAACAGGTCTTCCAGCAACATCACTAAAACTTCCATCCATCATTTTCACAGAAATGTACTTGGCATCCCGCTACTGTTCTTAAGATAACCCAAAGCAGCATGGTGGAATCGCACTACTCACCTCACCACAGCCCATTTTAGGTGGTTTCCCATTACAATACCAGAAATATGGGCTGATTTGTTTGTGACACATGTAGAGGCAACATTGAAGGACGTGGCAGTGCTGATATACCTGAACCTCGGTGTTGGTTAGTCTATTAGGCATGTACAGTATTGATGATCAAAGAGATAATGAATTTAGACGTTTGCTGCTTTTCAGAAGTAGGAGGGATTAATGTGACACAGAAGTTATCAATTCAGATGTCTCCCTGGCCAATCAGTGGACTCTCAGTGGTTTTCATCCGCTTTGATATGTCAGACAGACAGTCTGAGATATGTGCTGAGACCGTGCGGTCATCAGGTGGAAATGACAGATAGAGCTGGGTGGCGTCTGCATAGGATGAGAGGCCATGTGATTGGATGATCTGACCCAGTGAGATGGTGTTATGGCAAAGAAGAGGTCAGAGTACTGAACCTTGGTGGACCCCTGTGAGTGACCAAGCCGGGATATTTTGAATGATCGACCAAGTGAGGTACCATTCAAACCAGGAGTGTGCTCTCCCTGTGATGCCCATGCTCGAGAGCATAGACAGAAGGATGTCATGGTTGACTGTCAAATGCAGCCCGTAAGTAGAGGAGAGGCATTCTGTGACCTGCTTAAAGACTGCCCGTTCAATGGTCTGATACAGAAAATGGAGGAGAAAGACCGGCTGATAGTTCTCCACCTGAGTTGGTAGGAGAGAGGGTTTCTTAACTCATTGGCTGCCAAAGACGTCTATAGACGTCAATTCAAATACAACCGTTGACTGCCAAAGACGTCTATAGACTTCCTTTTATGTTTTTCAACGCGACTGGCTTGGGGGACGATCTGCTAAAGCTTGTCCGTAAATATCAGGCTTCTAGACAGAGTATGTAGTAACAAATTGACCCTCTAGGTGGCAGTGCCACTTTTGATGGGAGATGAGCAGAGATTGTAGGCAAATAAGAAAAACGTAATGGTTCGCTATGCGAGAAATGGCGCTGGTGAGACGCAAGTTGAGGAAGAACGGAATAAGGTAGAAACAATTTTTTTTTCCTGATGAAAGAAGAGAGTCCACTCTTTCTTTTGGTGTGTTCGGTGTTTACATAGTCATAGCACAAACTATTCTGTGGCTCTTGAAAAATCAGTCAAAATGCTCAAAAAACTCTGGCAGTATGGGACTCTGTTCTGAAAATTGCTGCCAGTCAATGAGTTAAGCAGCGGTGTAACGCCAGATTGCTTGTATAAGGTAGGAAATGTGTGCATCTAGTAGGATGGCTACATGCGAAAAGTTTAGACAGACCGCTTTCAGGGAGAGGGAGTAGTTCATTATTTTAATTAAAGATTGAGGGGGAATGGGTTTCTAGTCAGAGTGTTGGATACACTCAGCTATTTACATCAAACTGTGAGTCAGTAAGATGGATGGCAGCTCTTGAGCTCATCTGCTTTGTTTGGTCTTACCTTCTGAAACTGCCGTTGTGTTGACAGAGGATGATGATGCAGGATTCCTACTGCGGCACAGGATGTTAGGGACAGTCTTAGGCCGCTTGCTATGTTCGGTAGCAATCTGTGACACGTTGCGATGGACCTGGATAGGCACACTCTGAGTGTGAGGCAGTATCTGGACAGTAGGACTGGGCGCAGTCTGCAGTCCTTGCTGTGCGTGGGATGAGGTGATAATCTTTTTCTCCCTGGTGTCTATAGTAGAGGGGATAATGACAGCCCTTCCCACTGTCTGCGTCTCCATCTCCTGACTTGATAAAAAGTCCAGGAAAGTTTTCCCTCCTTTACCTGCAGCCACAAGCATAATAACAGATCAAAACTCCCCCTATTCACTTTTATTTTGCATGTGGTTAGTGGGGCTTTCCTCAGGGATCATGCACATGCAATATGACAACCAACAACAAGTGAAAAGGCTTATGTCGAAGTATAAATGTTGAATAAGTTTGAGACACAAAACAGGTTATCAATTAGCCGCTAACATTTCTGGCACTACCAGTGTGATGTTACATGTTTCGTGCGTGTGCAGAGTGTTTTAGTACCGGCTTGCTGATTGTGTGAAGAAAGCAGACAGCTCAGTTCAATTTTACTATACCCTATTTTGGGTCATATGGCCATAGAAAGCCAATTGATGGAAACAAACAAGTAAAAACATTGAACTTCACTCCCAAAACCCAGTTATCTTTACCTTTTGGCCCAGTACACCTGTTTAGCTACCTGCCACTACATGGAGTTACACATGCAGGGGGCAGAGCAACCAGCAACTACACACTGAAAACAGTACAACTGCAGATCTGGAGGAAGAGCAGCCACCCTACAATCAGAAGGTTTGGGGTTATACTCCGTGTACCCCGCTGCCACATAATAAAGAGGCCTTGGGGACGCTTTGAGCGGTCAGTTAGACTATAAAAGTTCTATATAAGTCAATTTACCCGGTAGACCCATCCTCAGACCCTCCGGGTCCCTCTGCTGTGCATGGGGTGCCTAGAAAAAACAAGCAATTTGTTTGTTAATTGGTCTAATTTCTTGTCATCAGCATGTGTTTTGCTCAACATCTAGCAGCAAGATAGTGTCTGCGTAGCACTGCCCAATTACTAATATTTGTCTCAATAGTTAATTCTATTGTTTGTACAAATAGAATACAGTACTCCCTTGTCGATTACGAGGTTAGGTTTCATATCCTTGTATCCATTTTATTATTTGAATGTGTTGCATAGCTTTTTAAACCCTCCCCACACTTTGCTGGTTCACTTCCATCAACGCAGAAATATTTAATATGATATATAAAAACACCTATAACTAAAAATCTGCAAAATAGTGAGATTGTGCAAACAGAACTCCAGTATGGCAAGACTGTAAACGTATAAAAAGAAAATCTCCTCAGTTTGGTCTGTCTCTTGTTTTGGGGTGGTTTTAGGGCAGTTTAACTAAAGCTGTGGACACATTTTTAAATGGGTGTTTCTTGGTGTTCCAGTTAGTACGCACCTGATCCAAAAGCAGTACCTTTGGAGAGTTTGATGTATCCGTGGCTGAACTGAGAGCTCCAATCTCATCCTTCACACTGCAAACAAAGACAAGCATGACCCTGTGCTTCAACACCTTTACACACAACAGTCTTTGCTCTAACCTGAGGCAGAAATTGTAATAAAACAACTGAGGTTCACAGTAATGAGGAAAGAGCTCTTATATTATATTGGGGCCCACTCTTTACTAGATTTGATGGTTGTATGTAAAGGCAGTGACCTCTCAATATCCATTTTGTCCACTCAGCTATGACAGAAATGGAAGAATGGTCTGAAGACTGCTAGAGACTAAACATTTTAGTTTAAGTATTAAGTATAGTTTAAGTATTATTATATCCGCTGACTTCTAACACACCTAAAGAACATGTGAAACTATAAATGTCAACACCAAAGGATGCTGGGAAACCTAAAACTAGGTTTTGTCATTGTTGTTGATCAGGTGAGTGCACCTTCTTATTGAATCGGTAAACTGATTGAAGGCTTCACGACTCACTCTGAACTCCTCCTCATCCTCTGCAGCCTCGGAGCCTGGCTCTCCCCGCTCTCCCTCACTTGACAAAGGCTCCGCTGGCCTGCGCCAGTTGACCCGCCAGCTGTGGCCACATCCTGTAAAAACACGCAGTAACTTCTGCTCAGCCGGTAACGCACAGCCAAGCAACCACTTATAAAACCCGTGAAAAGTTACTATCTCTTACTATCTCGTCTTGTAATGGAAGAAACAACTAGGCATCTCTTTTTCTTTTACCATCACATACATATGTGCACCACACTGGCTTGCTCTATGCCATTAAAATATATGAAACTTCTGGTTTCAATTTATATTTAATTTTAGGGTGTTTGATTATGTTTATTGCCTTTTAATTGGCTTTGAAATGTTTGAAAGTAAATACTGTGCTTGGTACTCATTCAAACAGTAGTTGGACAATTGAATTTGTGCATGTTGGAAATATGTATAATGCAAAATATCTTAAACCCAGTTTGGTTCAGTAGAGCTGAGCAGGTAATCATTGAAAAGGTCCATGACTACATTTTATTCTTATCATTTTTTTAATACCTGTATAATTAAACATCCTTGTTTAAGACAATGAACCCCACACTGGTGAGTTCATCTGTGTGTGTACAAAGTAAAACTCTGTGCAGGATCTGTTGTGCTGGAGTGTTTATGTGAATGAGCAATTCCTTTTGAAGTCCTTTGAAGAAGCACTTCAAAACACTGAGGGTTGATAAACATGCAGTCTGCTAAAATCTCCATTAATTGATCTCTTACGTTCATTTTGGTTGACCAGGTGGATTCTGCAGTGCTCTTTTCCTTAGACGACACTCGGCTGACCTTCTCCCCCTTGCCTGATAGATTAACCACCTCCATCACATCGCCATTGGCCTGATCTTCTGTCAGAGAGCAAAACCAGGGTCAGCAACAACAAAGAGTTTCATAGATGCGTTTGACATTTTAAGTTCAAAGATCACCTCATCGCCTATCAAAGACGTTAAGACAGGCAAGAGAAGATTGTTTTAAAGAGTTTATTTGCAAACAGTGACTGTAAGGAACCATCTGGAAAGTGTGATTGGGGTGATAGGGGGTCATGTAAAACTCTCAGCTTGTCATAGACATTTGAGAACCTGTTTTTTTTTTTTTTTTTAACCTTTTTTTGGGACGAGGATTCACATGTATTCATCCCTCTTCTTTCTTTGCTCCCTGCTGTTCCTCTTCAGGTGCCTCTCAGTCCGACTTAGCTCACGGATGGTCTTCACTGCCTGCAACAGAACACAGCTCTTGTTTGTCTTCAGTACACAAACCACTGTGGCAGAGGCGTTGTGTCGGTCGGTCTCTGACCCTTCTCAGTATGCATATCTTGGGTATCCTCTCTCCGGTCTGCACCACCTCCCCCATCAGCACGTCGAACTTCTGCTGCAGCTGCACGCGGCGATTTCTCTCGTACATGTTGTGAAGCTGCAAACACACAGAGAGCTGTAAACAGCAACAGGTCTTTACACTTTGTTTGTTTCCTGCAAATCTGAGTTTTAACAATTGAAGTAGAACCGTTGCTTTTGCCTAACTGCAGGAGGATCTCAGCTACTGCTGCTGTCTGTTAAGCTACTGTAACACAGCTTAAGTGGCTCGTCCTCCACTTCACACCATCAGCAGTGACCCTGACAATTCCGTAGTACACCAGATAACACTTTTCAAAGAGCCTCATGTTCATCTTAAAAAGCTGCGATGCCATTCAATAGCTAACTTCCAGAGCTATCAACCCGTCTCAAACTGATACATCCCTGTTGAGGCTAGTCTGATCAAGTTCAGATTTGAAACTTTAGCTTCTACTAAAGAATGAAAAAAAATATCAAAACAGACTGGGTAAGAGGAGTATGAAGAAGACAGATCTTACATTTCTTTTTGTTGTTGGCGGATTCTCGTCGTCATCTGATTCTCTGAAGTCTGATGAGTCTTCAGTCTCACTGCTGGACATCAGGTCCGACATTTCATTTGTTTGAGTCTCTGTGCCAACGTGCATGTTCTCTTCCTCCACGCAGATGATGTCCAGGTCAACTGGGTCACGGGCCAGCTCCTGTTCAGTGCTGAGCATATTAGACGGGAGAGTGGATGCTTGAGGTGGGAGCCTCTTGGGACTGGGCGTCTCCACCGTCAGCGAGGAGGTGGGATGGATTTGTGGTGAAGCGGGTTTATGTTGGAAAGCCATCCGCTCAGGACCCCGTGACGCTGTTGCACTGTCAACCCCCAGCTCAGCCCCCTGATTCATGGGAGGTTTGAGTGGGATGAGGGTCCCACAGGCTGTTGGAGAGGCCAGGGTGAGTGGAGGGATACCTGGAGCCATCTTCACCTCAGTGGCAGACAGGGTGCTGACACAGACGGAGCCAGTGATGGTGTGTGCAGGGGGGATTCTAAGGATGTGTGTTCCCTTCCTGACAACAGAAGTAATTTTTTTCTCAAGGGGGGCAGGTAGGGGGGGCGCAGAGGCGGGAGAGGATGATGATGAACAAGCAGAGGTGATGAGAGGTGGCTGCATTCCACATGCAGCAGAGATGGCTGGTTTCTGGAAGCCTGAGACAGACGGTACTAAGGAGGAGGGGGGGTCTAGAAAGGAAACAGAAAGGGAAAATGAGTCAAATGCTAGTGAAAAAAAATATCCAAACACAAGAAGGTTGTCGCCACAGGCCACTTAGATTCCAACTATGAACCAGCATTCATCCTCTGCATTTGCAACTCCAGCAACTTAATATCTTCTTAATCTATGGTTTTACTTTGTCTTTCAACCATCGGTTTCAAACCTATCCCTTCTGATTTGGACACTCACCCCTCTTACTGGATGGCTTGATAGGTGCCAGCTGGTTAAAGGGAATGAATGGGACCAATTTTACATCAGGTTTCCGATAATGCTGCATTAGGTGGTCACCAGATGGTGACCGAACCAGCTGCAGGACGATCTTCTGATTGGTGGAGGGTGGAGCAAGCCCATGAGGTGTGGGATGTGGGAGAGCAAGTCCTTTATGAGGGCCCTGGACCTGAATCTTTAACACCTGAGAGTCCATCGGCTGACCCATAGAGCTGCTGGACTGAGAGTCTGAACACAGGAAACAAGGTACACTTAAAGATCTAGTTAAAGAAGCATCGTGTATCAGGCATTTAGCAAAATCAGTTTGATAGAAAACACATTTCTTTATTAAATAATGGAATTATTTGCAACACTGGTTGGTTCTGTAAAATCAGCATGTTTGCCCACCTGTGAGTGAGGGGCTCAGTTTGACTGAAGTGACAGAGAGCTCTGGTGTGACTGGAGTTGCGGTGACGTTGGTGGTGATGCCACCAGAGCTAGTGAGCACAGAAGGAGCTGAGGGGGTAGTCGGGGGGGTCTGAGCAGGTTTGCAGGATGACACCTCTTGCTGCCTGCTGGGCCCAACCCGGCCAGTCAGATAAGCTGCCAGACGGTTTGCAGGGTGGAGCGCCCCCATCCTCCCCAACTGGATTTTTGCTAGAGGATATAACTTCCCATTGACCTACAGCATGACAAAAGGGACATCAGCCACACTGCACTACAAATGTTACTAAATGAGACCTCTAAAGTGACTCGCAGTTTTGCGATGCAGCTTCTTTGGTATGTCTTGATGATATTGCGTTCTGTTGATGATGAAATATTCCTAGTTGTTGAACCTCGCTCCATAGTTACATCTTAGAGTCTCCGCTCTTTCACCTATCACTTCTCATCATACTGTAGATGCTGCTGCTGTTCACTCTTGTAAGTCACCCATGCCAACCAGAAATGGATGGGCCTTGTATCCTTAAACAATGACTTTACTAGGCTTAAGTGGTGTGTTTCAGCTTGATGAGTGGAAGCACACGTTGTTGTTCTGTTATTGTATGGTTATTTCTTTAGTCAGCTGCTTTTATCGGCAGTAATAATAATAAATAAGAAAACAACTACTGAGGTTCAGTGCCGTACATGCTATTGATCAGAAAAGTGAGTTCCAATTACAGGAGCAACAAGAGCAGACATGTTATGAAGAAAAGACTTGGTGTTTTAGTCTTTTAGAAGCCATAGGAGAAGAGATTGTTGCCACTGGCAGAGTAAATTTTCATAAACCATGTTCAACCAATCCTAGGGGTAGAGTAAGACTACCAGGAGCAGAGGATTTTGTTGATAGTAACAACATCTTACAGAACACCTCTGCGAAAAATTTTATTTACAGAAAGGTAAATCAGGAACAGTCACGCCTTTGACAAACTATCAGAAAAAACTACTGCGAACATTGCGAGAGCGTGTCTATGAGAAAAGACTTTACCTGTATAGTGAGGTCAGATCCTCCAGGCTGTTTCCTATTGGCAGAGAGGAAGCCAGCAGGAGACACTCCCGTCAAAAAGGGTAGAGCCGTAGCGGGCTTTTTACCCTTCAACGATTTCATCTCCTCTTGACTTTTCTTTTGCCCGTCATCCACCTGGTAACTAGCGCATGTTTCTTCCTCCTGCTCAATGTCACTTTCCTCCACTTCCTTCTGCCAGTCCTCTAGAGCCTCTGCCTCCTCCATCTCCTTCTTCTGCCAGCCCTTCAGAGCTGCCCGCTTCGATGTGTTCTTAGGAGGCTTCTTTTTTATTGCTGCCTGTTGCAAGTTGTTCTCCTGAAATACAGAGCACAGATTATAAGATTGATTCAACATTTTCACAAGGATGGTAAATTAACACCCCTTTTACTTTCATCCTAAAATAATGAGTGAAAATCAAGTGAGTTGTCCATCAGAAAACGTAAAAAGTCAGTAAGCTGTGGTGATTATGTCTGAGACATGAGATGAAGAGTATAAATTATAAATAGGATCTAAAATTGTATTAAAATTCTAAAATATATATTGGTCGTAGACAGCTAGACAGACCTGGCTGTACCTTACCTTAAAGACTTCCTTACCTTACCTCTACAGACCTCAACTCAAAACATAGTTTCCCAGAGGTTGAACAGTAATTAAATTCATTCTTACCCACCTGTCTTTCTTGTGCAACTTCGCCATCCGCCTGTTTTCCTGGTTTCATTAGCTTGACGTTTTTAGTATTTTTGCCCTCAAGTTTGGGTGTAGAGATGCGAATTCTATACTGGACACACTGGTCGGCACCATTCCCTTCCACCGTCTGCTCAATGGGGTTGATCAAGTATTTCCTGATCCAAAATGGCTGGTCCAGTTGGTCTCGAGCCATTGCCTGGCACAGCTTCTTCAGTACATAGCTTTGGTCAGCGTCACTTTCCCATTTACATTCAGCTAAAATGAAGAGACGCTTTGATGGCTTAGGTGTTGGCTCTTCCACAGGATCAGGAGGACGTTTGGCGGGCAGTGGTTGAGCAGCTTTATCTACAAAAAAAACAAAACAGAAATGAAAAACCTATCAGAACAAGCACGATAAGCCGGAAGTGAGGCTAACTGTGGGGTCTAAGAGAGTGGAAGGTTCTGTCAGAAACCCACCTGAATTAGGGCAAGGAGTGTTGGCCTTAGATTCCCCCGAAGTTTGATTTTTCTGTTTCAGGAATTTACGTCGAGCAGCTTTACGTCGGGCAAGCCTCATGTCTTTTGATGCCTGCTGGAAGAAAAATAAACAACTTTGGGTCAAAGGATCCAGCAGGGACCAGTTCAGTTTTAATCCATAGGACCTATCTGAGCTTTAAGATCAGTTATAATTCAGGCATTTTTGTCCCCTTGTAAGTTCTTAAGTTCAATTTGTTATTTCAGTTCTTTTCTTTTCTTTTTGTCCCCTCTCAATTCTGTCTGGATACAGCCTGTTCTCTTCGGCTACACTCAAACTACAAGCCTTCATACTCTATTGCGATTTTTTTGTGAAGTCAGATTATTTTTGCGTGGTTGTTCACATTTCTAACTATACAGTATGTGATTTGTATGCGATATCCTGTACGAACTGCAAATTAACCTAAAAGTATCCCGCATGTGCAGCACGGGACACAAAAACATCATATATGGCAAGTGTGTTTAGAACTTTTAAACCCACACTTGGCCATCTCTTGGAGAAAGAAAAATAAGGAAATTGACCAGTTCCCATTAGACCCCTTGAGTTTGGCCTGGAGAGAACTACTGTATCTCCCCAAAACCTAATTAAGTCAGAAACCACTTTCAGGCCACTGACTGTTCGCCGCATTATCGACCAACATGGTTGTTGTTTTTCTTTGGCATTGCAGGACACAGAAAAGTGGTCTTTGTCCAGTATCAATGATGCGCAGGTCTGATGAATACAACCTGACTGTACAGACACAGGTCACATTTGAAAAGATCGGATACACATCAGATATAGAAGCACATATCCAAGTAGCCTGGGTCGCATTTGAGAAAATCTAATCTGTGTTGTTCACAATGTCATGAAAAGATTGGATACAGGTTGTATAAGGGCAAAAATTGGGTTTAAGTGACTTCAGTGTGACCACAGCCTTTGTTTTGTCCAACTCACTATGTTAAATCTGAGCTGTGTTTTCTGTAGGGACTTTCATGTTGAAATAGGCAGATGCAGACTGTTGTGTTCATGAGTTGTTTTTAAAATTTTACCTCTCGTTTCTTGACCCATCCTCTGTAGCCTCTGACTCTGGCACAACTGCTGTGGTTATTTCTCTCACCCTTAACACAGTTAAGAGACCACACAAAATTATCCTGTTAATATCTGCATGGTGAAACTCTGTTTGTTTGATATCTCTATGGGGAAGATTCCTTACATTTGAGCTTAATGAGAGGGTCACATCAGGAATGTGGACAGGCTCTGGGTCTGACCCTGCAGTATGTCTCCTCCACAGAATCTGGACACGCTCAGCGGGTTTGGAAACACTGTCTGACTCCTTCAGAACTACAAGTTCAGCAGGAAGAAGCATGTGTATTACAAAATCACGATATTATCACTTTTTACAGAAATTTTAACTGACATTTCAACAACACTTCTTTGTCTTTATGTTCATGTTAGCTTTGCAGGGACTACAGGTTTTCCAATGACAGACAATGAACATTTTAAGTAGGGACTTACCGTAGGCCATCCTCATTCTCTTCTTGCTCTTCCTATTCTTAATCTGGTCAGTGTGGGATGTGGAGCTTGAATCAGAACTGTCCAGGTTCTTGAGGAGCACCACCTTCTGTTTGAGGCAAGTGCAGCCAAACATGCAGCAGGGGCGGCCACAGTGGCTGATCTTTGAGGAGTAACACAAACTGGAACAGATGCAGCCAAGCCTGCAGAACTCATTCAGACATGGAGACGCTCTGGCCCGTGCGAGCTGGATTGGTGCCGTGGGGTTGTCACTTACAAATCCCTAAAAGATTGAGGGGCAGTGTAATAGAATTAAATTAATAAGCCCCCCAACTGGACAAAACTGGAAGAGTAAAACAGTAGCATCACATTATACCAAAAATCCATTCGTGGACATCTGCAGATAACGGATGTGGACTCTTCCAGATATTA
>JABUIW010000139.1:138885-186742 GCA_013363375.1 Menidia beryllina | reverse complement strand
TTATGTGGTAAATAATCATAAAAAGTTTAATTTTAAACTTTGAATGGGACTTTTTTGGGGGGGGTGGGGGGAATTTTGCTTTTTGATAGTGTGGGGAAGTTCAAGTTCATGTTTTTGTTAATCAAAATGTTCAATGTTCAACAATTAAAACTAAAGTTTCACTCAAATCTGTTGAAATGTTATGTTTTCTTAACGTTTCTGTTTTTATGTGATAGTTTAAATTCCCCCAAATTTCCAGTTAATTCCCATATATTCCACTATAAAGTTTCCCATTAGGAATATTTCCAAAATTCCCCATCTTAACTTCCCATGGAAAGTCTCCAGAATGTACTGGAAACTTTCCACCCCTTTGCATCCCTATTAATGACGCATTTTCACTATTGCCTACTAAGCCTGCCACCCCACGGTAATGTTGCATTTCCACCAGGGGCTGGCCCCACTAAATATTTAGTACTTTAGCAGCTACTCAGATGCGGTTCCATCAGGTAAACCCCGCTTATTTAAAAAAAGGGGCAACAACTAACATCTGATTGAATTATGCGAACCAACACTGAAGTTTAGTCGGTATACAGTTGCCACAATGTCCTTAACTGTTCTCTCGTTCTGAGTGTCATGTGCCGTGTCTACATTTATGCATGACAGGTTTAGATAAGCCCGTGAGTTTTTCACACTACTACTAGAAATCTGGAACTTCTACATTTTTGTACTATCTACCAAGGAGATGCTGTGTCCCTTATGCCATGATGGAGAGGATTTCCACTGTGAGGCCATCATCAGTCACCTCCTCTAAATGGATAACGTCAAGCTGTAATTCAATGTTTCACTGATGCACCTCACCAGGATATCCAGCAAATTGATCAGGTTGACATTCAGACAACATAAATGCAGCTGAATGAATTCAAGAGATGTAAAAATGTTTGCGAATGAATAGATTAAACTACCAGAGGGCACCGCAGCAGAAAGAAAAGGAAAGAGAGACGCCTGGCAGATTGATATGAAATGATGATACAACACGAGAACTGTGACAACATGTAGACTTTTTTCCAGTTTGAGCCATCCAGTCATATTCAAATCACAGAAATTGTGTGCCCCATAATTCTGTCCATCAATTCAAGAGGCAAATCTGACTGATACCAGAAGAACATCAGCGGAACATATTTGAAATGTTAATTTGGCCTGATTTTTTAAGACTAAAGACTTATCAGCAGTTACTGGTAGGTTAGTGACAAAGGGCTAAGTGATTCTTTAATCTGGTTGCTCTAGCTCTGAACACCACCAGCCTACTTGCGCAGTAACATAGATGTCAGATGCGGACTCTCACCGTCAAAGTGAATAGAGATGTCAATGCAACAGCTGCCCTCTCCTCGGTGATGCTGGTCCGGGCTCTGCCCTGCCACACAACACCATCCTCCAGGTCCTTTTGTCTCAATAGTCCTCGGGTCATAACAGGCCCGCCTCCCTTCCTGTTGTTTTCCTCACTCTGAACAGGGGTGTGACCCAGCTCAGAATCTGACTCCAGGGGAGCCAAGTCCTTCAACACACCTGACGGTCGGGCTAGCGGCCTGCTAGAGTTGAGAGATTTGGACAAAATCCTGGGTTTGAGTTTCCTTTTTCTTTTAAAGACAGGTGGAACTGAAGGTTGAACAGTCTCACTGGAAACCGCAGTGGTCTGCGCAGACAGCTCAGATAAAACTGAACTGGATTCAGATGTATTAGTAACTCCAAGTTCGGGTCCATGTTTGTTCTGCTTACGACCCGTTTTTTGTTTTTTATCTGTCCTCCTGAATGCTCTTGCTTCTTTAAGTTGTGGTCTTTTAGATGGGGGAATAAATCCTGATATAAGGTCTGAAGCAGAGGTCTGTTTCTTCGGGATTTGGTCCCCAGTCCACACATAGCTTGTGCTTTTCATGGGGAGCTGATAAACGGGGGCCTCAAAGGGGGACTGCGAAAAGCTGGCAGCTCGCTCATCTATCAGTTTCCCCTCATTCTCCAGATACTCATCCAGCATGTCGCTGCAGAAAGCTGACAGGTTCTTCTTCTGGGAATCCGAACCAGAACCAGCTGCAGAGAGTAGTACAAAACAGTTAAGAACAGGGAAGCTTCAACTACTGTCCTGAGACCTCCTCCAATCGAGTCACAGGATCCTAGGAGATTCTGAGACTAGATGAAGGTTTGTTCATATCAGTTATTCTTGCCATTGAACACTTTGTTCCAATGGTAAGATGGAGTGAGTTTTTTTAACACTCATAATCTTCCTTTTATGTTGTAAATAACACAATACACTTGTCCTAACATCTAGCCAACGACTGCTAAACACTTCAGAGTTGAGTGATATCATAAGATTTCATTTTAGAATAGATCAAAAGGGAAAACACCTTCAGGTCCACTGGATGCATTTGTAAGCGGGGGATCTGACAGAGTGAACTTCTCTCTCCACCCTTTAATCTGTGTCACATCCGTAGTTTTTCCTGTTCGTGATACAAACGCTGACGAAACACCTGGTGAGGAAATAAGAAAAAATGACATTGTATGCTGGTTTTTCTACAGATTTAAAAAGGATTTACTGACACTAGACAAATAAAATTATATGATTTTAATCATTTTCTATTCTAAAAATGTAGACTTAGTAACAATAAAGCAGGCGAAATTTTGCACCTCTCTGGCAATTCAGACATGAAACACATTTACTGATATAGTCAGTAGTAAAATTGGGAAAGTTACCAAAGGAATTTCCTGGAGATGGCGGCAAAGTCTGAGCCAGTGGCTGTACACCAACTCCCGGTGGAGGGATGGGAAGTTGAACTCCCAGGTACTGGAGGTCGATGGAAAGACCAGGGTCCAGCAGGGTCATTTTGAGGCCAACTGAGTTCATAGAACACACAAAACGAGGTAGGAAGGTTGGCTTTGTGTAAGCCACAAGGGCTTGTTAGCCTGGAGCCGCATACTTTAAGACAAAAATTTGTACCTTCCTGCAACACCGGGTGGATGACCTGCCTGTACTTCATCTGCCCCAGGTCTCTTAGCAGGATCTCCTGGAAGGCAGCGATAGTTTCCTCCAGACTCCTCCCTGCTTTCAATTGAACAGCTTTTTCATGGATTTGTATTTCTCATTTGGTAAATAAAATCTGAACAATAACCTGGATAATCCTCTCACACAATGTCTCATTGATTGTTTAAACTGTCAAACCTTCCAAACAAACAAGGTACGTTTTTGAGCTCATAACCAAAGAAAAAACAAAAGAAGCAGATGGGATCAGACTAATCTTAGATTCAAACATAAACTTACTACTGTTGCTGTTCTCGTTTGCATCAGCAGTTTGTTGACTTTCAGGTGTGGTTTGAGTGCGACTGCCCAACCCTTCAGACAGGTCTGCAATGTGCAACTTGAGAGCTTCCTGAAACATAAGGTCGGTTGTTATGCCCTGGTTAGATGTTTTTTTTTGTTGTTGGATTGTGTTACGAAAATACCATCAGTAAAAAAATTTGGGTAGTTCATCCATCAATGTTCAGTGGAAAACACAGAAATAATATTACTGCTTTAGATTAATTACAAAAGGGGAGGGTATTTATTTGGCCTTTGAACAGATCATAAAACCTATTGCAAACCTAAATTTTACTTGTTATAAAATCCGGCCATAAGGCACATTAGCACAAGGGGAATCTTACACCATTTGACAACAGATTTAATGGTGTTTTACCTTAGATGTGAATGAGATAAATAACTGCTCCTCCACTTCCTCCAAGTTAGGCTTCATATTTCTGTAGTCATCCATGGTCTGATCCATATCCGACCTTGAAGACTTTGTCCACCTAGGACACTTCTTGCGTTTGCATGGCTTACTGGGAGATATTGGCAAAACCTGCTGAGGAGGCTCACATGCTTCAGCCAAAGACGGAGGTGGACAGGGAACAGCCACTGTGTCTGTGTTTGAAAGTGCCACACCAATGCCAGTCTCAACATCGGTGTTGAAAAAGTGTGCAAAGTCAGAGAGAGATGGTGTGGGTGACAGTCCGTTTTCGTCTAATGACGAGAAGGTGGGAGAAAGCGTCAGCTGCAGAGCAAGGGGGGACAGCTCTGCCGGAAAAGGCAGTAAATGCTCAGTCTCTTGAAATGACACCGGAGGATCATCAGGGGAAATGGCTGTGGGAGTGTTAAGGCTTTGTGGTTCCGAGTGGCATGGAAATAAAGTTGGTGTAATGGATATTAAAGGAGGAGCGTCAGGTGCAGGTTCAAGTCCTGTGAAAGCAGTGTCTCTGTCAGACTCAGATGGAGGTAATACTGTATGCCATTTGAATACGGATGAATTTTTGTTGAGCAGTCGATCTTCAGGTGGTTCTACTGCTTCAGAAGTTGCTTCCGAAGCGGAGGTGTCAAGCTCTAAAGCTAATGAGGCTGGAAGCAGAGGTAAAGGTTCTGGAGAACTTGCGGGTGACAACGGCTCAAAGTCAAAGGAGGTACACTCCGGGTCAGGCAGTGAGGGCTCCGTCCTCAGAGTGCTGGAGTCTGATGGTAGTGTGGATGCCTCAGTTGATGTTTGTGTTGAGTTTGGGCTAGCTAATACTACTTTGACGAAAGGGGGCACATTGGGAGCTGTGTTTGAGGTAGTACATGTTGTAAGGGTGGATGCAGATGTCTCGATGGTACAAAATGGATGGTCTGAATTAGGTAACACTGGTGCACCATCTGGAATTGTAAGCTCAGAGCCAGAACTTTTCAGAAATGGATCACCAGCTTCTGGTGCCACAAGATCCTCACTTGTGACAGAACCAAAACACAAAGGACTAGAGGGCTGCTGAGCTGTGTCATCCGCTTGTTCTGCAACACTTAAAACCATTCTATCTTGATGAAGATCTGTATGGGCAAATCTGCAATCTTGGATTATTGGTTCTGTAACAAAGGCATGATCAGAATTGGCAATGGTACTTCTGGATTCAGGCAAAGATTCAGATGGAGTTTCTGGGGGAGTAGCGTGAAGTTTGCCATCAGTCTTTTTAGATTTTGGTGAATGTTTTTTTAAAAAAAGAGCAAGTGCTGGCAGAGGTAGGCGAGCTGGACGTTTCTGCTGTTTTGAAGCATCTGATGGAGCATCTGAAGAACACTGGTTGTCTGACGGCTCAGAAGCGTTACTAGATGCTGTTAAAGCAAGATCTGTCTCAATGCTGACTGTACATGAATTCAAATGCGGCCTGTAATCTTCCTTCTTCTTCTTTGGTGTTTCTACGTTTATAATGTCCTTTTTTGGAACATTTTGTTCTTTGCCTTCACTCAAATGTCTAGTCTTGGTATTGGTTTGTGTCACTCTGGGAGAGGGGTTGTGACTGATATCCAGCTGCTCCACGCTGCACCTCTGCAATGAAACGTGAGCCTCACGAATCAGTTCAGAAAATAATTTCTGAGCTGGACCTGAATTGCTGCTGCAGGAAACCAAACACAAATATTGCATTAATGGTACTGTCCTTTTTTGGTATTATTTACACAATTGATCTAAAAATTAAGAAGACGAAAAAGCAAAACCATAAAAATTTTTAATTCCTGTTTCAGATTTTCACTGGACAGGTAAATTTAATCCATCCATATTCTGAACTTGCTTAAACCCAATTCAGGGTTGAGAGGGGGCTGGAGCATATCACAGCTGTCATTGGTCACAGGAAACCAGTCAAACACAGGGCAAACAGAGACGAATGAGAGACAACCATATACGCTTAAACTCACCCCTGCAATCAAATTTAAAATCAAAACCTAACAAGGATGTCAACAGTTAAAACAAGGGTATCCTCTAAACTTTAAAGGATACCCATCTCTGGACAACTTTAGAGTGTAAAGTCATCTAGAGATCATGTAAGCTGTGTAAGTTTAACCAAAAACACGAACATGAATACTGACATATGACTGGTATTATGTGATTTGAACATAACATGAAGCCAAAAGTTTCTCTGACAGATGGACCCAGGTTCAGGCTTTTTAAAATATTTGTGCAAATTAATAGAAAATCTTAGGCATTGTTCAACAGTGAGAGGCCCTACCCTAAAACTATGTCAATGATTTTACATAAAAATGACAAACTTCCATAATCAATGCATATGTTCAGATTTTCTTCAATTCTCTGAAGAAACAATGCCTTAACAGATCTGGATCTTAGCCATATTGAAAACCACAAGACAAAAACACTTTCACAAATTGTCTCTTACCGTACTGCAGGGATCTTGTCAGCTGACTGATTGCTGTTAAGTGACAAATTATTTTGTAGGTCCTTTGATACCGTAGGTTTTGAGTCCCCAGCTTTTGAGCATCTAGGTTTATGGCTTGCAAGCAAAGACTTCAAGCTTTTCTTAACTGGATGCTGGCCATTGATTTTAGAACCACCATCTTTGTTCAAGTCCTTGCTTGAATTGGGCTTCAGTTTTAGGCCCCATGAATTACACCCATCCTCTCTCAGTCCTTTCGCAAATGGGTTGTACTTGACTTTCAGTTGAGCAAATTGTGGATTTTGGTAAGCAGTCACTGCCATAAACTCAGTCTGGGGAAAACTGAAAGTCAGGACACTGGAATCATTTAGCGAAATGTCTTCAATTGCTTTTTCTGTCTGGACCAAGTATAGCTGTGGTAAGTACCGTTGATTGGGATGTAAGATAATGTTCCCATCTTGGTCAGAGATGTTGTTTGTGAGCTTCAGTTTGTAAAAAGACACTGGACTCTGCATCCAGTGTTGACCTGTGGCTGGGGAGTCTGGATGGGCAAATAGCGGACTCTTTATATGACATTCAGCTTTTCTGGAAACTTGCCACTTCTCACCTGTCCACTTGTACTGACAATGGTCCAAGGGTTGAATGTCCATGATTAAAGAGTACTTCTTAGCTGGCTGCAAACAAGAGATGCGGAAGCGGCAGTAAGGGAACATCCTGTTGCCTTCTTTTGTCAGAATCATTTCCGTTTTGCGGCTATAGAACTCTTTCCACATGCTGTTGTTGTCCAGTGTCACTTTGATGCCTTTAAAGGTGATGTCTGGGGATAGGGTTTCTGAATGATTGTTCAAATTGGTTGGACGCTTCGGTCCTCCCGTGCTGACAATTGCATCCTTAGAAGGGTACATGTTGTGTTTACAAAAAAAATCTGATTCCTCACTGGACACACAAGTGATTGGTTCTGTTCCACTTTCACTTCCCTTTTCAGGTCTGCGAGGCACAAAACATCCAAGTGGATGATCAGCTGCAGGAGCTGCTGCATGGGCAGTTGCCACTTCCTTCAGGAAAACCATACCTTGCTTGGTCTTTGTAGGGGCCATTAACAGGTCCCAGAAGGGTCCTGTTGTGTATTCGTATTTGCTTCTGTTTCACAACAGCATCCTGAAAAACAAGATCCATAACATATCAGTTGGTGAACATCTCACTCACACAGCAAACCAGACAATATATTGCACATGCAAACCACCATTCAGTGTTAAGTTGTGCAAAGGTGTTTCAAGACAGACAGACAGACAGACTCAAAATGATAGTTGAACCAAGTCTGGGAGTGCCACAGGATCTTAGCTTCAATTTCCATCACTTTTGGATGTATCTTTTACTTTTGGTGATTTTCAACTACTACCTGCTCAATGAGATTTGACTTGACTTTTAGCATTTTCCATTGGGTTGTACCTGGTACCAGTTACATTCTTAGAATCTTAGTGGCTGGGGTTTCAGGCAAGTTGAGCCTAGCTGAGAATGTGATGTCCAAATAGGTTGAGGATGTCACTGGATGAACCATGAAAGTGATGAAAACTAAAAAATTAAGTTGTATCAGCAACCTGTAACTTTAATATTCGCAAGATTAGAAAGAGTTAATGGCTACATAGATCCACCACTAGGGTCCAATAACAAGGTACAAGTATTTGTTTGCTGGGGTATCCGCCATTGTTATGTTTGTTTGTGTCCTTAAAAAACACCATGCTATCTTGTTGCAACTATATCCCCAACTGTAAGCGGAACTGCCCTTAACTGAATGCAGTCTAGTCGTGTGGAGTTGTTGGAAAAAGCCATTTGACTTGGTGACCTCCAACTAATGCTGGTAACAGACGTTCCCGTACACTATTCCTGCTATATGGGTATGGCATTCCATATATGCCATACCAGTGAACACCTTCCACCCTGTTACTGTGTGGTGGACTGTTTGGTCTCTTACTAGCTAGCATGATTAGTGCCTCTATGTTTTCTTTATGACCGGCCATTCGTAGGACTTCTTGATATCAGCCATTTCTGCATTCTGTTGCTGTTGTATATTAAGCTATGTATCAACAATGGTTCTTCCTTTTAACCCTCCCTCCCCTGGTGGTGGAGGGAGAATGAAGATACTGCGCAAGATACTTGCTTAGCAGTTCATTACTGGAGGCAATGTTTCATATGTATCCCTGGATCTTTGTTGTTTCCTCCTGGATAGTGGTTCTGATTAGGGCCCGGTAAAAAAAATAAAAATAAAATAAGAAATCTATTTAATCAAAGTTAACCCCAGTAGCCTCGTGTGTAATGTAACAGTGGTGTGTTTACGTCCAGTTGACATTCATTCAAACCTGCACAAACCTGCAAGATGGCCAACGCAAGCAAAAATCCGCTCAGCAAACATTTCCAACTTAAGTTCTACACTTGGAACCATTTCGAATTTAAAACTACAAAGGACAAAGAGACAGATAAAACCAAAGTGGTTTACAAGATCTGTGAAGCTTCTGTCAGCTATTGCAGTAATACTACAAACCTCAGAAACCACTTGACAAGGTATCACACTAGGCTGAGGTTAGATTCTGACAAAAGGTCGTTCAGAGCATCGCAACTTTTGTCTGCAAAGATTTATGCCCATAGTGGAAAAAGGAAGGCTGTGTGCTGGCTCATTCAGGTGCTTGATTTGAATTGATTTAAGAAGTTGGCCAAAATACCCCATCCTAGTTCTGATACTCACTAGCCTCAACTCTTTTTCTTCTTGTCATACTATCTGCGGGTACTGATAATGGGGTGAACTCCCCTATGCATTCTATGCAAGATTCCTTGCAATGATTATTTTACCTCTCCTTAATACCATTCAGCTCAATTCATGTAGTACAAATGTCATCCCAGTGTCCTTGTTGTATGTCCTAGTGAGATTAATCAGTGAGTCAATGTCTTGCTCAATCCTGGCATTCAGCTTGATTTTGAGAAAAAGATATACAACTCGGTAGATACTACCCAAATTCAGATTACCCAAATTTCAACTAGCACGTAACTCTATGAACGTGTGAAACTCTGAGAAGTCTTAAAGCCCCAGTCTCAAAATTCCTCAAGCGTCGTAAACTGATCCATCTCTAAATGTAGCATGGTCCTTGTGTACACACATATGAAACTCTTCTACAACAATTATGTAGCTACTGGCAGCATTTTGACAGCATCTAATTATCATAATATCCTGCCCATCAACAAGGGTAAAAAAAATTATGGCACAAATATATTAGTTTATACAATGCTCAGAATGTATATAGTATGATCAATGACAGGCAAGACGGATTTGGACATAGATATTTGCAACTCACTGCAGTTCAGCACTGTAACTCCTTAGCAGTTGATACAAAAATTTGGTGACGTATCGAATGATGCATTTTAGTAGCAAAACATCATAGTAAAAATCCAAAAAGCAAGGGAAGCTAATTGTCTGTTTTGAAAGGGGTTAAGGATTTTCATCAGCCATTTTGAAACTGGAAATGATCTGTGAAGTTGAAGGTAAAAAAACCTATCCACAATACAAATTTTTTTGAAGCCTGGAAATGTTTACATATGTACATTTATTCTACATATTCAGATTGTCCAACATTTTATAGAAAGTTATTTACAGTATACAGTTAACAAATTCTGTCTTACGTGTAACTCTGAATTGCAATCCTGTCAGTAGGTCTTAAGGCGCTTATCCACTAGTACCTATTCAGCACGGCATGGGTCTACACTGCATTTCTGAATTTCCACTAAGGGCTGACCCCAACAAACAGTTACAACTTTAGCAACTACTCTGCTGGGGGACCATCAGGGCTGAAATAGACCAATGACAGGATGCCTGGCATTGATTAGCCAGGGATTCACGTGATTCAATAGCGACTCCTTCACATGATCTCCTCCTATTTTGAAAAACATGGCAACAACAAACACCGGTATTATTATTTTTTGGATCATCAATGTTGTAAATGCCAAATACATGAATCATTACCGTCGTCCAAGACCAAGGTTTAGTCGGTATATCCTTTTCGCAATGTCATTGCTATCTGGTGTTTGTTTTGTGCGTAAATTATATCATGGGCTGGTCAGTCCAAAATTTGTAATGGAAAACCACCTAAACTGACTCATGCCAAGTCGTGTAGGGCTGTGCAGGGTTGAAAAGGTACTAATGGAACGGTGCCATTAGTGTCCTGTTGATGTTATAGAGCTTGAAGAAGTCTAGTATCTGTGTGTAGCATGGAGTTGTAGGCTTTTGCTCTAGTCAATGCAGGAGATGCATAGGTTTATATACCTGATCAAACAATCTTGATGGGCTCTTTTGTCGATCAAATGCTGAATGTTCTGCTTCTTATGTTTTTCATCTAGTAGGCAAGGTCCACTAAGATCAGTGCAACTGTGGAGTACAACAGCTCATTGGTCTCTGTGATAGTTCCCGTAGCTATTGTGTATAAAGCTGCCTTCAAATTCTTTATGTATTTTATGTCTAAGCCTTGGCAAGTGTGACACATCCTGCAAATATCTAGTTTACAATTGGACTTCAATCTCAAGTGATAGTGTTGGGATGCAATAAGAAAAAGTTAATGTAAATAATCAGTCAAGATTAGTCGATTTTAAAATTAATTTGTTGTTTGAAATAGTTTAATTTGCTGGTCAAACTGTAACATCTTTTTTCGCCCCATGTTATAACTATTCAATCAATTGTATCACTGTTTGCCAAATTTTGTGTGCTGACATCACTCATGTACAAATTCTTTGCTCATTAAAATGTACTTTGGGTATATTACCACCATCTATCCCGCTTGAATGTGTGAACCAGCGCGACTGGCATTCGAGAATCAGGAAACTGAGAAAGGTAGGACAGCTTTTTTTCTCAACAACTTTTTTTTTCCTGTAACTTATTTATCTAAATGAAGGCATTAAAGCCCAATCCCTACATATACAAAGCGTTATACAATAACACATTTGTAAACAAATTCAGAGAAGAAATATGTGAAGATATAAGATACTCACTGCTTTAAAATCAGTACTTAAATCCAGCCAAGTTACAGAGCCAGGACCTTTGATGTCTTTTATCAGTTCCAACCTATAAGAATAAATTTATTGACTTCAGAATCCCTATCACAAAGGAGTTATTTGCTGACTACTATATTCTTAAATTCTCAGTCATCTGTTGATTCTTTGGAGCTAAACTTCAAATCAATTAATAGAAAGACTAGATGATGGAACTGTAAAATTAAATCCAATAGTTTAACTTGAACTTTTACCATTACGCTTTTTAAAAAATCCTTCAACTGAGGATAAAAAGAAAAGTAGGACAGTATTTAACATTTCACGTTGATACACCAAAATGACTACAAGTACAATAATAACCACAAACGAGGAAAGACCAACATGACTGGTTTTATACTTTGAAAACCTAACATGGCATGGAGGTAGGAATCTAAGCGATGCCCAACCCAACATAAGTCCTATGAATTAAATCTTAGAATGCGCAATTTCTTCTCTTTTATCAGTTCCTTCTGTTGCTTTATTAAACATTGCATGCCATCTAAAACTATTTTTTAGTCATTTTTGGTGGCATTGTTGCTTTTGCCTTTTTCCTTATCCTGCTGAATTAAAATAGCAAGCATGTTAGATATAATGGTGATACAGACTACATATATGTTTAATAGATGCATGTAAATATTTTATAAAAGTACATATTGAATATTTTTTGGATAATTTTGTGTTCGTAATAAGAATAAAAGCTTTGGGACAGGTCCTGCTCTTCTGCGTATGTTAGAGGAACATGGTCAAATAATACTGCGGTAACATGTAGGAATTGCCTCTATTAGATGTGGTAAATGTGTAGGATTCTGTAGATATGAAAAATATATGCAATTCAGCACCGAATTAAAATACTTGTGACTTCTCGGATATGCGGTTACAAAAAACAACAACATTCTTATGAGTGTTAATTTTTTTTTTTAGCCTGGAATTGGGAATGCTGAACTGGTTCTTTCAGTTATTCATGGTGGTTTGTAAAGCTACGCCCACTTTTATTTCTGCATACAATCTGAGGTTTTTCAAACAAACTGGGACTGTACTGCTCTTTTGCTCCTTAGCCCTGCACATACCTCTGCATGAAGGTTTCACAGAAGACAGTCCATTGCTAAAGTATGTCATTATGGGAGGCAGATGTCTCCCCCACTTTTAAATGGTTTCTGAACACTAACAATAGACCATTTGTCTTCCTTCTGCTTCTTCTCCACAGATGTTCCATCGCGCTATGCTGTAAAACAACTCGTACAAATGAAGTGTTTTACTGAAGCTCGAGATGACCAAGTGACAGCTGCATGGTGCAAATTCTTCTAGGATGCAAACTTTCAATAATGCTGAATAATTGCATTAACAAACAGTCACATGTCTGCATCTGGATGCCACTTAAAAGATATTAATACACTTTTACTCCTTCCATCATAATCTGCTGAAATCCCATAAACCTACTCCATACAGCACAACACTGACTTAAATATTGGAATCCTTTAACCATGCACTTTCTGATTAAACCAAAATCACTTTTCGTGAAGAAGTACAAATTGTACTGCTCTTTCCCACCTGTGAATATGCGATGTTGTCGTGCACATCCCCATCAAAGGAATAATGTACTACTGTTAAGTTTGCCTTGTTGCTGTTCGGTAGCGTGACTATGCCAATGGATTTCTACGGTCTATTCTTGAATTCACAAGCAGCCAAAATGCACGTCCCAATACCTGCTGCAGCAGCAGTTTGACACAACAAGCCTGATGTCCAAGTCTAATATGCATTTGGAAATATCCACAAGCCACTTAGTTCCACATAAAATCAATGGTGCGCTAACTACTAAAAGTTCATTTGGTTAGCTAGCTGTTGTGTTTGCAGGTCTGTTGATGATGAGTTTCTAAACCAACAGGCCATAACGGGGAATGTAGTTCATGTATGTTTTATGTCTTAAACCGGCTTTGGTGACATGGGTGCACAATTACAATTATTAATTCTATCCACTTTATTTCTGCTGTTTTCTACAACATGCTTGCTCCCACTAGCCAGCGGCATGACACTTAACTTGGAAGAGAATACAGTTAGCTACAACAGAACAGATACTGTGACTCTCGGTGACTTGGAGTGTTGTTATATTAAAGTGTCCTGTTCAAGCATGATTTCCTAGCTAGCACCAGGCCTCAGGCTGAAGCCCAGACATGGAAGCCCATCAAACGTTAAACCCTCTGCGAGCACGTGCTCTCCTGCTAGTAGCACATTACCTTTTGCTTATCCGTACATATGGAGGGTGTCCCCGGAGCGATAAAAGTCCGTCCTAATCGCCGACTTTGCCCCAAACCATCCCGTTAAAAACGCGGCCCTTATTGAACACAGAGATACAAAACGGCACGCGTCGTTTCTTCACCGTCACGTCATCGCCCACCCCCATCCTCTTCCTCCGGCCACTGCGCAGACTCAGACCCCGTCCCGCTGCCTCCACCTGGCCCGACTCAGCGTATTTACCGTGTGTGAATTCCAGGAGGGATTCCAATGGCGGCGCCTGGTCCCGTTTTCCCGTTATTAGCTTGGACCGTCTCTGGACCCCCCCCACCCCCCCTCCCGCGCGCGCACCCCGGGCTGTACAAACGAGCGACAACCGACATCAAACAGACCACCGGACCCCGTCCACGAGCTCCGGTCAACAGAAGTTGGTGTTAATGGGGGGATATTTGCGACCAACGCGCCCCTCTTACGTTAGTCTGGTTCAGTGTGGAATGGAAACGGTTGGTGTTGGGGGTAGAATACGGGCTCGTGAAGCCGCACAGAACCGCCGTCTTACGTTCACAAGTGGACCGGTTCGGCTGCCTGGACCCGACCTGGCATGTCCGAGAGGCTCGGAGCGGTGGACTCTACCCCAGTGAGTGAACTAACAGGCTCGGGAGTGCGCGTCCTGTAGCCTACGTATCGAGCCGCCGCCATGTTGTTTCCACCGGACTCGAAAACGTGTGGAGTGGCGCCGAGGTGATGGCGGCTTCGGGGCGAAATTACGCACACGGGGTTATGTTGATAGGTCGTTGTGACTCTTCCCACGTTAACAACAGGAGGAACAGGACGGGGCCGGAAGCGGAGCGTAACGCTGCACACCGGCCGCATCTTAGTAAACGTTCAGATAACGGGACGTCTGGCGGGAACGGACACACACGGCTAAGATTTAAGTGTTTCCTTAAAGCCAGGGGCGTTCAAAGTCCGTCCTGTTTGGGCCGCAGTCAGCAGGCCCAGAGGGGGCCAGAATCAGACCTACCTGGTGTTAGCCTGTCTCTGCCTCCCCGTGGACCCCAATTCTACCTGATGACGTCTGTAGAAAAAAACTAAGGTGTATTTCATGGATGTGAAATGTGACACAAAACCTTAACAGAATTTGAAATGTTTTTTATTTCATGTTTGGTGTGAGTCATAAGCGTCAATTTATTCCTCTGACACCAAAAACCCATGGACATGTGATGCTTTTCTAATGGTGTTCACAAACAAATGTATCAAGACCTGTAAGTAAATGGATACATAGAACAATACATAAAAACAAGTTAATGTGAAGGAAAAAACTTCATCCTCCAGCCCTCTGAGGTGGTCCCATAAGCCCTTATTCAGAAAAGACATTTTGATGGATTGGTTTTGGTGCACTTGCAGATATAAACCTGTTTAAAAAAAACAGGGGATGGGTGGGATTATTTGTATGTTCATATGTATAGTTTCACACTGACCAATTCTACAAGCCTTTCAAGTGCACACAGCTTGATAAATCTGGTGAAAAGAATATGTTTACCTTTGTGTGCACACACTTTTATTAATCTGGTTCCTTGAGTCCAGTTGAGTCAAAAAAAGACATCGTGTGGATGGACTTTTGTAATATCCATCAAGCTGCTATGCAAAGATGACAAGGCAGTTTAGTTAGCTAAGCACCAAAATGACCACTGAATGAATTGGCAACATGTCTAGACAACATTACTTGGTTAAGAATAGAGGATAATTCTGCCGTAAAGCAGGTACAAGGATGGATGATATCCAGCCATCAAACAAGACTGGAATGTCTCCACAACACCAGGTTTGTCTTGAAATGCTAATCTCTCCCTCAAGGCCAGAAGATGTTATTTCTGTTGAAAAGAAGATGACTATTTGCATCATAGGACTTTTATGCACCCAGGCCTTTGAAAAGGAGACTGGCATTAATTACTAATATGTGTACCTTACCTACAGAAGGCAGCAGTGGAAGCGCTCTGATTGGTGGAGGAGGCGGCATTGTCAAGGGGAAACAGCCTACAGCAGCTGAGAGCTGCGGTAAAACCAGGGAATTTTACTTTCTAAAATAACTCAAAGCTGAAAGAGTTCACAGGCTTAGCAGAACCTCCTCATGCTCCTCTAAAAAGAGACCATTCTGATTTCTGCCTCCTGTTGGTGAGGTAAAAACCTGCTCTTCAAAAAGACCTAACTATCCTATAAAATTTATTGGTGAACATCTCTCATTTGGAAGACCAAGACTTCAAAGAAACAAACACAGGTAAGTCATTAAGAACTGTTGTACATCTTTGTACACTCGGTATTATTTCATTCTTGAGTTGAAAAAAGAACCTGAACTGAAATGTATGATGAAAATGTCCTTTTACTGGAATATACAGCTTTCGTGTTCTGAAGAGAAACCTGTTCATCTGAAACACTTCACCACACTGAAAAGATCATTGTAAAAGGGAGGTCCTCATGTCGTGAGAATCGTACGTCTGACTTTACTGTAATAATGTAGGTCTGCAGTGCTTATGTAAAGATACTCAATAAACATTCCACCAGAAGCACAGTATTTACTTCCCCATTGACATTCATCTCACATTGGTTTACAGAGGCTACATAAGGTGTTTCTTCCTTGATTATCTGAAAATGTTAAGGTAAATTCCATTCAAGTGAAATGTAACAGTGGATCTGTCACAGAATATGCTGCTCCGTCAGCAACAGATGAGCACCAAGCCAGAGTGTGGTCTCAAAAGGACATAAACCGATGGCCAGGGGATAGCCATAGAAATACAGATTTATGGCTGTATCTTGGCTGATGTGAACAGCCTAAAACAGCAAAAGAACTGTCAGCTGGTTGCAAAAAAACATAGATCTAAACATGCTTTTACTGTCCATGACATGACATTAAACAGGTGTTCTAACAGCTTCCCAGCACTGAGATTGTTTACGACCCGATTTCTACTTATGTACATCAGAGTTAGTTGCTCTAAGAATGAAAGCACATATGGTCAGAAGAATGTGCAGGGTACACGCATTCCATCTTATCTGATTTCCTATTTGAGTGAAGTATCAAGAGTAGTGGTGTATGGAAAATGTGCATGGCCAAAAGGCCTTGTCAGGCCAGAGTGTGTGAAGGCTGAGCTGAGCTGGTGGCTTACCTTTTAGATCCTCGGCACACTGACAGGTAGACCACACTCTGCTCATGATGTGCATTCAAAAAAAGTTGACTGGTGTTTGATTCATCTGTCAGCTCTACGTTACTGCGCTCTAGATATAATAAATAAACCAAAGCTGTGGGGCGTAAGGAATAAATTACATTGGAATTCAGGAGAAGATGCGTCTTCCAGACACAGAAGAAAGCAAATTGCTGAAGAAGAACAAGTCACATTAACGTGGTCTCTCCGCTCTTCTTGATCTCATCTCACTGGCATTTTGCAGGCAACCATGATTTTTCAAAATGACATTTTAATCGTTACCTTCTCCTTTAACAGGTTGAGGAAGCGATCATGAAAAATCTGATTATAAACCCGGTTACACGTTACTACATGTTGCACTTTCACATTTGGTTTGTGGAAGCTAAAAGCCCGGAGCATGACGTTCCTGTTGGTACCCAGAGGGGGCGCTCCCTCATTTCACCTGGACGTATCTCTGCTGCTGCTGCTCTGTGATGTCAGCGCGCTTGTGTGTGATCTTCGATCTACGTGAATCCAGAGGCGTGAATGACATCAGTAAAACTTTATTTCTCACAGAGGTAAGTACGTTAGGTTTAATTTCATGACAACACAATCAGGCAGCGCAGATTCCGAAAACCTAAAACAGAATCTGTTATCAGAATATGGAGAAGATTCAAGTTTAAAGAGTAAAAAATAAAACAACTTTCATGCATTGAGATCATACAAATGCTCACATAATGCACTTCCTGCATATTTGCACTTTCTACACAGTGTGTGTCATCACCCGTCAACCAGCTAAGCTTCTGGAGACCTTCAGTTGTTGTTTGGTCCTATATTAGCCCACTCTGAGTGTCCCCCAGGTCTCCAATGTCCCTACAGTTCTGGCATGTGTGAGCGGTCTCTCTGTGAACATTCTGGGACGGTAAACACGTGTTCACTGTAGTGGCTTCTCTCAGTACTTTCTCAAAAAATGAAAGCAGTCCAGATCCTGCCCCTTGGTCCCTGAACAGGACTGTACATGTGAGGATCCACCAAAGTGGAGCTCATTCATCAATCTCATTCTGAACGGTTTGACATCCCTGACAGGTCCTGGGCAGTGAGATAGTCTTTCATCGTCTGTGAACGAACGAAGAGAGACCACCTGTACTGTGGAGGGATCGGCCGGCCTTACCATCAGTCAGTTTGCGTGAAATGCGGACCTGGAATCAGGTACTGTGAAAAGATTAAGCCTTTTCTATTTGACCGATGATTCAAATAATTTTTCAGTCCGCACTATCTCAGTTAAAAGACAAAACCTCGTCAAACGGCACAACCACGATTGGGTGTGCACACAGCTAATTCCACAATCTTTTCTGCACGGTTGCACTTTCTGAAAATAAGATATTGTCACAAATGACAACGAGATACAAAATCTGTCCTACTAAGAACTCTTGGCCCACTCTGGTTGTTTTATGGAAAATAAGGTGGCCTCTTCTTCTATTTTTTTGTAGTTTCTGGATGCTGAAGGAGCGAGGTGAGCATGTTCTTCTTCCATGCAGACGGGATTCTGTGGAGGAAAAGGTGCGCATATGCTAATGGTTTATGCATCAGCGTTTAGTGCAGCCACAAGTCAAAATGAATACGTTTAGTTCATTCTCTGAAACTGGAACTAGAAAGAAGCACGCATCTTTAAACAAAGGAGGCCCCTGCTTATTGATTTTTTGTAAAGTTGCTGGTTTCAGAGATCACGTGCAGTAAATGCAGCCTGTGCTGATAACACTGAGATGATAATCAGCTGTGTGTTGGTCAAAGTCGGTCCTCTCTAGCTCAGTGGAATGCAGCCTACAGGTAATGGGAAAAGCTGTGGAATCCCTCTGTATGTTCACCAGTGTGCAGCTCCGCTGAACTCTCTCAGATCTCCCAGTATCAACAGACCAGTACAGTGTAAAGTTTTCCCAACACCGATGGGGCCCAGATGTGGGCAACAGGTCTGCTTAGTCTCACAGGTCTTCTAAACAAACCTGATAACTCATGCCGCTAATAAAGGTTTCAGCAACTTATCACGCAGAGCACAAAGCAAAGACTTCAGACTAGTTTACAGTAAATATTCTGCTTCTAGAGGAACTTGTTTCAAGCACTGCAACTGTTAGTAAAATCAGCCAATGGCCTAATCACTTCTTGGAATCAATTCCACCGTCCGTAAGACATTTTAAACCAGAAAGTAAAACACTGCAGGTTTTTCTCTCGTTTATCGTTACAGCCTAGAAGTAGTAGTTCCATTCTCCTCGGGGATTTGTAATGTTTCATTTGCTATCTCTATCTCTATCCATTACTGGTTCATTCACAGATCATTCTTGTCTTTGACTGGTAGACAAAACTCCAGACAGTCAAATTCATCTTCACATTTGGCCAAATTCTGACGCCCCGCTGGGTATTGAATGTTCTAACAGGTAAATGAGCAGATCATCCACCAAAAGGACCAGTCACCTCAGGGCTGGTAACAAGGAGATTGAAATGTCCAGCTGTACTCCGTTGTGTCTTCTTTATGAGCACCCAATCAGGTGAGAGGAGTGCTGCGATAGGTCAACCCATGTCACACATTAATCACAACGTCATCCTCTTCCTCCATGATCTCCTGTAAGGCGTCCACTAGGTCCCCGCAAGGGCTGATGATGTACCTGTAGTCTCCTTCGATAGTCCTGTTAGCCCCATACCCCACCATGAGCCAGTCCTCCTCCTCTGCCGTCCGCTGCCACTGGACACCCCAGCTGGACGCCTCCGCACCTGCCTGGGGCCCCGGGTCCCGAGCTCCAACGGCTCCCCCTCCCCCGTCCGGCTCCCCGTCGTCCCCTTCCAGGTTGACGTAGAGCAAAGGCTCCTTTACCGGGGAGGCGGGGGACAGGCTGAGCTGCAGCACCTCCAGCTGACCGACAAGCTGCTCAAAGCTGGGACGGCACTTTGGGACTGGGCTCCAGCAGCTGTGCATGATCTCATAACTGAGAAACACAAGGGAAGAAGAAATCACTTTAGAGCCCAGCTCATCATCTACCGTGGGGCTTGCACTTCAAGGTTTGCCGGTGGAATTACAAGAAACTTCAACCCTTACGCAGGGTGTTATAGGCCAGTTATGGTCTGCTAAGTGCTCACTTCTCATACTCTGAACTATACAGCACTGCTGCAGTAAGGTTTTTGTTTGTTCCGTACAAATGTAAGGTGGTCATGATGACACAAAAATACACCAGACAACTATTCAACTAATGACATACACCACAGACATTTTTAGTTAGACAGATGATTGCCAGTGTTCCTTTATGCAGCCATTATCTTACTGTGTACAACTTTGGAAGGATTAGAATGGCTTCTTCTGGGTCATTTAGAATCTGTTTGCTAATCTGTGTCCTGGCACCATTAAGAGGTATCTGATTGTTCAGGTTAATCAAAGTGAGCTGGTTTTCTGAGAACCTGGATATGCTGAACCTGCTGTTCAATACACATGTTGCTTTGTGACCTACAGAAGCTACAAAGAGAGTTCTTTACAGCCAGCTTCTACTTTTGTGTTAGCTTAGTGCACATACCTGAGGGCAACCTCGGAGGTAATGGCTACGATGACAAAGGTGACATCTTTCCTGGTTTACTCGGACTTGTCTTTTCAGGTTATGAACATGTACATGTAAAAAGGTCATTTCAAACGTCACCTAATGTCACCTGACACTTTTCAAAGGAGGAGCTTGTATGACTAAAAAGGTCTGCAGGGATACTTCAGCATATGTCATGAGCTCACTTTAAGTTGATTTACTTGATCTTCAAGTAAATGTTCTTATCAGTAAGAATGTGGAACCACTTCAATTTCAAAGTATCATGCATAGACCTCATTTTAATAGCAGCATAGAAGAGACTGGTCAGCAAATCCTGACGAGGTATGAGGGCAGCTGAGACACTGCACCACTGACTGGGTGGGAGGCGCTCATGCTAAGCTGCACACATTTTATGCTATACTTTGTGTCTGTAAGTACACAATCTGGGGGGATAATGCCCAGCAATGTATGGCTCTATGGAACCACTCTAGGTCTGGACTCTGGTCACAGCGCTGCATTGTGTCATTGTGTGTTGTTGTGGGCACTCACATGTCATCTCTACAGTCTGTAGGCTTCTTCAGTCGCTCCCCTTTGATCAGAAACTCGTAGATCTCGGAATTTTCCACTCCGGGATACGGAGTCTGACCGCGTGTCATAATTTCCCACATTGTCACTCCAAATGCCCACTGAGAGACACAGAGATCATGTGAAGCCATTTAAGTATTGTCTAATCATGCACCGTGTGTGTGATGTGTGTCTGTGTGTATTTACCACATCACTCTGACTGGTGTAGACATTGTCTGCCAAACTCTCCAAAGCAATCCACTTGACAGGCAGTTTGGAAACAGAGCCCTGGCGGTAATAATCTCCACTGTAGATCTTCTTAGAGAGACCAAAGTCTGCCACACACACCAACATGTTCTCGTCCAACCTAATAAACACACACACACATTGCAGTCCCTCTTAGATGTCTACTCTTTAAGAATCATAACAGATTGTAAAAAATGTTTTTTTTCCTGTGGGCGTGTGGTGCTGTGCAGGTTTATGGACTAACATGCAGTTTCGGGCAGCAAGGTCTCTGTGGATGATGTTCTTGCTGCTTAGATACTCCATTCCTCGAGAGATGTCCAGCATGAACTGGACCAGGGTCTGCAGAGGGAGGTCCTGAAGGAGAGAAGGCAGTTTCTTATTTCATCAGACCTCAACAGTGAGGAGGAACCATCACGTTTGGTCTCCATGCTCACAAAGGGCTGATCTCCCAGACGGGACAGCAGCAGGAAGGTGTGCAGGTCGCCATGCTTCATGAATGGCAGGACCACCATGGGGATGGGCAGCCGCTGGCCTGGACGCCGGTGCAGACTCACTCCTTTTGCACGGAACAGTCCGTCAGTCAAACCCCGTCACTGGTCCTCAGTGTGTGTGTCCGTGTGAGTGTGTTACCGATGAGCGGGATGACGTTGGGGTGATGAAAGTCCTTCATGTAGGCTGCCTCCTTCAGACACTGTTCAATGTCACCTGACGAGGTGATGTCAGCTGGACAAGAGCAGGCACACAGACACAGAGTTCTTCAGCCGTTTCACTTCTAAAAAAAAAGAAACCTCCCCAAGAGAAGTGGACGTACACCGCCATATGTGGCTCCACCTTAATGCCTATCCATCAGGTACTACACAAATGCTCTTAAACTGTGTTTTGATAACAAGTTGGACACTTCCTCCCCCCTACCGTCTGTATTAATACTTTTGAGATCAGGTTCTTATGGATCAGATCACCAGACAATTATTCCTTAAACTGATTTGGGCTCAGACATAGCTGACAGTTTCTCGATATTGCTTATTCTTTTTTTTCTTTTTTTGATGTATGGGGTATGAAATTGCTATTTGCTATTTCAGGGCTGAGTAGGACAGAGGGAAGACTGCCTTTTTGACTGTTGTCTCGCGCTTGTGTCGTGTATGAATGACTTCACGCGCCATTCTTTCTGCTCAGCTGGAATGTCTAATGGTTAACAAACCGTGTAGAGGTGACAAACCGTGTAAGGCTTGTCATCTCTACAAGGCTTGTGTAAGGCTAATTATAAACACTGTATGTGAAATCCTTTGTTGTGTACAGATAGGATGAAAAGCCTTTCTGTGATCTTATTCATGTTAGACATGGAATCCAAATTTTTTCTGCTGTGCTCCATTTTAAATTTCATCAGTAAGAGGATGGAAAAAGGTCTGACTCACATTTCAGCACTTTGACTGCCACCTTCTGCACAGACGAGTTCTCAGTCTTGAGGAGGGCCTCACGCACCGACCCAAACTCACCTGCATAGGACCACACACAAAGTTCAGTCACATCTCTTATGCAATTGGAAGCTAAACGTTTTTAATACCTAGCCAACTAATTTGTCAGTACTTTTCAAATCCTGGATTATTTCTGGTGCTCATTTTAAGTGTTGACTGAGTGCTTACAAAGAGCAACAGAAAGGTGTGCTCCATCAGTTTCAAATGTAGGATTTAAAAAAATCTTTTTAAAAGCCACTCACTCTCTGCGGCGGTGTAGAGAAAAATAACAATCATCATACATATGATTGTTATGACTCATGTACTCTCGCAGCACTTATTGTTTACTGTCTTACACAGATACAGGAGCACATTGTTCAAATATGACTTGATATGACATGTATCCTTGAAGTGCTTATTAGTCCTATCCCATTCTGACCTCGGGACTATCAGGCCATGCTCAGCAAAGATGTTCCTGTATACTATACCGACTACTTGGTTACGGCGTTCTATGTTTGCTCTGCCTTGTCCCATTTTGCCCATGATGGCGCCTGTCCATGCTACTGTTGCGGTTTCTGCTGATTATCTAAGTACATCATGAGTTACAGCCATCTTCCTGATGTACTCATGGATGTTTGTTGCTTCATCCTGAATAGTGGTTCCGGCACTCACTAGTCCTCGGCCACTTTCCTTCCTCTTGACATACAGTTTCAGGGTGCTGAACTTGGGGTCAAACTCTCCATGCATGGTGAGAAGCGTTCTTGTCTTGATATCAGTGGCCTCTATCTCCTCCCTTAGCCAGTTTATTATCCCACCAGGGTATCTCATGACCAGCTGGGGGTAGTTGTTGATCGTCTAGATGTTGCTATTCAACTGACTCTTCAGGATGTGCCTTATCTCTGCAGGCATTTGGCAGTTGCAGCCTTCCTTCCAGCCTCTTTGTTCCCATCTCCCTGTGCAATTCCAAGGTACTTGAATCTTCAAAGTCTGCAATGTTGCTTTCTGGTAGTGCAGTTCCTTCAGTTCAGATTATTTCCCTCCTCTTTGTTACCATACAGCTACACCTCTAGTCCGAATGACATTCTGATGTTGCTGTGGATCCTAGTGGTGTGGACCATTGAATCAATGTCTCGTTCACAACTGGAATACAGTTTGATGTCATCCATGTAGCGGAAGTGACTGATATTTGCTCTGTTCCATACTTGGTATCTGTAGCAGGCCCTGTTATTGATCTGGCTGAAGGAGTTCAGGCCTATGCAGAACAGTAGCGAGCACAGTGCATCACCTTGGTAGATTCTGCACACCATGGCGACTTGTACAATTAACTTGAAGTTGGCCTCTAGTGTTGTTCACCTTGGCATCCAATTCCTGATAATAGGTAATTAGGGTCCTGTTGATCTTGTACAATTCTAGGCATTCCAGGATCCATGTTTGAAGCATTGAGTAACAGGTTTTGTTGTAGTCAATCCAAGCAGTGCACAGGTTGGTCTTACAGTCTCGAGTGACTCTACTGTCTACCAGAAGCTGGTGTTCCACCCCTCTGATTTGCTGCCAATTCCTTTTGGTGTCTCGCTCATGTATTGAGCGTTTGTGTGTGAATATATAAATATCATACACACATACACACACATGACACTTAAAACACCTGCAAAGGATTCCTGAGCCTTGAATTGGTCGCTCAGTCTGGATCACAATCACGAAGACGACTGTTGACTTGACAGGTGTCCGGAAGACAGTCCACTCTTCACAAGTCGGTGCATCAAGAACCACCACACAGACGAATACTAAACATGAACTACAAAACACAAGTCGTACTCCCTGTGTCAAACCACTCCTGAACCAGACAACATCAGACGTGTTTTACCTGGGCTAAGGTGTAAAGGAACTGGACTGTTGCTCAATGGTCCAGAGTCCTGTTGTAAATTATGCATTATGCAAGAGTTGAGGCACAGAATCCAAGACCAATGTGAAGTTTCCACAGTCAGTGATGGTTTGGGGTGCCATGTCATCTACTGGTGTTGGTCCACTGTGTTTTCTGAAGTCCACAGTCAATGCAGCCATCTACCAGAGAATGTTAAAGCACTTCATGCTTCCCTATGCTGACAAGCTGTACAGGAATGCTGCTTCTCTTTTCCAGAAGGTAACCTGCTCACACTGCCAAAAGGACCAAAAGCTGGTTCAGTGGCATGTTCTTTATTGGCCGTCAACCCACACACCCCCCAACCAACAACCTGTTGAAACTGAAATCAATATGTTAATATTTTATATAAATATTTTTTCATGACTTTACATTAAACACATCAATGCTGATTTTGTCTGATTTTAGATGAACTGGATGATAATTAACTGAAATATTTTAATTGATTAAAATTCTGTGATATTAATCAAATAAAATCATAGTAAATGTAAATACTTTGAACACATCTGCTTTAGTGCAGGTTAGTTGCAGTGTCATGTATAATGGTGTCCTGCCCACATTCGATTCAACATACTTTCCCCTGTCTGTAACTCTTTCCCCCCATAAACCCCTCGGGTGTGTTGGTTACTGTGTTTTATATTCAGACATCCAGGCGCAAAATGTAGTGACACTCAGCACTTTGTTCTGTTTTGTACACTAACATAACCTCTCAAAGGCTACTAAATGTCAGGAGTCCCAGGTAATAGTAGGAACGCTGGAAGCAGGAACATGCGCATTTTGATATTTTAACTTATGAAAATCACTTAATTAATTATGAGAATAATTCAGAACAATATTCTGTCAACCTATTTGTAATTTCTTTTTAAATGATTAATTCTTGTCCACACTGCTTATTCCAACTAGGGGGGTTCTGTTGGAAATATTCTCCTTTTCACTACTTCAGTGTTGCTGTGCAGTTGCTCTGTTACCTTTCCCCAACATGTGTCCCAGTGTAAGAAGCCGCTCTGGAATCAAAACGTCCTGCAGTTTGTTCTTCAGCTCACTGTTGATGCCGAGACTGTCCACTGGGGGGAGACACAAAGTCAGAGCCACATTCAGATTCCAACTGTACGGCCATCATTGCTCTCCTCGCCTCCCTCTCATCACAAGAGGCGAGGATAGGGTCATACAGAGCATTCGTGCTAACTGACATTTGTCAAACTGGGTTATACTTGCTGAGTTGTCATTTCAGTCTGACGTCAACTAAATATAATACACACTTCTGCTCTTGGACAGTTGGACTAATGCTGTCCTTCCAATGCCCTGTGCTAAATGGGTTTGTTCTGCCTGCATTGTCTTTTTTAACTTTACTTGCTGGATGAATAGACCACTTAAGCTGTCAGAAGTTAATTCTGATTACCTGTTTCAGTATAGCATGGCTCATGAGGTCAGAATTCATAATGAGTGTGGGTAAAACACATCTCATCAAAGTAACATGGAGGGTTCAATTTCATGAGGCTGCCCAACTGAGTAGGTTAGCGAGGTATGTTCACATTCATGTATCACATTCAATCCATAGCCAAAAAGAATACCAAATTATGAACTACATTTTTGTGAACAATAACCCATCAACATAAACAGATGTCTTTGTTTTATTGAAAAGGAAATTCTGCATGTGCATCATTTTGGGAAAGCCTCAGCTCGTGTCTGTGCTCATGCTTTCTATAGCATAAGAGAAAAGTAAACACTCTGTAGACTTTTTAGAAATGTCCGACTTCAACTTCTGTCATCCTGCTTCAGCTTATGTCAACCTGCTTATGACTACAGTAAGTAAGTTCGTGATGATTATAATAGATCAAATATGAGCTTAAAAGTCTTCTGTCCTGCTCTTGTATCTCTAACGAAGGATCTTCTCAGTGACAGTCAAATCAGAGCAGTCTGTCTTCTAGGCCTCTTCTAAAGAGCAGAGGTAAGAAGACTGGATTTGAATATCTGGTACGGCTTTAAACTGGTTCAAGTCCTATATAGAGGAAAGGGGGTACTTTTTTTTTTATTGAAAGCTGTGTCTCAGACTGAATGGGTCTGACCTGTGGGGTTCCCCACAGGTCAATCCTGGGACCCCTTTTGTTCAATCTGTACATGTTTCCATTGGGCCAGCTAATAGACAGCAATAATGTGTTCTACCACAACTATGCAGATGATACTCAGATCTACATCTGAGTGACAGCAGGAGAACAAGGGCCTTTGGATTTATTGTGTCGCTGTATTGAACAGATCAGTTTGTGGATGCAGACCAACTTTCTTCAGTTAAACCCAGACAAAACTAAAATCATTGTCTGCGGCCCACAGAAACTAAGAGAAAGTGTCATTAGTCACCTTCAGACATTCACTCTGGAACCTAAAAATCAGGTCTAGAGTCTTGGGGTAATACTGGACTCAGACCTGAACTCTAACAGCCACATTAAATCAATAACATCTGGAGCCTTTTACTGTCTCAAAAACATGTCAAGAATCAGAGGAATATTGTCTAAACCAGACCTAGAAAGATGTATCCATCCATTTGTCTCCAGCAGGTTAGACTACTGTAACAGCTGCTCACTAAACCAGCTGTTAGACAGCTGCAGAACATCCGGAACGCTGCTGCTAGGGCTCTGATCAGAACCAGGAAATACCACCATATCAGTCCAGAGTTCAGGTCTCTGCTCTGGCTTCCTGTCACTCAGAGAAAATACTTTAAAACAGCCCTGCTTGTGTACAAGTCTCTTCATGGTCAGGGGCCAAAGTGCATCTTTGACATGTTAGAGCCGTATGAACCAGCTGGACTCTGAGAACCTCAGGTCCTGGTCTCCTGGTGGTGCCCAGTCAGGACCAAACAAGAAAAAGGTTCATTTCAGTTTTATGATCTAAAATCTGGAACAGTCATAATATAAATATAAAATAAGACAGGCCTCAACTCTGCCAATGTTTAAATTTGGGTTGAAAGCGGTTCTATAAGACACCTGAATGTATTTTATCTGCATTCTTCTTGATTTATCTAATCAATGATTATTTGCTTGTTTAACGTATTATTCATAGCTGCTTTAAACTATTACATTTTAATACATTTTTCTTTTATGTAAAGCACTTTGAATTGTTTTGAACATGCAATTTGCTATACAAATAGATTTGCCTTGCCTATGCTGTTCTTCCAATATATACTCCCCCCAGGTAATATAACCAAGCAACACAGACACGTGTCTTACCATCCATCCATCCATCCATTATCAATACCGCTTATTCCCTCATGGGGTCGCGGGGGGAACTGGAGCCTATCCCAGTGGTCAACGGGCGAGAGGCAGGGTACACCCTGGACAGTCCGCCAGTCCATCGCAGGGCAACACGCAGGACAAACAACCACTCACACTCACATTCACTCCTAAGGGCAATTTCCCCAATCTCCAATCAACCTAACATGCATGTTTTTGGACTGTGGGAGGAAGCCGGAGAACCCGGAGAGAACCCACGCAGACACAGGGAGAACATGCAAACTCCACCCAGAAGGGCTCTGGTTCCCCCGGGATTCGAACCCAGAACCCTCTTGCTGGGAGGCGACAGTGCTAACCACCACACCACCGTGCCGCCCTGTCTTACCATCTATAAGCAGATATCTAGCTGTACTGTACATTTGAATTCCGCAAGGTGACTTTTTTTGATGAGCTGCTGGACAATCACTAATCAATAGTTGAACAACAAATACTTAAACCCTAACTCGAATAAGATTGACCATTAATCACTGCACTATATGACAATATCTTCCAGATCAAGCTATTCATTAATAAGGATCTAGGCTGGTCTGTTAAGACTATTCTAAGGAATTCAGGTGATATTCTAGACTCTGCAATCTCTAGAACTGCTCTCTAAAAACTGATCAGAAACAGCTTCCTTCACCCCAATAACAGTGTCAAATAAGGTCACTGGTCTATTTCCTTCCATTTTGACTATAGTAACAACCTTTTAACTTGTTTTAATATAGAAGACCTAGATTATCTCCAAACTGTATAGAACACAGCCAGGTTCCTAACTTGTATCTAAAAAAGAGCCCACATCAGTCCAATGCATTGTCCTCCAGTCAATGCTTGAACTAATTTAAAAATATTGTTTCTCGCTTTTTTTTCTCGCATTTAGAGCACTATATGGTCAAACCCCAGCGACCACTGACCTGTGCTACAGGGAGCATTTAACCCATCTACAGAGATTGAGCCCATACGAAGTCAGAAAGCATTACTCCTCCTCCTGCTGTAATGACCGGCAGTGATGGTGATTGGCTGGTTACTTATTGGTGCTCCTGTTCAATAAAAGAACTATTTGAGGCAGAAGAGAAAACCTGGGATGTTTTACTGACTTAGTGCTTTGGTATTTAGCAGTGGTATTGGTAGTCATGATATGTTTAGCCAACTAACTCACCTAAATGTGTTGACCCTGCTTCTCAGTACAGACCCCTATGTCTGAATACAGACCTGATACATTTTATGAAGACCACCTTCACATATCTACAGAGGGCTCTGTTCTGGGGCTGACTGTTTAACAGGACAAGATCATTCCATACTATACTAGGTTCTGATCCTGTTAAAAAGTCCTGTTATTTATTTTATTTGATATATTTACTCATTTTTGTGTTACTGGAGAGAGTAAAGCCAGCAGCCAGCATTAACAGGAAAGACGTGTTTTCGATCTAGAGGACCTCACACTTACACGTCGAGTCTTGGACATCACTGACATTTCTGCTGAAAGACCGAGCAGCTGTGAAGAAGACCAAACTCTCAGGACCAGGATCCTTGAAGGCTGAACTGAAACAGATAGAAAGATTTCACATTTTCTCTGTATCATACCATCTTTGTGTGTGTGTGTGTCTTTCTGTCTCTTTCATCGCCTTACCCAAACTGTGTCTCCTTTCCGTGGCGCTTCGCAAGGAAAGTCAGCAGCAGGCCAATCACCGTGGCCAACAGCAGGCCCAGCAGCAGACCGACCCACACGTGGCTTCGCTGGGCTTGGGCCTGCACTGAGGGGCCAGCAGGAAGGGGATCAAATATCAGATCAAAATGTCTAACAGTCAGTAAACACCATTTATGAGCCACAGGCAAAAAGGAAACAGAGTAGCACCAATGTCAGAGACGCAGGTCCTCCAAACTGTTCTTACTTCAACCATGTTTTCATCGTGATTCAATTCAATTCAATTCAATTTTATTTATATAGCGCCACATCACAACAACAGTTGTCTCACAGCACTTTCCAAACAGAGCAGGTCAGACCCTACTCTGAAGATAATTACAGAAACCCAACAATTCCCACCATGAGCAAGCACCAGGCGACACAGGCAAGGAACAACTTCCTGATGTGAAAGGCCAGAAGACATTTATTATTATATAATAAAAAACAATACTACTGATAATGGGTCCTGAAGACAAGAGAGAGATCATTTTACCAAAACTACTCTTTAGTCCAACAGAATTTCATGCATACAAAATCCTTAATGAATGTGTTTAATCAAGTGTCTCTGTATAGCTTTTTGTTCACAATGACAACATGTGGGAACAGTAAACAGGCAGTTTCTGGATATTAAAAATATTCTACAATGTGCTATGCCAAAGCAGAAGCTCTTTTGGTGTCTTTAGTATCTTTTTTGTTTATAGTGAGTTACACTCATCCGTTTGCAAACGAAGCAGCTTCCCAATGGCTAGCAGACAGATTGAAAACCCTAAATCACAGGCAAATTAAAAAAGACATGTAATGGACATTGGGCAGGAGGATGATGGGGAGGAGAAGAGATTTAGACCAGGTCTTTGCTTCCAAGCTTTAATAAAAATACAAGGTGTTGTCAACAAGTATATCATGAGAAGATGCTTTTAGTAACAGATTAGGTATTTCTGCACATGTGTAGGATTGTAAGGGAACGGATCTGTACATCTAGATGTCTGCCTATGTTCATATCATCAACCAGATAATTAAACTCAGTTCTCAGCTACACTTTCATCCTTTCAACAGTTTGCCATATGTCCAGCCAGAGACAACAAAAAGCTGGATTCATTTTCTGTTCATAATGAGGAATTTAGCTCCTTCGCCTTGCCTCATCTGGGTAAATCAGAGGACTATGTGGTTAACTAGCCTTCACCTTTATACCTGTTGTTAAAACACAACCAATCACTGTTTAAACTTTGATAAAGTGGTCAGAGAAAGCTGACAATGAACTGCAAGGCTGCTGTGAATACCCAGATCTGAAAGCACTCTGTGAGCCACATGGAGATAATATCAATGCCATCGATTACATAAACTTCTGTGTGTTTAGAGTATTATTCCCACAGCAACTGCGAAGGGTTTCCGAAATAACAATGCCTGGATCAGCAGGGAACTAAGAGCTGGTGACATTAAAAAGAAAAGCTTCAGGGAGGGAAACAGGGACTCAAATCTGAAATCAAAGTCCACACAGCATGTCACCAAAGCATTCTCCCCATCCCATTCCTCTCTGATGATCAGCAGGGTGATATGGACCACAGAGTAAACTGTGACAAAGTATGAGGCATTGGACTGACTCCGTGGTGACACTTCTGCATAATGCTATGTGATGGAGGCATTGGCTCTGCTGGAAGTTCTTACAAATGGGAGAATTAGGATGGAACACATTTTTTAGGGCTCACTATGATTTCCTGGCCCATGATGATGGCAACTGGCAAGTGGCTATTACCACCATGAACTGGCCAAAATGTAGCCTATACTGAATTATGACTGAATTATTTAATTTTCTGCCAAGCGCAATCATGGCTTTGTCAATATGACCAGTAGATACATCAGATTTTCTACAATGTGGGAGAACAGGCCGACATGAAATGGCAATTTGCAGCAAAGTCCGGTTTTCCAAATGTAATCGACACAGATATTTGTCCACTCACATTTCTTTCTTTTTGTCAGGCCACTTTGTCTTCCATACAAGTTATTTTTAGTAACTTGTCTGTTTATTTGACCATTTGTGACTTTATGTGGGCGTGTAGAGGGAAGACCATGAACTTGACCACAAACATTGAGCAGTAGTTTTTATAAAGGGGAAATTATGTGATGGTGTACGTACGTACGGTTTTAGAAATCTGGATTTTTTTTTCGCTTATGACATTTTTGGCTTTTGGGTATACGAACACTTTTAGAATAGATCCTGGCAATCTTATAAATGGAACCGCATATCTTTGCTTTTGATATTGTTTCCATAAACAAAAGTGTGAGTCCCAAGTGTCCATTTCTTTAAGTTTGATGGAGAAAAGCATCCATTTTCAATGGCTAGTGTGTGTTAATCTATCTGAGCTATATTAGCTGGTGCGCTTAACATAAAACGACATTGTTACTTATATTGCTAAAGCAGAGGAAACATTAGTCAGAAATGCTCATGTCTTCTTCTGTGTGATAAAATGACTGATGTTCCAAAGACGATGTAAACAGGTGTTTACATGGTCTTGCATTGTGGCAAAAGCTATGTTTTGTTTATTTCTGCTATGAGGTAAATACAACTCAGGCTTACATGCAAAGAGTTGGGAAGGGGCATATATTTAATAGGCCAGTGATCGCAACTCTGGGCCTCAAGGGCCACTGCCTTGCAGGTTTTAAAATTGATCTCCTCTAAAGATTGTTATGCTCTGCAGAGGACTGCTGATGTTGTGTTGGTGTGAATAAGGTGTGTTGAAGCAGGAAATCCCCTAAAATCTGAAGGACAGCAGCTTTCAAGTCCTGGAGCTGCCCACCACTGCAAGGGGTTAGATCTTAATTGTTCCAACAAATGAGATCTAACCTGAGGTAGCTTTGGTGTACTCGCTACCATAAATCAGATGGCAAGATCTCAATACCAAATGGAAACGTCTCACTAAATGAGCAGGATAGAATCTGGATTAAAATCATAGTTACAGAAGAACTTTCATGGAACACTTGCACAAAACATCAAGCCAGGTGATAACGTCTTTACAAATCAGATCTAAATTAAACCCGTGGGTTTACCTGAGGCTGGTAGCACCACCACAGGGGGGCTCCAGGGACCACAGCCCACCGTGGTGCAGGCTGAAACCTGGATCGAGGCATTAAAGAAACGGCCTCCTCCTGAGAGCTGAGCAGAGTTCTCCTTAAACAAAAGTGGCTCCTGGAAAGAGTAGAGAGCAACATGGCATCATGTTTCTTGATTAACATCAAATCCTCCAGATGATGTCAACAATATCCATAGGTTGAGATCAGTAAAGTGTCTAAAGCTGTCAAATGCACACAAAACATTCAATTTGGAAGGATTGTCTGTCCGATTTCACCTGAGCTTCACCTCCCAGAGTCCACTGTAGCTTGTAGGCTAACAGCCTCCCCTGAAGTTCATCCTCTGGGAGCTTCGCCCAGTGCAGAGACAGCTGCTGTTCGGAGAGCTCAAAGGTCAGGTTCCTAGGAGCTGAAGAGGGCACTGCAGGCACAAAACCCAATCAGTGTTAGTCGCACACAAAAGCCTCCATTCTCTCTGTTTCTGGGGTACTTTTTGAGTTACTTGAGTCCACCTACAGTTCGCCTTTTTGCTATAACATTTTAGGCCGATTATAGAGGAAAGTTGGGCTCTCCACTAAACGTGGGTCAGAACTTGCTGAACAAACACAGCCCGTTGTGAATAAACGTTGAATAAACAGTGTGTGTTTAATGTTAAGGTGCCTTCAGCTGGTCTGAGGTCAGTGATCCTGCAGTTGGCGCTGCAGACACCACTGCCAGCCCTTTCAAATGTATTGAGGCCACAAACAAAAGCTGATTGTACGGAGAGGACTGGAATTCACTGGAGCAGATCCAACTGGACTAGCATACACACACACACAGCCTCAAAGTTCAGCTGGAAGCAGGAACCCACCAGCCGCCCTGTTTACTGATGAAACAGTGAGCTGTGAAATGCGTCTACCACAACCAGACACCTCAGCTCAGACCTGCACACCTGTTGTTCTATAAACCAGCCACGAGCGTTAGCGCCCCATGATGCCAAAGATATCAGGCGGTTACACACAGTCAGCTGCCAACAGAGAAAAAAAAAAGGATAGATCTGCCTTTGGGAGAGTCCATCTAGTCGTGGCCTTCGGCCGACTCACCTGACTCAGGTGTGACGAAGTGGAACCATGGGGAGAAGGGGGACGCCCCCACCTCATTCGCACAGGAAACCCTCACACTGTAGTTGGAGTGACTCCTCAGGCCGGACAGCACGCAGAGGTGAGGAGGAACCTGCACTTTCTGCTGGGGCAGGTCCCGCCTGCGCGCCGAGCGCTTCATCGCCTGAGAGGGACAAGGAGTTTCAAACTGGTGGCTGAGGAATGACGACGGATTTGCCGCGTGTCAGCGCGTTACCTGAATTATACAGGTAGAGATGTCAGAGTGACCAGTGAAGCCCGGTCTCCATGACAATGTGGCATTGTTCTCCATCATCCTAAGCACCTGTAGGCCCACCGGCGCTGCTGGCAACACTGACACAGGTAGAGAGACAGGCTGCCTGTCAAGCAAACCTCCACGGCATGTTCCCCATCACAGTTTACCGAACAATCAGAATCGGGACAAAGGCGGCGGACTCACCTTTAATGTGGACTGTTCCCGTCCTGGAGACAGATATGCCTCTGGTGTTTTTTGCTTCACAGTAAAACTTCACACTGCTGTTCACACCTGCATAGACACACACACACACACACACACACACACACATATTTGTCTATATACCTTTTTATGCCTTTGTTTCCAAGCCTTGGAAATAGCTTCTAAATCTGATACTCGGCTGTGACCCTCAAAGGTCAGAGGAGGCCATCATAAGATTGTGAATTGTCAGACCATGGTCCCCAAAACAACTGAAGCACACAAGTGTCTGTTGGTGTGGACTGTAAAGGCTTGACCCAACTAGGGAGTTGTCAACTTACTTTGTCATTTTGATCTAGCTCCACTGAGAATGACCTTTGGATTAGATCCCGTGTTCACATGAGTCTGAATCATACCTCCAGCTCATGCCGGGTTGTCTCACACAGGGTGTGCCACAACACTGCAGTAATTTCACTTCATTCATTTGTGGAGAGGAGGCTCTGACCAAGTGTCTAACCTCTGATTCAGCCGCAGCAGTGTGGTTCTCAGCTGGGTTGAGGAACAGTGGGTCAGGTCTTCACCCTCACTGAGTTACTGAGACAATCATGGGGGATGGCCTTTCCAGTCTACTTGTGATATGGGTAGTGATCCAAAGAATGAGGTGGTGAATACAAGTGGTTGTAATGAGTATTCTTCAGAAGGGGTGTTGGGCTTAGCCTTAGAGGGAGCTCAGAGCAAAGTTGCTGTTCCTCCACATAGAAAAGAGTCTGCTTAAGGGTTTGGGCACACTCAAATGGCTCTTGTTAACCCATACTGGTTTCTCATGGTTGATGCTAATGCTGCAAAGCTATGTAGCATTCATTGTATCACTGAAAACCATAGGGACATGCCCAAAGAGCTTTAGCAGTAGACCTCCCTATAAACAGAACCATATCTATCACCGTAAGTGGAAGCAGCAGGGGCCTCAGAAAGTGAGCCTTTTAATTTTTAATTGTATTAACTTCTACCTTAACGTGATTATGATTACTTCAAACTCTGACCTGGGACGTGGAGGAGAGAAGGGGATGGCTGGGGTTCTCCCTCCTGGACTCCTCCGAGCCACCACAGCACCTCCACGGGCTCCGGGGGCCCAACAGCAACACAAGAGAGGTTGAAGGGAGTGTTAGGGAACGTGGAAACATCCCGAGGCTCCTGAATGAAGTGAGGCACCCCTGTGGGAGAGAGCGTGTATGAAGGAGCAGGTAGAAGAAGAGGCGGAGAGGGTCAAATAGATGCATCCAGACCGATAGCAGAGGATCCTCACCTTCCACGGTGATCCAAGCCCTTTCAGAGGAGTAAGTCAGACCATGGAACTCCACCTCACACCAGTACTGACCCGCGTCCTGCTGCTGGACTGACTTCACACTGAACACACAGGGCAAAACGTCAGAAGGCGGACATGTTCTTGTAATAGTGCAATGTACTTCTAGTCCCATGGTTCCCTAAAACAATCTAATGGCAATCGAAGCTCCAGACAGTCCATAAACTAACTTCTTTTATGCATTCCTATTTTCAAAGTTTTCTCATGAAAAAGGCCACACTTGAATATCAAAGTCTTTGCCAATGGCATTCAAACAGTTGAATGGTGGTCAAAAAATGTCAATCCTATCTGCCATATGAAATGAAAGTCACTTAGAGGGGCTATGAGTGTGTGATGTTAGCACTGTGAAGAGATAAAAACAGTTTGATGATCAGTGTTTGTTAGACATCTGTCTAAATGTTTACTGATCATCTCCAGCTGGTTGTTGTGCGTTTATGTTTGTAAAGCGTGAATGTCTCTGAACCTGTGAGAGGTCTCCCAGTGCTGCTCTCCTAATGTGAGGAACACCTGGTCAGTGCCGTACAGCTTTTCTCCGTCCTTCATCCAGGTGATGTCCGGCTCCGTCACGCCCTCCACGGCACAGCCCAGCCTCACCTCATTGCCCTGAGACACCGTCTGGTTCGACGGATGCTTTGTGAACAGCACACCTGCAAAAGCGACAGTCACACACAGTTTCTTTGATGGTCCAGCCTTTCTGAGGTAACTGGAATTTAACATGAGAGCTCCAACCTGTTTCAGGGATGCGCAAATTAACTGATCTCATCTCTCGCTGCTGATGTGAGTTATTGTACCAGCAAAAGTGGGCTGTGTTGACTGGTATCTAAGATCTTTTATCTTATCTTTATCTGTTTTACTATTATTTAAACCATCCATCCATCCATCCATCCATTATCCTCCGCTTATCCGGGGTCGGGTCGTGGGGGCATCTATTTAAACCTTTTGACAAATCTCGAATTTTAGCCTCCAGTCATAAGGAATGATTTGGATGCTTGTAATGATTTTATCCCTTTTATAGTTACATACTCTCGGATAAAAAGTTATTGAACCTCTATTCTGTGTCAAAGACAAAAAAAGTAATCTTAAAGGAAATTTTTAACATACAGTTAAGCTTTTCTAATCTAAATACCATCCAAACAAGAGCAGAGGCTAAACTGACTAATTAAAGGAACTAAATGGTTCCAAAAAACTACTCCAGACTACTTTCCCATCACAACACTGATCATCTCATGTCAGGAGCTCTGCTTAAATCTATTTTTTAGTAAAACCTTTTTTTCCACGTTGACTGCATTACTATTAAAATATTCATATGCAGAAAAACATTTTACAATACAGGACCCAAATTAAGAAAGTCCTATTAGGACTTGTGAGGAGATGGTATTAATATGGTTGCTGAATGCGTTATGATCTTGGGGGTGTGGTTATAATGGGGCTTGATTTCTTCGTTGTGTCTTGGTTTAATTGTGTTGCTCTTAGCCTCCCAGGTTTTATTTTTGAGTTATTTCTCAATTCCCCTTGTCCCAAAAGGTGTTCCCCTTGTGTCTCTTGGTTTTCTTCACTTCCCTCAGTTCTCCTCTACTCCGGTTATCTACAGTCATGGCCAAAAGTTTTGAGAATGATTCAAATGTTAATATTTACAAAGTCTACTCCTTCAGTTTTTTTACAGCAATTTGCATATACTCCAGAATGTTAAAAAGAGTGTTCAGCATAACAGCAATTAATTGCAAAGTCAATATTTGCCCAGAAAATGAACTTTATCCCCCAAAACACATTTCAACGTCATTGTTGCCAATAAGGCTCCAGGACGCCCAAGAAAGACCAGCAAGCGCCAGGACCGTCTCTTAAAAGTGTTTCAACTGCGGGATCGGGCTACCAGCAGTGCAGAGCTAGCTCAGGAATGGCAGCAGGCAGGTGTAAGTGCATCTGCACGCACTGTGAGGCGGAGACTCCTGGAGCAAGGCCTGGTCTCAAGGAGGGCAGCAAAGAAGCCACTTCTCTCCAGGAAAAACATCAGGGACAGACTGATTTTCTGCAGAGGGTACAGGGGGTGGACTGCTGAGGACTGGGGTAAAGTAATTTTCTCTGATGAATCCCCTTTCCAGTTGTTTGGGACATCTGGAAAACGGCTTGTTCGGAGAAGATGATGTGAGCGCTACCACCAGTCTTGTCTCATACCAACTGTAAAGCATCCTGAAACCATTCATCTGTGGGGTTTCTTCTCAGCCAAGAGAGTCAGCTCTCTCACAGTCTTACCTAAAAACAGACACATTGACAGATTCTTACAATGCTCCCAGCATACATTACTCTGCCCTATCCTTCCTCCTACATTGGATTTCCTTTTTTCGTGTACACCTGGTTTCAGGTTCAATTAGTTTTGCTATCTGGTTAAGCCGTTCTTTTGTTGTAGATTAAATAAACTATTATTTTTTTTAGTTATTGTCCCTTCCCTGGCCCTGCATGTGGGTCAATCCCCTCACCATCATCAGCAGACTGTAACAGGATGAATTATTTTGGAAGACACATCAGTGTTGCCTCTGGGCTACTCATGTTGTTTCAAACAGTCTGATTCACTTGACCTCCACAAATACAGGGTTCCTAAAAACCAAAGTGACAAATGGTTGTACCCCTTTACTGCATCTCCTCACACTAACAGGAACAACCTTCAACTGCCCCCTCTAATCCCAGTGCAAGAAGACACTATCTTCTATACAGAATGGAGTCCGAGTCTGTAAATGCTTCAGAAAGGTAAAGAATAAGTAACACAACAGGTCGTAATAAGTTCAGATTTCATCATGGTTCCAGATCACTGAACCCTAATATGGATTGTTTCTAAAGGTTTCCTCTTATCAAGCATCAGACAGACCAGAATTAACCCAGTTGGAGTTAATCTTTACTCTGACCAATCAACACGGTTATGATGATTAAAGGCCGTTTCAGACATGAGAAGAGGGTTTGTTAAGCTGTGGCCTTCTTACTTCTCCATGAATGTTCCTCCCCCTTGTGAGTAATATGGGTGAGGACAAAGCCATGCCCATGTATTTGGGTATGCCAAAGAAGGCAATTGTAGCAACTACAGAGATGATAGGCCATTTGTGCTGTAGGATTAGACAGTTTTCCTTATGTTATATGTCCATGACATGTGATCCTGTCCAGCAGTCAGTGTGAGGGTTTCACTGTGCAAGTCTAGTTGTTATTATCTGAGGGAAGGCATGAGCATGCATTTCCCTAAAAAACAGCATGTCTGAGCCCTAATCTTTCGAATTCTTATCAGGCCAACTTCCAGCGCCGTCTTAAACCGAACAGAGCTGACAGAGAGCCCAGGCTGCTTTTCTGATGTTAAATCAACTCAGGGGCTGAAACTTTGTTGTGTTTTCTCATGTATTTCTTTAACATGCCGCCTCTGAACATCTCACCATTACAACTCACAGCTGTTGAGAGTCTGTCAATGTACTGCAATGTGCAGATTGTTACAAGGCCCCAGTAAGCATTCCAACACTAATAAGCTCATTCACTGTGTTACTGATGTGTCCAGGGCTGCCAGAAAGACGGAAAGCAGATACTCCAGAACTGGGGTGCTCAATGGGTCGATCGCAGCATCGGTAGATCACATGACATTAAAAAATAGGTTTGACTCAAGTCTATTATCCATCCCCTCACTTAGCTGACATACAGGGCAGCTGTCCGATGACAATGACAGTGACCTTTAGGTCACCGCGCATACGCAAACAACAGTGGCATGCAGCAAGAATGACAAGCTCATCCAAAATAAGTGGGGTTGCGGGAACAAGTAAGAAGTCAAAAACGTATCACTTTTACCCGGAATGGGAGTTGGACTTTTTTTTTTTACAATGTCCTTTTCAAAGTGCCTTTGCCCAAGAAGGGAAATGTGGAGTGGCATTTTTGGACTCTTCGTTGGAAAATTTGATACCGACTTCCTGCCAAAAAGTGAGCTAATAAAAGAAAAAGGTGAATGAACTAAAATCCCAGTTGTCCGGACAGCAGTCATTGTCTCCCAACATACAAAGGGAAAGCCTCCACCGAAGCATCGTTTTGGGTGAGTTGTGTCATCGTTAAAAACAAGTCCTTCCAAGACGGAGAGGTAGTAAAATAGGCAATAGTTGAAGCAGCTAACAGCCCATTTTCATTGGTATGGTGTTTAGTGATCTCACACTAAAAGAGGAGCTATCAAAATGACTTCCCATGAAAGAAAACACGCAAGAACGCATTTCAGACATTAAAAATAATTTCCTTGAGAAAACTCAGCTTCCAATATACAAATCGGTGTCTATTACTACAGATGGAGCACCTGCAATATTTTGGTTGCGTGAATGTATTTATTGCCATGTGCTTTCCCAGACTTCTTGAATTAGCATTGCATAATGCACCAACAAGCGTTAAGCGCTATAATGCTAAACAGGAAAGAGATAATGGATGTGACAACAAAGATGGCGTGTTCTATTTGAGCAAGATCTCTGGCTATTCCGTGGACATCTCAAGAAGGCTAACCAACCACTCTGAGTTGTTGCTACATACTGATGTCAGATAGCTTAGTTAAGGGAAATTTCTGCAAAGATTCCGAGAGCTCTGTCCGGAGATGAACGAGTTTTTCTGTGCAGCTGGACATGCAGAATACAAGCAACTAAATGAGGGTCAGTGGCTGTTAGACTTTTTTTTTAACCGATCTGACAGACCTGTTGAATTACCTCAATTTATAGCTGAAAGGAAAAGACAAAACAGTAAATGCTTTTGTACAAAACTTCCTCAAAGCTGCAGTGTCATGACATGTCAAATTTCCAGAACATGTCTTCAGGGCTGAAGATGCAAGGGAAGGCCTGTGTGTAACTTGACCAGATTGACAATTGCCTGTCAGAGCTTGACAAGACACAATCGCCACATTCATGTGCTATCCTTTTCGGGAGGATGCTGAGGTTGATTCACTCGCATAAAAAATTGCAACAATGTTTGACCTGAACTCTTCTTGAGTGGCTCGAGCAGCAACACTCCAAACTATGCATCCCTGGCGGATTCACTTCAGTGCAAGTCATCAAACTAAGGTATAAAAAAATAACAGTTAAGTTGTCCAATGTGGTTAAATGTAGTTGCGCAAGACAAAATCATGTCATAGAGGTGAAAGAAAACCAAAGTGTATTGGCTTAACTGTGCTCATGAGAACAGCTGCCCTCAGTCCAATCAGATTTTCCTCTGGACAAAATAGTATGAGGGCAGAAAGCAGAAAACATTGTAAAGAAAGACATACTATCTGAAGAGGCTGAATATCTTATTTCTGTTTTATGACATTCTTTTCCCGTTCCTCTTATTGTACAGCGAGTGTTGCGTTCATATCTGATGTCATGGCCTCACTTAGAAAATCAGGATTACAGTTAATCTAATCTTTTTCAAAACATTTAGTGAAACAATCTAAAAGAAACCCTCTGGAGCAGTAATAAGATGAACAAAGACAGTTTAATTCCCCTAATTCTATGTTTATTCAAGAGTTTCAACACAGATGGAGCTTGTTCTTTCCAACTGTCTCAAACTCCCACTCGCCAAACCTGTTTTCTATAAATTTGTAATTTCCACATCACAGTGAATAAAAGGTAGGATTTTCCTTTATGCAGTGTTTCTTCATGGAAGAAAGACAGAGAGTGTTACCCCATTTAAAAGCATAATTAATAACTGTATTAACTTACAGAACAAGTGAGCCCTACTTTGCTAGCACAGTGATGTTTTCAGGAAAAATGTGTTTTTAGTTGTGAAGGCGGGTTAACCCTTTTCAGCTTCCAGCATTAGATCAAAGATAAGCTTAGATTTTTTCCTTAACAGCAGAGGGACGAATTTGTCCTATCACAACTTACAGTTTTTTAACGAACAATAAGCAGAGGGTCACCGGCTTTTCTAGGGGCCTGAAGCTAGACGCAGAGGCTGTTCCAGGTCTCGTCTTCTCTTCCAGGAAGAGAAGTCTGAACTGCAAACAGTGACGGTAACTGCTTCAAAGGTCTGTGTTGTGTTGGCATTAGGGTGTGAACAGATTTTAGTACAAAAAACATGACGGTTACACAGAGGGAGAAGGCAGCTAAGGGGGTTAATGGGGCTTTGCGTTAACATTTTCGGCCATGAACGTCACAGACAGGAAAGGTCATTCTCCAACAGACAGATTCAGCTCTACTGTCTCAATGATCGATCGGGAAAAGCATCGCTACCATTTGGCTCCACCCTGTAAACCAGCTCACACCTGCACTCCACATCTTTATATATTGCCAAGAAAGTGTAGAGAACTTTTACCTGCACAGCCAACAATAACCACCCATGCTGATTACATCTTTATGCAACATACTAATCTTTGGACTCTCTGTAATGTCATTTTAATTGTTCTTGCTACTGGGCAGGTTGAGTAATAAACATATAAAAGCGATTGCAAGCCATGTCTACCCAAGACAAAAGGAATTCAACCAATCAGAGCACACTTTAGGTCATTGCCATCTAAAGAGGAGACATTCTCAAATAAATTGTCCCTGTTACTGTTGTAACGTGACATTATATTACTGTTATCGGAAAGTTATCTCTATGTGTTTTGATCTCAAAGGCATATAAAGCAGAATCGCTTTAGTAAGCTAGCTCAGGTAAGGTTTGCATGTCCATGTATATTGTGAAGACATCTATCGGCTCATGGCTACAAAAGAAAGCAAGAAAACAGAACACAGAATACAGGACAGCTATTCTCTATTAGCAAACAGAGCAGAACAAACCAAATCATGGGGCCAGTGGTGATCAGTATAGTTCTGACAAACAAGAGGAAGACAAAACAGAAACAGTGTTGCATTTAATGGCTGCTTGGACCAGCTGACTTCTTATATCTTAAGATGCATTATAATGATTTCTTCCTCCATCACCATGTTTGCTTTTGTCAGAAAGGCTGATGTCAGATCTTAGAAATAAACTCTGACCCCTGCACTGCCCCTCTGGAGGAAGTGGTGCCTCACAAACAAGCACACATAGGACCATGAGGGCAGGGATGCTTGACGCCGTTTGAAACGGATACTCCTATTTACAAATGAGCCCTTAGACTTAGGCAAAAACGGGAAACATAAAAGGAGATGGCACAGTAGACGGCAAGGGGCCCGGGTGGACTTTATATACATTATACACTGCACAACACTGCCCTCATAATTTCCAGTGGCACCACTTTCCAAATGCCCCTGTTTTTAGCGGTGAGCATAAATCAGCCTTAAGCCTGAAAATAGTTTCTGTTACACCTCCAGTTAGTGGTGGTCTCCGTTCTCCGGTCATTCTTGGCTATGTGGTGTGCTTGTTTTCAGAGGGTTGCAAAAGTGACACAAAGAGCTCTAGACATATTATAAAGGGAGGCTACACTTAGATTAACGTTAATTAAGGTTTCAAATTTTTTACAATGTGTTCACTAATGTAAATGTACTATTTGAAGGGGTTGAGGGGGACACAGAGGACTTGAGCCCCCGGTTCCTTTAAAGTCTGGGGCCGCCCCTGTCCCACAGCCTCCAGCAGGACTCTGTGCACGCGGCACTTGTTTTCGTGCTTTAACTGATGTGGAAAACCGGTTTGGAGTCACGCTGAACTTTTCGACAACAACTTTGGCCCGGTTGGATAACATATTCCGTTTTAATTTGATATTGCTCACCCACTGGCTCATTATAAGTCACAGATTAAAATAAGTCAGATTCCATGTCGGAGAACTTAGCCGTGGGAGCCGCTAAGCCGTCTCCAAGGCGACCCCCCCTGCCGGGGTCACGTGCCGCCGCCGGCCGAAGCCCCTCTCCGGCCGGCTCGGCGCCCCTCTCCCGGGGTTAGCTGCCTCCGCTAGCCGCCACTCACCGCTCCCGGAGCTCCGCGCCGCACTTCGGAGGAGGGACAACACGACGACCCACCCGGGCAGCTTCATCTTCTCATACTCCCTCCGTCTTCTTTCGAACCGACACTTTAAACGACAGAGTCATGTCGTTTTCAGCCCCTGCCGCTCGGTGAAGTTTAAGCTTCGTTTCCCCGGTAAACAACCGAAGAGAGTCCGTGAGAGGGACTAACTGAGGAGCAGAGGGGGGGGGGGGGGGAGCGAGGAGGGGGGGGGAAGGAGGAGGACTCTGGAAAGGAGGACTGAGGGGAGTGAGGAGGAGGAGGAGGAGTAAACTCACAAGCCCCAAGCGACGGAGCTGGGGAGAACGTTTCCCGGGTTCCAAGAGGAGAGGAGCAGCTATTCAAACCGAACTTTAGGCATGTGAAGCCAACCATAGGAGCAGAGATGTTTAAAGTACTGGAATAGAGGAGTGGAGTAGAAGTACAAGTACTATGTAAAAAAATGTACTTGAGTAAAAGTAGAAGTATTCTTTCAACTCCAGACTTAAGTGGAAGTACTCATTTTTTTTGGTATTTAAGTATTGCAAGTAGAAGTATTTCAAAAATTGCTACTCAAGTATCGAAAGCACAAGTATAAGTAAAAGTACAAGTACTGTGTATATAAAAAAAAAGGCAGTCAAAAATGTAATAGATATTGTTTATATTATTTCAAACGTGTGAAAGGCCATACAGGTGTTTACAAAAACAGAAAACTACATCTGCATTAGCAATCAACAGCACTTCATCTACTATTATTTATTATTCCAGTCAGAATCCTGAGCTAAGCCTTTATGCTAGCATGTAGCATACAGCTGGCCAGCTAGGTTAGCTTTAGCTAAAGTTATCATACAGCTAGCCACTTAGGTTAGCTTTAGCTAACGTTAGCTGCTACGTCCTGAGTGAACAGGGAAAACTGAACTAGCGCTTATATACTAGCTTATATGTCATTGTAATTTTTAACTTAGCTTGATATGCTTCTTCAGATTAGATGGGGAATTTTTGAAGGGTATAATTAACAACATTTCGGGAGGCTTTTTTTAATAGGCTATGCTTGATCGTTCAAATCGCCGATGAGGAGCCAGCTTCACAAACCCTGACAGAGCTATGTATCATTACGTTTACATTTCAGTAACGAGTAATGATTCAGCCCGTGAAAAATCGATCGGAGTAAAAGTATTGAAATAATCAAAAATATGTAGTGGAGTAAAAGTAAAAGTAAGGGGGAAAATATATACTCCAATAAAGTACAGATACTGCATTTTGGTACTTAAGTACAGTACTTAAGTAGTTCTACTTCGTTACCAAACATCTCTGCATAGGAGCTACCGAAAGCGGGACGCTTTCCGGACCCCCGGCTCTGCTCCCTAATAAGCCGTCGGCACAGAAAAGCTGCTCTATAGCGGGTTTTCTGGCACTTCCAGTTATTTATGAGCACATTTCTCCGTCAGCTAGGGGCGGCGGGAGCCAGCAGGGCAAACCGGGCGCAGAGCCCCTTTTTCCAGCTTAGGCCCCCAGCCCCGCGACGGCGAATGTCCACCAAAAGTGTTTGATGACGTTTTGATGATTACTTTTGAAAATGGGAAATTTGCATCACATAAATATTATTGAAGATAAGCTATCAATCAAATTAACTCAATAAAACCCAATAAACAACTCTACAAATAATGAGATAGTATCTAGTATCTCAAAATAGTGAGATACTATCTCATAATGAGATAGTATCTTAAAATAATGAGATAGTATCTCAAAATAATGAGATATTATCTCATTATAATGAGATAGTATCTAAAAATAATGAGATAGTATCTCATTATTTTGAGATAGTATCTCATTATAATGAGATTATTATTTATTTTATTTAATTTTTTGCAGGGTGGCGGAAACGGGCTTCCATAGAAAAATATGAAATCACTCAGTTCTGAGGAAAAAACTGACACCTGCATCTAATTAGACCTGCTCGTTAGTCTGCATCAAAAACACCTGTGAGACTTTCTGCACCAAGTGGACTGACATGAGTCATGGCTCCAACACCAGAGATGTCAACTGAAACAAAGGAGAGGATTATCAAACTCTTGAAAGAGAGTAAATCGTCACGCAATGTTGCAAAAGATGTTGGTTGTTCACAGTCAGCCGTGTCTAAAATATGGACAAAAAACAAACGACATGGGAAGGTGGTTAAAGGCAAACATACCAAGGAAGATATTAAAGTGTCAAAAACAGAAAACGTAAAGCAATATGTCTCAAAAAAACTAAACAAATGAGTTACAAATGGGTGGAAACCGGAGTCGACGTCTTTGACTGTAAGAAACTACGTAACGGAAATGGGATTTAGCTATCATTAACACCTAAACAGAAAAAAAACAAGGTTACAATGGGCTAAGGAGAAGCAACCGGGGACTGTGGATGACTGGATAAAAGTCATATTCCGTGACGAATCTCAAATCTGCATTGGGTGATGATGTTGTAACTTTTGTTTGGTGCCGTTCCAATGATGATTTCCTGAAAAGAACATGCAATTTTTCCACAGTCATTGATGAAATGGGGCTGCCTGTCAGGTAAAGGCACTTCAATAAAAGCACAAGTTTACGTTGATATTTTGGACACTTTTCTTATCCGATCAATTGAAAAGGATGTCTGGGGATGATGAAATAATTTTTCAAGATGATAATGCATTTTGCCGTAGAGCAAAAACTGTGAAAACATTTGAAAAAAGACACATGAGGTCAATGCCATGGCCTGCAAATAGTCCGGATCTTAATCCGATTGAAAATCTTTGGTGAGTGTTCTTTTGTTTTCATGATTCCATCTTTTTTTTTCCTCAGAACTGAGTGACTCCATATGTTTTCCCTCAGCTTGGTCTAAAAAAGTAACCGCTACTGACAACCGCATTTTTTTGCTTGATTAATTTGAGCGTTTCTCAAAGCCAGACAGACAGTTGCCATTTGAAATTAATTTAGTTTTGTGTCATGTCTGTGATCTGTGATTTTTGTACTAAGTTAAACAACTGAATGAACATCCTCCGAGGCCGGTGATTCCATCATTTTTGCCAGGGGTTGTATTTGTTGACTTTAGAATTGTACTTTTTCACTGAATTAATGTGACTTACCAATTATATAGTTCATTTTAGACTTGTACTTGCACAATGAATTCATATAACCTCTCTGGTTTACTCTGGCTCCTCCTCACTTTCTTACATACACAAATTGGCTGTCTGCCAATAAGGAGTTGGACGGGAATATGGCACTCTCATCATATAGTTACACTTCAGGGATTCAATGACTCACATCAGTTTATGACAAATCACGACTCATTCCAAAACTGAGTTTCTCAACCCGTCGGCACCATCTGCAACTAAGGACTTGAAACGTACAAAACAAGATGTTGCCAATAACTTGAACTCTTTTCAGAATGCCCCGGTCTTTTTTTTTTTCTTTATGTGCCTTTTACAGCAGAGTCAGGACTGTGACACGCAACAGTAACACAACGAACTCAGCTGATTTCCAAGCACACGGTTACAGTGCAAGTACACCTTTGTTTGATCAGCGAGATGGCAATTGAGAGTTAAACAAAAACCTTTTTTTTTTGCTTTGAATGGCACAACCACCTCATGAAGAAGGCTTTAGACATGAGCTTACATTATTTTATTCATTTATATCTCTAATCAGGACAGTGCACATTAATGAACAATCTCATACAGATTGTAAATGAGCCAGATTGTAGCATAGTTGCTAGTTTACATCTGTCGTCCTGAGGCAGGAAGACCAAACAACACAAAATCACAAAATACTAAATCAGTCCAAACACACGTTCAGACAATGACATTACAAAATTAGAATTAATTCAATTCAATTCAATTTTATTTATATAGCGCCACATCGCAACAACAGTTGTCTCACAGCGCTTTCCAAACAGAGCAGGTCAGACCCTACTCTGAAGTTAACTACAGAAACCCAACAAGTCCCACCATGAGCAAGCACTAGGCGACACAGGCAAGGAAAAACTTCCTTCGTTACTCTAGATTATAAGACACATGGGGAACTGCCGACAGTGACAGTGTGAAAGTTATTGAATTTTGGCCAAGAAATACCAAAACAATAGAACATATAAAACACTTCAGGTGGTGAAGGAGAAACATTTATATGTTTGATGAAAAATATGGGGCACATCATAAAATTAATGGCAGCAAAATGTCCTATTTGACATCTTACTATTTAAATTTTTCATTTAAACATTACATTTTCTCTCTGTTGATATATGGAATGATATATGATATATGGAATCTGTGAACAATCAAATTCTGCTCTTGATTACATTTTCCAAGCATTTTGGAGTGGGGTGTTGTCCCTCAATGTGTGTTGCTGTCTTTTTGTGGCCAAAAGAGACTGAATGAGAATGAATTTTATAATCCATTTTATAAGAAGGAAGTCGATATACATTATTTATTCTCTTTTCATTCCCTGGAATCAAAAAGATTCCATCCTGCAGTAGGATGCAAAGGAGTTTAAATGAAAGGGGAACCAATGATGTGGTACCTCTACGTATTATTGAAGTTATTCTGATATTTTTTGAAACAGCCTAGTAACTCTTTCTTTCTTTCTTTCTTTCTTTCTTTCTTTCTTTCTTTCTTTCTTTCTTTCTTTCTTTCTTTCTTTCTTTCTTTCTTTCTTTCTTTCTTTCTTTCTTTCTTTCTT
>JABUIW010000139.1:87558-138875 GCA_013363375.1 Menidia beryllina | reverse complement strand
CTTTCTTTCTTTCTTTCTTTCTTTCTTTCTTTCTTTCTTTCTTTCTTACCTCTCCACCTGTTTTTGGCTAAACAAAGCAAAAACTCACCTAGCAACAATGGCAGTGGGCAGAGGTGATGGGAGGCATATCACCAGTTGTGATGTGACCCTTATTCTCTGTTGTTTGGATGCAAAACAAACAGGTACTATTAAATGGATGAATAAGGTCACTGAGTTTTCTCAACATGCTTAATTCCACGTTGTTTATTAATCTATGAAACCACCTAGGTGGTCCTCTTTTATACCCTGCAGCACCACCCACACCCCCATGTTTTATCAGCACTTTAGACACTACAACCCATATACCCACACATACACTACAGGACTGTCTCAGAAAATTAGAATATCGTGATAAAGTTCTTTATTTTCTGTAATGCAATTAAAAATCATGAAATGTCATACATTCCGGATTCATTACAAATCAACTGAAATATCGCAAGCCTTTTATTGTTTTAATATCGCTGATTATGGCGTACAGCTGAAGAAAACTCAAAAATCCATCAGTGTGACATATTTCAAGAAGGAAAGGAGGGCGTGTTTGACAGAGACATTGCAAAACAAGGTGTGTTTGGTCAGGTTTCTCTGACTGTGAAAGAACGGTGGGGCAAAATGATTGCGCAAATAGGAAGCGGGGATCTGGTTGTGACATCCCCCTCCACTTTATGGAAAACATAGTATATGGGGGTATAGTGGGGAAAACGGCAACAATTAGAAGTGATTCCAGGGAATGATAAGAGAATGAATATGACTAAGTTGATGTGCACTTTAGATAGGAAAAAGGAGGCAGATCATGATAAAATGTATTGGGGAGAGAAAAGTAAAGGAGGTATTTTGGTAAGAATAAAACTGCAGAGGCAGAAGGAGACAAAGAGAGTGATTTACTAGCCTCAAGTCAAATGTGTTAAAGGCAGAGATGTCTAAAGTACTGGAGTACAGGAGTGGAGTGGAAGTACAACTAAAAAAAAATTTACTTGAGTAAAAGTAGAAGTATTCTTTCAACTCCATACTTGAGTGGAAGTACGGAAGTACTCAATTTTTTTTGTACTTGCGTATTGGTAGTAGAAGTATTTCAAAAATTGCTACTCAAGTATCGAAAGTACAAGTAAAAGTACAAGTAATGTGTATATTAAAAAAAGGCAGTCAAAAATGTAATAGATATTGTTTATATTATTTCAAACGTGTGAAAGGCCATACAGGTGTTTACAAAAACAGAAAACTACATCTGCATTAGCAACAACAGCACTTCATCTACTATTATTTATCATTCCAGTCAGAATCCTGAGCTGAGCCTTTATGCTAGCATGTAGCATACGGCTAGCCAGCTATGTTAGCTTTAGCTAACGTTATCATACAGCTAGCCAGCTAGGTTAGCTTTAGCTAAAGTTAGCTGCTACGTCCTGAGTGAACAGGGAGAACTGAACTAGCGCTTATTTACTAGCTTATATGTCATCGTATTTTTTAATTTACCTTGATATGCTTCTTCAGATTAGATGAGGAATTTTTGGGTTAGGGTTAGGGTTAGGGTTTTAGAAGGCTATAACTAACAATCTTTCGGGAGTCTTTTTTTAATATGCTATGCTTGATCGTTCAAATCGCCAATGAGGAGCCAGCTTCCCAAACCGTGACAGAGCTATCTATCATTACGTTTACATTTCAGTAACGAGTAACGATTCAGCCCGTTAAAAATCGATTGGAGTAAAAGTATTGAATTAATAAAAAATATGTAGTGGAGTAAAAGTAAAAGTAGGAAAAAAAAAATCTACTCCAATAAAGTACAATTACTGCATTTTGGTACTTAAGTACAGTACTTAAGTAGTTCTACTTCGTTACTGAACATCTCTGGTTAAAGGTGGCCTAATAAACGTAAAATAAATAACTGATTCCCTGGATCCCAGGGAACCAGGGACTCTCTAACTCAGGAACACAGCCTCAGCTAACGACTCCTCAACTCGGCACACCTGTGGCCAGTTACCAGGAAGTCAAATTAAGGACTCTTCTGGGCAGAGATGTCTAAAGTACTGGGGTACAGGAGTGGAGTGGAAGTACAACAAAAAAAAAATTGACTTGAGTAAAAGTTGAGGTGGTCTTTCAACACCTTACGTAAGTGGAAGAACGGGAGTACTCAAATTTTTTTTGTACTGTATTGCAAGTATTGCAAGTAGAAGTATTAAAAAAATTACTACTCAAGTATCGAAAGTATAAGTAAAAGTACAACTACAAGTACTGTGTATATTAAAGAAAGGTGGTCAAAAGTTTGATAGATATTGTTTATATTATTTGAAACATGTGAAAGGCACACTCCCTGGCTGAAGCAGCAGTACAATTATAAAAGGCCATATAGGTGTTTACAAAAAACAGAAAACTACATACGCGTTAGCAATCAACAGCACTTCATTTACTATTATTTATTATTCCAGTGTCACAATCATGAGCTTACCCTTTCTGCTATCATGTAACGGGGAGCATACAGCTAGTCAGCTAGGTTAGCTTTAGCTAATGTTAGCTGCTACATGATGTTAATATGGTAATAGCAGAACAGGAGAAATTCACACCCTATGATAAGAGTGTGTGGATAGAACCTGGAGCCCATTAAGCAGAAGATGGGCTATGGAGAGAAAGTGTCATATGTGGAGAATTTAACGTGAAGTCTGCATTAAAACCACATCAGGGTTTATTCCCAACCCCAACAGCACCAGGACAGAAGGTGGTGTTAGATTTCACTGACAAGGGGGAGAAGGGTTTATAGGTTTTTGCTAATAGTGGTGTTATCCTTTTTCTAGGTGGGTGGAAACCACCCCTGCTACAATGACACAGTTTCTCATCAATCATTACATTCCATGTCGTGGTTTCCCCAGAAGGATAAGATCAGATAATGGGACTCACTCAAGCTGAATGGATGAACAGGGAGTTAGAGGGAAACATGACTCAAATCTGGGCAAATACTAAGCTTAACTGGGGGGAAGCCCCCCCCCCCCCCCCGTAACATTGACATCAAGAGCTCAGTGAATACAAACCCAGGTTCTACTCCTTATGAGTTGATCACAGGAAGACAGTTTCCAGGGCCAGTAGCTACCTTGGATCTATCACAAAGTGGTGGAAAGAACCACTGATGCAGTAAAGGTACAAGGTAAAGGTGATACGTGGTGTACTCCAGCAGATAACCCTCAAAGGACACTCCAGCAAATTAGAACTGATTTGGAGAATCAGTAAATGATTGATGCAGAGTAGGGAGTAACTCTTTTTTTATAGAAAAGTATGGTTTGTTCTCAAAGGGAAAAAGGGTTACCCGTTCTCCAGGACAATGCCTTCTAGATCTATATGAAAGTCTGAGGACCAAACCACTGGATAAATTTTCTTTCTTATTACTTCTATTGCAGTTTTTTTTTGCTTATAAGGTTTTACTTAAAGTCTGTGTGATTCTCGTTGATCTCTGTCTGCCATTACTGTTAGAGAAAGTCACCCCTTCATACAAGATGCCTCCGTTCCAGCAGCAGACCCAGGCTCTCCTGGCTTCTGACCAGATGGTGTGATGTTTCCCATTGGTGTGCCAGAGCTTAGCCTTTGCTAACACGAGGACCAATAGAAGGAGAGTAAATTCCCTTGCAGATTTTATCAGTACATCTTACTGGGTCAGGGGAACAGCAGCTAGTCAGACTTCATGAACTGACACGACTTTGTTGTTTGATCAGGGAAAGCTGACCCAGAGTTCTGTAACCTGGATTTCTTTGGTTCATGGAAATAGACGTCTTAAACAAGAGAAGTCGTAGCATACTATTTTCCTACAAAAGAACACACTCGTTTCAATTTGCCTCTGCCTTTCCATCTGCCCTCAAACTTAAACTTCAAGAAACCTTGAAAATGCAGACCTGCTTTACAATATTGTTGAAAGTCCACTTTCTTCCAGCACTCAGGCTGTTACTGAGAGCATGTAAGATTAAAAGCAACCCAGCACACATTAAATGCTTGGTAAATACACCTTTACCACTTTACCATTCAGTTTTCATTTTATGTATTTAACCTTCCCTGCCTTAATTATGTAGAATTTGGGAGACATGCTATATTTCCCCACAACACTAATTCAAAGGAGTTCCACAATATGACTGTCTCCACCTCCTCAGTATAATTTCAAATAGGTGTGTATCTCCTTTTCAAGTTTTTCTTAATTATCCACTTTAGTAGAATTGGGCTTCCATTATGTTTTCTGTTTGATGACATTCATAGTGGACAATCCTGCCTTTCTTTGTAATAAATCAGATAATGGTCAGTCAGTCTGTATACTGAATGAAGATAACATTCTTTAATTATATCTTTTTTTAAGAATACATTTTGAAAATGGGTAAAGATTTGTTTTACATTTTTGCTTTGGTATTTTTCAATTGTAACCAGGTAAGAAGCCAGTCTTCGATGTTTGTTTCTCATTTCGAGTAATTCTATTTGCTGCAAAGAGCATGGAATAAGCTGCTAAATTCATTGGACATCTATTTTATACTTTGTATTGAAATATATTCTGATTATATATATACAATGTTCTCACAGTTAAAAGAAATAGGATTAAAAATAGAATTAAAATCTCTAACAGTAACAAATGGCCTTATGTGGCCTGTTCTGTGTTCATGTAAAGATGTAGTGCACTTATTATGTGTGATAAACATCATAGAGTATAAGAGACAATATGTAACATGTATGTAAAAGATACACATTGTGTAATTATGTTAAAATAGAAGAAACAACTGTGAACATGGGAGCAGTTTATTAACTATTAGCCTCTTCATAGAGCTTTTTAATTTAGTGATCCATAAATATGACCAGTAGATGGCAATGTTCTCCCATAGGAAACAAACATTTTTGATCAGCCTGTCATTATCCACCACAGTGTAGAAGGTGGTATGTAGTTGAATCTCTCAAAGTCAGCAGGCACCTTAGGTGACTAATATACTAATACTGAGTGCAGGAAGACAATTTCCAGGAGCCAAGAGCTGGAAATTAGCTTAATATTAATATTAAGTTCATTTGAGCTCTTTTAAACAACATACACAAGAATTGTACATACATTGGGGTTTGCCACGCGAGCCTACTCAACACAGCACTGATCTACACAGGTTCTTTGCATGTTAATAATGACATCTGCAGGATCAGACTCTTAAAAGGGGGTGACATGCATGCCATTGCATCTTTGAAGATCAGACTATGCTTTTGGTGCCCTGTTTCCCTGTATAGTTGCTGCAATCATAAAGCGTGCTAAGTAAAATCCTGCTGATGGTTACAAGATCCTAGAATTATTTAGCCCTACAATTAAAATTGTGATATGTTTAGAGAATATAAACCCAGTAAAGCTATTAGCTCCTAGAGTCCAGACTAAACATAGAGAGGCGGCATTTAGAGAAGCTAAATATGCAAAACACAATTACTCTGTGGAATAAACTGCCAAAGTTGTAACGAACTGTTCTTGGACCAAAAAACACCCAGAGACGGCACGCTCAGTTAACAGAGTTTATTGCAGGAACGTGGGGCAATCCGGGGGCGTGGTCAGGGAAGTCCAGGTTCGGCAACAGGCGATTAGAATCCAGCGACAGTACAAAGGGAAAATCCAAACCGTGGTCCAGGTCTGGTCGATGGTCAGAGCCAGGGAATCAATCCAAAAGGGCAGGCGGGAACTCGGAGTCACAGGCAGGCGGGGTCGAAACACGGGCAGGCAGGCAGGATGCAGAGACTGGCGAAGCAGAACTCAGGCGGGCAGACAGGTCAGACAAGGATCAGGCAAAAACTCAGGAGTCGAAGGCAAACAGGTCGGGATCAGGCAGGCAGAAAACTATGAATCGCTGGAAGTTCTTACCAATTGGCTTGAGACGTTCTGGCACTGGAGGCTGGCTGGAACAGAGCTTAAGTATGGGTAGTGACAGGTGATTCCAATGTGGTTAATTGCGGAGTGTGGAGGCTGAGCAAGAGAGAGACGGTAGGTGGAACCAGCTCCAGTGCCAGAACGTCCCAAAAGTAGGCTAAACTTTCAACAAATGTAAACATTTTTAAATCCAGGTTAAAAACATGTATTATCTCATGTGTCTATGCATTAAAAGACAACACACCAGACCCATGCGTGAACATACTGCCCTACAAGTGGATCGAAACCGTACGATCAGTAGGTGGAAAGACAGGAGTATTATCCTGTTTTTCAATCGGAGATAGGTTAACCCCAACAAGGGGTTGAGGAGAGGGCATGCGGTCCACACAATGAAATGCTGTTGGTTGGTTTCCATGCTTTCTGTGTGCCAAGAGTTCCTATTCACTTTCATCATCATTGTTTACATTCATCTCAGGGAAGCATCTATAAGGCATCTATTAGAATCTATAATGATGTCATTCACGATGCCATTGCTAAGATACATATCCAGCACCTTAAAGTATGCATTGCAATAACGTCAAACTGCCCGACTGGCTTTGTGCAGTATGTGGATTGTCCAACACTTGGCGATAGGACCTTACATGTGATCTATGCCAATGTGAAGGAGTGTTTCTTCCAGCACTGGGTGAATCTAAACGGCGTGGCCTATCTCTAGACCATATACAGATCCTGTGTGAAAACGTTTTCTGTAACCTGATCTTTCAGGAAGTGATCAAAAGAGGCCAGAGATGCACTGAGAGGATGCTATGATGTAACAGACCAGGCTGTACTGCTGGAGGAGGGGAAATAGACATAAGGATATGGAGGATATGGATAAGAACAGGACCACCACCACAGACCACATGAACTTCATGTGGTATGTGATTGCGTTTCTATGCTCCTTTCTCCATGGTTGCCATTGCTAATCATAAAATGGTGTATATATATATATATATATATATATATGTATGTGCAGGAGTTCCCCAAATCCATGTATATTGCACATATTATTGTCATTCCCTAAAAGGATAAGGGCCCTGAAAAATTATCCTCATATCAGCCAATCAGCTTACTTGGAGTGCTCTTCTTAATTCTAAAAATAAGCCATCATAAGGACATTATCAAGGCTATTTCTCATTTTATCTGGGCTGGTCATAAACCTAAAATTAAATTAGATACCCTACATCTCTCTAAACAGCTGGGGGGACGGACCTACCCGATGTTATATGTAGATAGAGACAGTGTAATGTAAACCCTTTTCCCCAGTAAATATTCTGGACAAAAGTAGACAAGAATTGGCAATTATGGCCAAAGAAAACTTCATGTCATAAAATCTTTGTTGTCTTACCTTACTTGTAAATAACCAAGAACTCTCTAGAGGGGACACTGGAACCCATTTTAAAAATGAGGGAGGATTCAGGAGTTCATAGTGTTTGTGGACTTTGGGATAAAGAGAAATTTTAATAATTTGAAACTGTAAAAACACATAGAATTTACCTACAGCTGCATTTTATAAACATCTACAGGTCAGACACTATGTATACTCTAAAATGAACAAACTTACCCTCCCTTAAAACTTTAACTTAGTCGAAAAGGTACTTTTGGACAGCCTGAATCAAAACCATTGAAAGCCAAGTTTTACTTAATGCTACAGCATCATAGTGATGACAAGTTATCAAGTTTAAGATTGTCTTGGGAAACACTTCTGAAAACAACAATTGACCCCAATGAATGGGAGAATACAAAACTTTCTCTTCCTGGTGGCAAGGAAAGCAGTGATGACAAAGTGGGTGGATGGTGAGCCCCCATCACTTTCATTATGGAGAAATATGATCTTGGATACAAACACCTTGGAAAAGCTGAGACTCTGTGTCAATGGGAAATATAATCTGTTCAAAACAAAGTCTGGCATGGTGCTGAAACGAATGCAGATAAAGCTAAATGATCTGTAAAATGATAATGCAGAAGGACTCATGAGTGACTGTATATTTTCACGAGTTTATGTGCCAATGTAAAGATCTGTGTCTTTTTGTTAATTCTACAAGCTGGACTGTTATGCTTAAAACGTTTGTAAAAAAAATAATGTTGAAAAAAAGAAAGATAAAGAATACTGTGAAGAAAACAGCCCAAATGTTGCAGAAAGTTTTTTAACATTAGGCCTATTTTGTTAAAATTGGGAACTGTGTCTCAAACCGAAGGGATCTGACCTGTGGGGTTCCCCAGGGTTCAATCCTGGGACCCCTTTTGTTCAATCTGTACATGCTTCCATTGGGACAGCTGATACGCAGCCATAATCTGTCCCACCACAACTATGCAGATGACACCCAGATCTCTATGTTGTTGACAGCAGGAGAACACGGGCCTGTGGATTAATTGTGACGCTGTATTGAACAGATCAGTTTGTGGATGGAGAACAACTTTCCATATGAGCCATATGAACCAGCTCGGACTTTGAGAACCTCCGGTTCTGGTCTCCTGGTGGTGCCCAGAGTCAGAACTAAACGAGGTGAAGCTTCATTTCAGTTCCATGCTTCTAAAATCTGGAACATTCTTCCTGAAGACGCGAGACAGGCCTCAACTCTGACAGGCTGAAAACGGTTCTGTTTAACCGTTTAATATCGAAATCGAATGTATTTTATCTGCACCCTTCACTTTTTATCAATCTAATTTTTTATTATTTTTCATTTCTTCTTTTTCTGCTTTTGAAATTCTTTGTGAAGCAATTTGAATTATCTTGTACACAAAGTGTGCTTTACAAATAAACTTGCATGCCCAGACTGAGCATCTCACACTAATCATTCACTAATTTAAAGCACCTGCACCTGGAACACCATTATTGATACCTCCATATGATAGGTGTTAAACAACTTTTTCATGATATTTGAAATTTTTGGAAAGAGTCTGTAGGTAATATCTTTGTATTTGTCAGTCCACTTCTGTAGCGACCAAGTTATTTTTTTACGCTACCTCACTTCCCAAAACACTGATTTCTGGCTTGGTGAAATTGTGTTTCCTTTTTTTTTTGGCTTATAAAATTTTCAGATTTTGGAAATAGTCTAGATCCTATGCAGTCTTTTATAAATGTTCTGTTCTTTAGTAGGAAGAGGACTGGACCCTCAACAGGTTTTTATTTTTGTCATTGCCGTCTAACTTCTGCTATGATTATCATGATTTATCATTATTCATTCATTTTATTTGAATAATAAACTTATTCAATTTAATAATTTCCTTTAATGTGAAATCTCTGTTCATTTAAGCCACTTCACAATTTAAATTTCTCCGACTGGGGATGAATAAAGACTTTTCCGTTTCAGTGTATTTTGCCACTGTCAATCCTGGCTGGAAACGGTTTCCTCTATATGGGATGATGAAGAAACGTTGACTTCACATTGCTGAAGGGAGAACTTGCAGTCTTCTAAGATAGATCACAATCCCTCTAACATCAGATAAAAAACCAACTTTGTCATTCAGGTACCCAGGAACATCAGCTGACCACATTTTGGGCTCATAATGCTGCCGAATCATGAGCAACTCCAACTATAATAACCCAAAATAACAACCCAAAACCGTAACACTTAATGTAATATACTGGATCTCTGATGTTAATGGTTCAGTAATCATTTCATAGTCTTTGTTCCACATTGCGAAATTTGAAAAAAGGGGGGAAAACAAGGTTGTGATGATATAAAGATTCTCCTATTTGCATCGTACCCACTGTGACCCTAACCCTAACCCACCGTAGCCCTACATGGAATAAGCAGTATGGACAACTCATGAATGAATGAATAAATATTCATAAACAAAATGGGTTTACATAAAGCTTAACATTTTTGTAATATTTTATTTACTTTAGTCTGTGTTCTGAGTGTTACACAGTTGTTTTAATATGCTATTCTCTTTATCAAGTCTTCGAACACCAGCTCAAGCCTCCTGAATGTGAACTACAAAAAGGGATTTCTGAGCTTCAAGGAAAGTTATCCGACCAAAAGGCATCCGCCCAACTGCAGGTGCAGTTTTTCTACATGTTAAAATCTCATGCTATGCTAAAAAACAAACAAACAATGTAGTTATCGTTATAAATAATAATTCCAACTAATTATCATCCTTCTTTTTGCCCTCCACACGATCTTAACTGTGTGAAAAACTGTCAAAGGGACATGCAAAGGACACACAATATGATCTTTTTACATAAAATAGCTTCACAGGCTTATATATAGACAGAGACCATCAGAAACTACTAACTGAAGACAAGCACTGGCTGTGGGTTACTGGGGTTGTAGGATGTGCTCCTCCATAAAGCAGGCCGTTAGTATCCCGTGACGACATAGCATCTTCCAAAAAAAAAAGAGACCCAGAAGAGTTTGTTCTTGCTGCGTTTCGTGTTTCAGTTCAGGGCGTAGGTTCTCAGAGTTCCATCGGTTCTCATTCCGTTCGCGGAAATATGCGTCGATGCCACATTCGGTTTAGAGTTAGCTGTAACCGTGACGTCTTCTGTGTGACCCGGGCCTAGCTCCCAATGGGCGGCGCTCTGAACACTACCCTGCTGTCTGAGCTCTGACCTGTAGCAGCGGGAGGAGGAAGCTTTGCGTGGAGCTGGAGCTGTGGCGGACGAGCAGGGTCCCTCAGGCGAACTTCTTCTTGGTGGCCGTAAAGCGCTCCATGTACTGGGAACAGAGATGTTCGGTAACGAAGTAGAACTACTTAAGTACTGTACTTAAGTACCAAAATGCAGTATCTGTACTTTATTGGAGTATGTATTTTTTCCCCTACTTTTACTTTTACTCCACTACATATTTTGGATTATTTAAATACTTTTACTCCGATCGATTTTTCACGGGCTGAATCATTACTGGTTACTGAAATGTAAACGTAATGATTGATAGCTCTGTTAGGGTTTGTGAAGCTGGCTCCTCATAGGCGATTTGAACGATCAAGCATAGCCTATTAAAAAAAAAAGCCTCCCAAAAGATTGTTAATTATAGCCTTCAAAAATTCCCCATTTAATCTGAAGAAGCATATCAAGGTAAATTAAAAAATACAATGACATATAAGCTAGTAAATAAGCGCTGGTTCAGTTCTGTTTACTCAGGACGTAGCAGCTAACGTTAGCTAAAGCTAACCTAGCTGGCTAGCTGTATGATAACGTTAGCTAAAGCTAACCTAGCTGGCTAGCTGTATGATAACGTTAGCTAAAGCTAACCTAGCTGGCTAGCTGTATGCTAACTGATAGCATAAAGGCTTAGCTCAGGATTCTGACTCTGGAATAATAAATAATAGTAGATGAAGTGCTGTTGATTGCTAATACAGATAGTTTTCTGTTTTTTGTAAACACCTGTATGCCCTTTCACACGTTTGAAATAATATAAACAATATCTATTACATTTTTGAATGCCTTTTTTTAATATACACATTACTTGTACTTTTATTTATACTTGTACTTTCGATGCTTGAGTAGCAATTTTTGAAATATTTCTACTTGCAATACTAAAAATTGAGTACTTCCGTACTTCCACTTAAGTATGGAGTTGAAAGAATACTTCAACTTTTACTCAAGTAATTTTTTTTACATAGTACTTGTACTTCTACTCCACTCCTCTACTCCAGTACTTTAAACATCTCTGACTGGGAAAAGGGGGGGACGACAGAGACGGTCACACATTGTGCTGAGACCGCAGAAGCTGCGAGACCCCCCGGAGGGGGGGGGGGGGGGACTGACCTTTTCGTAGCCTTCCAGCTCCCGGAGCCGCTTCACCTCGAACAGGTTCCCCTCCACCGAGAACAGGGACACCTGGGACTCGGTCAGGATGGCGTGAGGGATGGAGGACAGCTCCAGGCAGTTCTCCTCCAGACGGAGGACCTTTAGGCGCGGACAGCGAGAGACTTCCACCGACACCGCCGAGATCTGAACCGAGGAAAAATAACCGTCACGTTAATTCAATTCAATTCAATTTTATTTATATAGCGCCACATCACAACAACAGTTGTCTCACAGCGCTTTCCTAACAGAGCAGGTCAGACCCTACTCTGAAGTTAATCACAGAAACCCAACAATTCCCACCATGAGCAAGCACTAGGCGACACACGCAAGGAAAACCTTCCTTTTAACAGGCCGAAACCTCGAGCAGAACCATGGCTCAGGGTGAGCGGCCATCTGCCTCGGCCGGTTGGGGGTGAGGGAAAGAGAGGGCAAGAGAGAGAGAGGGCGAGAGAATGACAGAAGGAGCAGAGAGAGTTTCAAGAAGGGGCTTCCTGAAAGCAGCAGACAAAGCCAAACAAGAAGCACGCTCAGTGTTGGAATAGCTTGGCCTTCTGTAACTGCCATCGAAGTCAGAATAAATAAATAAATAATAGGTTGATAAATATTGGGTCAAAAATATAAATTTCATAAATATGTTCATTTGATATGATAACAGTTTAATGTTAAAAGCAAACGTTTCCTGTATGTTTTTGCGTTGACATGGAAACACGTAACCAACGTTCGCTGCCGCGGGTTGACGGGTGTTACCTCTGAGAGATACTAATGGTTTTTAAGTAGAATGCTGGACAAAGATAGCAAGCAGACACCTCGCCAATTCCTCCGTTAAAGAGTTAGCGAAGTTAAAAGAAGTTTGAACAAGTGAATAGTACATTGAAGGACCGAAAAGCTTTAATTTTCTCTCAAGGGAAAGCGGCCAATGAGGTACATGTGTTTTGTTATTGTTATTCTTGTAAGTTTGTAAATATTTACTGTAACGGATTTGACGTCTCATGTAACCGTTGGTCGCGTTTTTCATTGAAGTTTCGTTCAACGGAAACAATGTATTTATTCGCCTTTCTGTTTGTATGTTTAACAGTTCTCACGGCATCACGGCACACTATTAAGCCAGTTGTGTGATTAAAAGCCGGTAACTCTAAGAACAACTTGGATTCGTGATTTCGACCTGAGAGGGAATTACACCTTCTTTTCCACAGGTGGGAAATAGGGATTGGGACGGTTTCTGAAAACCGTCCGAACCGTTGGGTTGGACTGTCTCGGTTCGGTTCGCGTGTGTTGCGTTCGGTTCATGCGCTGCTCCTTTTTCTCAGAGGGAAGCGTGTTCACTCCAGAGCAGAAGGTGGCGCTACTGCGCCCAAAGCCAACCACCAGTAGGAAACAAGAAGAAGCGAAGCAGCGTAGCCGGGTAGATAACACAGTGGCACTTTAAGTTTGATAAGAAATCTAGCCTTATTTATTTGATTGTATTTCAAACACTGCAGAACAAACTGAGTGTTGATAATCAGGTAATTGAACCATGTCAATTTATCTTGAGTTAAATTCAAGCAAAGGGAACTAAGTCTAGTTTTGATAGAGCCTATGCTTCTTTGTTAAAGATTGTTTGCCAAATAAATGAAGCACATGTTGGAACTAGCACTGTTTCCTCGCTTGCAATGCCAGAATCTCACCTACTTTTAACATAAGACTGTCACAATGATCACAATATCAAATTTTTTCTTTCAGTTTTAACCTGACTAAATAAGACGTAATAGATTTAGAATCAACATATACCGAACCGAAAACCGTGACCACGAAACCGTGAATCGAACCGAACCGTGGATTTTGTGAACCGTCCCACCCCTAGTGGGAAAGCAGGTTTAGCTCCCTGTGTTGCAATCAGAACCACATGGACTTGAGCATGGAAAGACCACAAACCCATCAGCAACAGAGAAACAGACGGGCGTACCTGGTTCTGGTTCAGGTTGATCTCAATGGCCTGCAGCTCCGACACCTCCGCCGGCACGTTTTGGATTCGGTTCCGCGACAGGTCCAGAACGTCCAGGTGCCTCAGAGTGCCCAGTCCCGAGGGGAACTCCGAGATCCGGTTCCCGGCCAGGCTGAGGGTCCGCAGCGCTTTGAGCTGCCCCAGGGACGGGGGCAGCTCCTGGATCAGGTTCCCGTTCAGACTCAGCGTCTCCAGCTTCTTCAGCTTCCCGATGTCTCCGGGGAGGCCCGCTACGGAGCACAAACCGGTGTGAAAGGGCGCTAAAAGCTAAAAGGCTGTTATCGCCTGTAACGAACGCAGTTACATGGGCATTTTTTTTGTGTGAATTTATTTTATTTTTGTGAATATGAATATGTTTTACTTTTAATATCCATTTCATATCTTTGTGTATTTTCGATTAATATGTAAATACTTTTGAAAATGTTGTAACAATGTTATATGGGTTTTCACAAAATCACGTGATGCCTTTGCTGTGAGTTGTTTACAATTAGTCCATGTGCAAGAGAAAAGGAAAAGGACGGAAAGAAATGGACTTCTAGTAACTCCTAACCTTCTGGTTGGAGGGGCATACGGTACGGACAATTTAGAAAATGTATATTTTGTTTAATAAGTTTGATTTGATAATTCATGTAGGTTTTATTGATGTATATTTTCTATGTTTATGTGTTTATGTTTATGCATTTGGCAGACGCTTTTATCCAAAGCGACTTACAGAGTAGACACAATATTACATTTCTCATCACTATGACAATAAGCTATATAGAGGAGAAACACTGATCAGAGTCAGTGGTGACAGCAAGAGATAGAGGTAGAGGGACTACAGAAGGAGCTGTGGGGGGTAGAGGTACGGGTTAGGGTTAGGATAGGACATGCTCTTTGAAGAGGTGAAGAGGTCTTCAAGAGTTTCTTGAAGACAGACAGGGACGCTGCTGTTCTTGTGGAGCTTGGTAGGTCGTTCCACCATCTTGGAACGACACATGCAAACAGTCTGGATTGTCTTAAGCGTGGTGAAGGCACTGCTAGACGACAGTCCATTGATGACCGGAGTGATCGAGTTGTGACATAAGCCTTTGCAAGGGGATTCAAGTAGATGGGAGCCGTACCCTTAAGCACTTTGTAGGCTAGCATCAGGGACTTGAATTTGATACGGGCAGCCAGAGGTAACCAGTGGAGTTCAATGAACAGAGGGGTGACGTGAGATTTTTTGGGCAGATTGAAGACCAGACGCGCCGCCGCGTTCTGGATCATTTGTAGAACGCGGCGGCGCGTCTGGTCTTCAATCTTCTACCGTGTATTTTACAGTGTTCACGGTGGTCTTGGGCGAGCATTACGGCAAATCCGTTAATAAACGTTTCGAACCATCAGTTGGATGTCTGCACTTTCATAAACCAGTGAGAAAAAGTTGGGAGCAGCTATATCGCCCCGCAGAGAATCCGTTACTCACTCAGCCGGTTGGAATTCAGCGTCAGGCTTTTCAGGAGCAGGAAGTTCCCGATGGAGGGAGGCAGCGTCTGGATCTTATTCCCCGACAGATCTACTGTCCTGAGGTTGGAGGTGAGCCTCTGCAGCTCCTCTGGAAACTGAAAGCAAGCAGACGCCGCGACGTTTGTCAACTCACCACCGCAAAGACGGTTCATTGGGTCAGGACCAGTGGTGGAGAAAGTACTCATACAATGTACTTAAGTGAAAGTACAAATACACAGACAAAAATTTACTCAAGTAAAAGTCAAAGTACCACATTATTATTTTACTTAAGTAAAAGTAAGAAAGTACAAGCTTTTAAAACTACTTAAGTATTAAAAGTAAAAGTACTTGCCAACCATAATACCTAACGGCTTATATAATGTCATTAAGTGTACCTATCGTATTTAGTTTGAATAAATCAGTAATGTACCATTTTAATGAGCAATGCTGCAGATAAAGCATGTTTTTATTGTGTTTACCCCCTGTGACAGTTTAGATTTAGATATTTTATTCTATGCATGAGAATTCCAGGGATGACCTTCTAATTTATTGAATATGACTGTAACTGTTACATGGAGATTATTTTAATGGCGCTAACATTTATTTAATAACCAGGACGTGAAGGAGTTTAGCGTCAACTTATATGTAACATTCATGGCGGGAGACGTGATCACGACCGCAGTAATCACTGTTACTTGCAAGTTCATGCTAGCTTATAACAATATACAGTAATCGTATTTATTTACTGCAGTCGAGTTCAACAAAAAGCTTGCTAAGATTACATAAAACCTTTTTATATAAGGCCATGGGTGGGGCAGGTCTTCTGGAGGATGACTATCCTTGGACTCCATTCTGGGAGTTAATGATTCGGCAGGTCCTGCGTACTGTGCTGCTCTTCTGGAGGGAGGGCCTAATGGTTATTTCCCGCTTTGGATTGGTTCAGCGGACTGATTCTGCTCTCGCCATTGGATACTTTCAAACTAACGAACAAATCAAAAAAACCGAAATGCGTCTTGGATGTAACGAGTAACGAAACGCTGTATAGAAACGTAGTGAAGTAGAAAGGACAGATACTTACTGTTAAATGTAGTGGAGTAAAAGTAGAAAGTATCCATTATTAAATCTACTTAAGTAAAGTACAGATACACGGAAATTGTACTTAAGTACTTCCCACCACTGGTCAGGACCAAATACAGCAAGCATGGGGGAGCAGAGTAACCTGTGCTCCTCTGGTCAGGACATGTCCACTAGTGCAGCGTTTTACATCAAACCTGGTATAACACGCCAACACCCCTCACCTCCTGCAGCCCTTTCCCCGTCAGCTGGAACACCCCCGTCTTCTGGGAGGTTTCCAGGTGAGACTTCAGCGCGCTGTTCCCCATCTGGATCCGCAGCGATGTTCCGTTCTACAGCGGCAGGGGTGGGTTCATGCTCGGGTGGGGGGGGACGATGAAGGACAAGCCGCCGGCGCTCAGAGCCCCCTCTCTTCCTCTTTGCTGATCCAATCACAAGCAACCAGCTTTAAACGCAGCTGTGAAAGCATCAAAAGATGTATCAACATTTGTAAGTTGTTCAGGAATGATCTGGGACACGTAAAATGTCATGTAAAACAGACAAACTTTGCCAAAGCACCGGGGTTTCCGTGGAAACCCTTCCTCAGGGTCAGTCCATCTGTGTCAAAACAATTGTTACGGTCACATGAGTCTCACAGACATCTGTCCAATCTTCTGTTTGTTGTCCAACACAGCCGGGTCTGTGTGACGTAGGCTAAGTCTTAGCTGCCAGAACAGGGAGATGATATCCAATAATGAGCCTTAACTGGAGATATACAGGGCCAGACGCTCGGGCAACAGGTAGAGCGGTCAGCCACAGCATCGGCCGCCAAGTGTGTGTGTGAGAGCAACAAGATTTCTGCCAGCATGAGCCCCAGAACCGTACTGGAGATGTGGACCCTGAATAAACAGCTAAAAAGAAACGCAAGAAAACCTTCATTATCAATTAAATCTGACTATTTTTTAGTCATCTGAACGTGGAAAGAAGTGATCCGTCATTTCTCACAAACGCAAAAACGCTTGTACGTTTCAATGTGACCGACAAAAGCCCCAGTGTTAGCTTAAAACCCCCCCCCCCCGGAAGCCAGAAACAGCTGTGCTCTTAGCTGCTGCCTCTCGGTCTCAACAGATATCTGCAGATCGGCGTGCAAACCTACGCTGGCTGGTTTAGGAAGCTAACCCCGCTGTTTGTAACCAATCCTGTTAGAACAGACTGCAAAAAACAGCTAAATGCATGGAAATAATGTGGGGGTCAGACTAGGCATGGCAAGATTCACCGATGCGTATCGGAACATCGGAACGACCTGTGCGATACGGTTGAATCGATTTGGAAACGTCTGCATGGGTAAAAACCGCACATAAACTCCAGATGCATCGTATCAAAACTACCTGCATCGATACAAACCGATCATTATCTTCTATTATTATAACTAATGGTTAGAGCGGGCGGCCCATATACAGAGCATTTGCTCGCAAGTGGGCGGCCTGGGTTCGAATCCGGCTCATGGCCCTTTCCCGCAGGTCTCCCCCTCTCTATCTCTGCCCCCTTTCCTGTCAAGCTACTGTCAAAAAACCACAAGAGCCAAAAAAAAAAAAAAAAAAAAAATCTTAAAAAAAAAAAGAAACGTGTCTTTGAGTTTTAGTTGCGTTTCTTTCCATCCCTGTTGCCTGCCTACGGCGTGCATGCTAGTCTCTCTGCCACTCAAGTCTCGCCCCAAGCCTCGCGCGAGTAGGAGGGTCTAAACTCGCTTTCGAAGAGGACAGAGGCGGCAAGCTAGAAACCACGTTAGCATGGAGGAAAACGAAACAGAGATAATACATTCGGTTACGCGCTTTAGGTCAACGGTATGGAAAGACTTTGGCTTCTACAAACGAGATGGAGAGTTGGACAAGACAATGGCCATATGTAAACCCTTGCTTTAATTGTTGGACAACATGCACTACAGAGAAATCTTATTTTTGTTTGAAGTTTACACTTGTAAAGTTTCAGAGAGACAATCACTCTCTAAGTTGCACTTCCTTTGTTTCAAAATAAAAGGCACAGTTAGCTTGCGTGCCATAACTTGAACTATGTAGTCCATGGTGTACTTTTCTTCTGCATTGCATCGCATCGTATTGTATCGTATCGTATCGCACTGTATCGCAGCATTTTAAATTTAGATCGTTCTGTATCGCACCGGATCGCAGGAGGTTGGAGAATCGTATCGAATCTTATCACTAGAAATTCCATGAATCGTGAATGTATCGAATCGTTGGCTGTGTATCGAGATGTGTATCGTATCGCCTTGGTGGTGAAGATTCCCATCCCTAGGTCAGACTGTTTAATCAACAGTTTCCTTTTGTAGAAACAATACACCTCAAGACACATCTGGAGTATTTCTGGAGCTGTGCAGAGGCTGGCCACTGTCCCTGATCCATGAGGAGTCAGGTCCATCTGTGTTTCTCCAACAAATGGCCCTGTGGAGTAAACGAATGACACTGGACCACACAGAAACGCACCAGAGGCGTTCAGGGTTCAGGATGGGTGTGGGCTCGCCGGGCATCCTGCTCAGCCCGGGCCTGTCTTCAAAAACAGGCCGGAGCTCGTGTGTATTTTCTGATAACACGGAGTTCCCCTGATATCAACCCTCACGTTAAACCCTCGTTCAGCACTTCAATGACCGATGCAGTCACAACACGGCTGTTTTTTCTCTAAACTTTCAGGAAAAAAAGGTACTGGGTAAACAGGAGCTGCTTAAGCTAGGCTAGCTTATTAACAGCTATAGTGGCCAAAGCTTAACGGAAGTAGGTCGGTTTAGTTTTACTTACGTCTAAGCGGAGAGGGATCCAAGTCTTTAAATAACCCCCTATCACGGAGATCTCATTAAAATTAGAAAATGTAATTTAAATTACTTGGAGCGACCGAAGGCGTCGCTGACACTGGTTGATCCGGACTTGCTTTGACGTCAGGGTAACGTAAATTGTACTCTCGCGAGATCACAGCGCTGCATTTTAGACTTCATGATTGACATTTACATTTTTTAAGCTTTTGATAAAAAAGCAGGGATAGACGAATCTTCAAATTCACTTTCAAAGAGTTTTTATGTTCAATCCTATACAAGCTGAAACTTAAACATATATTTTCGAACTGAAAAAGCCTTTTTTAAAAGTGAAAATTTGTCAAGATCCAAAAAGTACAGTTGCCTTTACTCAAGATGATAGAGTTAGCATTACCTGGATGGCTGAATCTACACCAATGCATGTGGAGCATCGTGTTTAAAAACATCTTTAACATTCTAGGAAGTTGTTTTTGTTGTTTTAACATGACTAAGCTTGCTTTTTTGTTGGCCTTGAGACATGATGGAATTTAATTTCTTATTTTCTAAAGCCATAGGTATTTTTTAAATAGTTTATGGTTGTTTTTATTTATATGGAAAAGCTGATTAGGTAAATTTCCCAAGCGTTTGTAGCGGCGCGTTCTGTGTTCTTTTTATACGGTGCAACTACCTATATGTATTTATATAGAAAAAAACAAACGGGACAGGAGACCGGACAGCGTGTCCATTCACTTGTGTTCTTTTTTTAGTCAACACCAAAAAGACTCACGTGCTCCCTCTGCCGTAAAACCCAGCGAACTGTCGCTCTCCGGCACCGGAAGGGACATACCATCTTTTCCATTCAAACGCAGAACAGCCCGTTACACTTTGATAGTTTTAATGACGTAAATTTTCTTGGCTCCAAGTAATACTATGAGGGATAGTCTTGTAAATTTGATCAAACGGTCTCTAGATTGGTGCCGTTTCTTTTAATTTTCAAATACTAATATTGTTGTAATGTATGATTCCTATGCCGAAAAGGAGGTGACGTCACTTGGCGCGAAAAGATGCGGAAATGAAAGTTTGTTATGGTGTCCTTTTGCTAAACTGGAATGTTATTTTGGACGAAGCTCTGTGTATGGTAGGACTATCTGTTAACTTATGTAGACCATTTCCAGTGTGTTTCTTTTTCGTATTATGTGCCTAACAATTGAAAAAACTGACAAACATTGTTTTTTGTAGTCATAGTGTTAACGACAAACGAAATTCGTGGGAATGACCGCTACTTTTGGCATTAGAAAATAAAAAATCAAGAGCTTAGCCATTTTCCACATTTTGTTTTCGTCTCAAAAGTATTTTTCACTTACGTCAAGAGGTATTGAAAGTTACAATTTAAAATAGGACATGTGCATTTCAATGTAAACAACCAATTCAGTGTTTCCAGTGCAAGTGACTGCATTTTTTTAATGAAGGCGTAAAAAAATACATAGAGGTTTGAAGGACATTTGTTTCCCCTCGTTAAAGAAAATATAATAGTTGTGTAAGAGCTGAAACTTTGTCCACAGCAAATTATCCACAAGTCAGTTCTAGTCTGGAACAACACCAACATACCCCTTTTTTTTAGAAGGAGCTGTAACCTATTTTTGCTGCCAGGAGGATAGTTTAAGTGTCATTTCTACTAATTAGGATGAAATGTTCAGAAATTAGTCATGAAATGTTAAAGGTACGTTTAAAAAAGGAGATTTCTAAAAAAAAGAAAGAAGACAAATACAATTAATTTGTTATCCTGCTTCTATAGGTGGGAGCCTGAGAATAAACCAGAGACCAGAACAAGAGTGCAAATATGAAATTGATTTGGACACAGGGAAAGTTCCCTGACCATCTCAGTTGGCCAGAACCCTGAAATCAGTTTGTGATAGACATTTATCTTCTGGGCCGGGCCCACCCAGTACAGTACAAGGACTGTACGCAACCGAGTGTTATTGGCCAGTTAGCTCTGACATGAACAGGCCAGGTCCTAATTCATGCAGATGACAGGAATGATAAATGTGTGTGGACGTTGATCTTGAAGATGTGTATCTACTGTAACAGAGAGAGAAAGAGAATCTGTGGGCAGACACAGAGAGTTTAACACCAGAGTATAGTTCTAAAAGGAATAAGACAATCAGTAGTTTACATGGATTCACATCAGTGTGTGTGACACATCAGGACTTTGACACACCTGTAGTACTTTAATTAGATCCGACTCAATTTACCAAATGCTGACTCACTTTCAGGTTTTCAGCGAACTGTCGCTGCAGCATAAAAGCCTTGATTTGTCAGGGGGTTTTTTTATGCCAAGTACCTTTCCTGAAACAACCCTTACATTTATCCCAACTAGGGCACAAACAGGCCACAGAGTGCTGCATTGCAGGCAACTGGGGTTTCAGTTTTTTGCCCAAAGACACTATGACCACCCCTCATAAACTGAGTAACTAAAAGAAACAAAAAAAAAGCCCTAAATTAGATGGAACCATTACAATACTTATATAAGGCTTTGACAGCAGGCTTAAAGTAAGAGCAAAAGCCAAAGTTTTCAAGAAACTGGAAATGTAATAAAATGTCAAAAAACACAATTTCTAAAGGAAATTACTCAAACAAATTTAAAAACAACATTAAATTTAGAGGTACAAAAGTGAGTTTTCAGGTGGGATTCAAAGACTGTGCAGGAAAAATGTTTAGCTGCATGTTATTCCTAAATCTGGGGCCACAAAATCTCCAACCCTTCTTTGCTATAAAGCAAGTCAAGTTTTGGATTTTTAAGTGCAGCTGTTTGTTCAAATAATTGGGTTTCAGAGTTGAAACGGACACCTATAATAGATCTATTAAAAGTATATGATTGTGGACTCTGTGACCTGTTTTAATGCAGGACATGGAGAGATGAGTGTCAGGATGAAAATTTAAGGAAATGCAGTGGTCCAGTCTGAAGCTGATAAAGACACGACTCCCTTTTTTCACTAGGTCCTTCTAAAGGAAAACCTTTGCTGTTTGCCTGGGCAACTTAACATTGTTGATTAATAATTGATCCTCACAACTATGGTTAGTTGCTTCCCTAATTTAAAGGAACAATCTGGAAAAATAAGATTTCTAACAGGGCACACATATCTGATCTAAAGGGAAATGATTGCCAAATAGAAATGTCCTATGAAGGGGAAAATGGACTCAGTATACTTACACATGTATAAATCACATTGTGTGTGCTGTAGTGTGAACTGAACATGGAAAGTAAATGCACACATTCCAAACCATTTGCGGTTTGGAAACCTAGAAATAGAACATTTCCTGTTCCTCAGAAGAATTCAGAGCTTTTGTTGTTAAGGTATAAAATAAGTTTCTCATTGAAGCAGGAGTTCTTTTGTCTTTTTTTAGATGCACCAGTGGGATTTGTCTCCATTTTCTGTGACTCCGGCTGCCAGGTTGCTATCAAGATGCGTCTCTGTCGGAGCTGCAAGTCAGGTATGGACGTCCGTCTTTATTTATTTATTTACCGGTAAAGTATTCGCCTCTGTACTTTCCTGGGTTCAGCCTCCAAAGAGCTGGCGTCCAAAGCAACCCCTTTTCTCACAATTTTCAACAAAACAGTCGATTCCTCTGGGTTCCTGGAGGCCACAAAACCTACTTATCAGTACTTATGTTACGGCAAGATGACACTAAATAAATCCCTCGATATCGCAGACTCCTACAGACAAAATCTTCTGTTGGTTTTCCTCTCCGCAGGAGGAAATCGACTCCGCTTTCTCCGACGCAAGCCCCCCCTTCTCTCCCCACCTGGAAGAAGCCGTGGAGCGAAGTAGCACGCAGAAACAGCTGGATGAGGTAAAGATTCTGTCACTCAGAGTACCTCCTGGCCTGCCCTCTGGTTTACTTCTGGATTATTGGGTCTTTGTTTAACATGGCTTCACCAAAATCCCACATCATGTGGGGAAAAAGACTTTGTTAGTGCACAAACATGAAGTAAGAGTATCCATGGTAACGATCAAAAGAGCTCGGGAATCGGAGGGATTTTACATCATTAATTTTTTGCCCTCAGCAATTTGAGATCTCTTGAATGGCCGAGGCAGGTGGCCGCCCACCCTGAGCCATGGTTCTGCTCCAGGTTTCTGCCTGTTAAAAGGAAGTTTTTCCTTGCCTGTGTCGCCTAGTGCTTGCTCATGGTGGGAATTGTTGGGTTTCTGTAATTATCTTCAGAGTAGGGTCTAAGAAAACACGGACACGATGTAGCTTCGTTCAATCCAATGCTGTAATGGAAGAACGAGAGCCACACATTCCGACACAGGCTAGGCGAGGCATTAGCAGTCGAAAACAGATAATTCGATCCCAACTTAAAACTTAAAGTAAGACAGAGAGTTAAGTGAAATAAAACAAGCAACAACATTGTTAATTCACGACACAAAACACTCAATAGAAAACATTCTAAATAGAGTTTTATCTTTATCTTATTAACTTTTTTTAACTGAAACAACAAAAAACCAATAGATTACGGATCTCTAGATCGTTCAATCGCAACTTTATTAATAAAGTCCGTTGTTATCATCTTTACACTATATAAATAAAATTGCATTGAAAATTGAATTGAATTGAATGATTGTGTGGTTTCTCCATGGAGGGCAAACATGAGCGCATGAATGTTTTGTCTTGTTGGTTAAGTTTCAGCTGCAGTTGGAGCTCCTGAGGATTGACGAGCAGAATGCTGACATTTTCCATGTTTTCCACCTGGGTGAGTCTGGTTTTTTCAGCCCATTTTGTCTCTGAAAAGTAAAGATACAAACAGCGCTGTGGGATGGTGTGATGCTTGGGACCGTCTCCTCACAAAAGCTCTAATTTCAGCTGGGTTCTCTCTGTAGAATAGAAGGCTTTTATTGTCATTGTACAACAACCAGAGCTACATGAAGTTGCCGTGTGGTCCTCATAAGTCCTAATGCAATGAAGAAACAAAAAGCTATATAGATACCAACATCTTCAGGGCGTTGCATACTAAAAAAAACAACGAGACGAGACTGACTACATGTAACCTAACATAACCTAGCATGTTTTTGGCCTGCGACTGAGTGGGAGCACCCAGATAAAAATCCAGGCATATACAGGGAGAACCTTCAGTTATCCAAGTAGCTAAACATGTACTCAGCAACTCCACAGAAGCAGATTCTTTTTTGTGAATTTACCGAATACTTTATCTCGTGAAACTGAAAAACAAAACATACGTCAAGAATTGTACATGTATTGACGTGAATTGCGATTGGTTAAGCTCCATCACGTATTTGTCAACGTTGTTATTATCAACATATGAATTGCCATAAAAGTTACCAGAAATATGTCCAGTTGCGAAAACAAATACTTACAGACGTTGCTTGAACAAACATGAAAACAAACCGTCACAAATTAGGAGTAGAAGACGAAGGCAGCCGTCTTCGCTCCCGGCAAACTGAAGCTGACTCCCGTTGCTAGGATACCGTAAAATTCCTGTCTAGCGGGTTGTCAAATAAAAGTCTCGCAAAATTGTTTTTTTATAAGCGCAACGATAACAAGTAGGTACATAAATCTTACTGAAATGTAACCTAATGACAATTGCACGAGAAGAAAATATAAAACTGCAAACATAACACTTACCGTGCCTGTCAACCAGAGGTGTGACCAAGTCACTGTGTTGCAAGTCTCAAGTAAGTCTCAAGTCTCTGTCCTCAAGTCCGAGTCAAGTCTCAAGTAAAGACGGGTAAAGTCGAGTCAAGTCTCAAGTCGTGATTTTAACGACTCGAGTCTGACTCGAGTCCAAGTCATGTGACTCGAGTTCCCACCTTAGCTAAAGTCAACTATCTTACAGCAAAAGAAAAGTGCCACCTACCGATCTTTGTGAAGCTTCAAATGCCGGACAAAGTTGGACGTCGTGGCATCTCCATCCGATATTCTCTTCTTGCATGTTTTACAAGTTGCAGTTCGTTTTTTTGTTGAAATTTCATAACCTACGTAGCCAAAAGAAATGACTCGCGGAAGCATATTCCAGCGGTTATTTCGTATTTCGTTCCCTGAGCTTTGTAGCTTCGCCGCGTTTTTTTTAAACGTCCAAATCCTGTTAATTTGATTGGTTGTGCTGCAGCTACGTACACATCCATACATAAGGAGAGAGGAAAAACATAGTGACGGTCTGTGCATATTGATACGGAATGAGTGAAATTAATTAATGACGCCACTTTATAAATAATGTGTTTTCAATTTTAAGACTGAGTTAAAAATATCAAGTCTTTTCAAGTAAACAGCTTCAAGTCGAGTCAAGTCCGAAGTCAATGGCACCAAAGTCAAAGTCAAGTCCAAGTCTTTGAGCATTTTTTCAAGTCAAGTCTCAAGTCGTGATTTTAACGACTCGAGTCTGACTCCAGTCCAAGTCATGTGACTCGAGTCCCCACCTCTGCTGTCGACACACCGGATCTGAAACCGGATCCCCGCGACTAACGTGACGACGTCCAACCCCGCAGCCCGGAAGACGGAGGACCTCCAGACGCTGGGGGGTCACCTCACGCGCCTCCTGAGGGAGCAGAAGCAGCTGCGGCAGAGGCTGATGAAGCCCCTGGCCCACACCAGCCTGCCCGTCCAGGCCCACCAGCACAGGTAAGGGGCTGTCGCCACGGCGACCCCGCCCACCGAGACGAGCCCGCCGCGACCTGTGCCCAGTGTTGGGGAGTAACGGATTACATGTGACGTTACCTAATTTAATTACAAAAAAAGAGTGACTGTAATTCGTTACAGTTACAAGGAGAAAATATGTAATTCAGTTACAGTTACTTCCGAAAATATTAAGCATTACAAATTTAGTTACATTTTGTTTTAAATATACCTTTGCAAAATATGCAACTCACTGATAGACGAAGCGTATTGATTTACTAATATTTGACTGTTTGGTGTTGATGCATGACAAACGTTTATCGATGTCTATGACCTAGCCTAGCCTAGCCTACCCAACTGTAGGTGACCAGACGTCCTCTGTTTCCCGGACATGTCCTACATTTCAGACTAGGGTTGTCAAAGGTATCGATACTTAAAAAAGTATAGATGCTAAAATGTTGTATTCGGATACGACTGACCTGCCGTCGCTGCGCCCCTTGTCTCCGATTTATTTACGTTGTTTATGATCATTAACAAGACGTTAGCCTTGAACTGCTAGCTGCGGCTAACGGCTAATAATAACATGCTAAAATTAATCATGGGTCAGTACTCATTAAAACCTTAAAGTAATCAAAAAGTAAACAAAAGTAATTAGTTACATTACTTTTTAAAAGTAATCGAAAAAGTTACACTACAATTACATTTTAAACAAGGTAACTTGTAACTGTAACGGATTACATTTTTAAAGTAACTTACCCAACACTGCCTGTGCCGTGTTTCCAGGTTCGTGGTGGACTCCGTCAAGCTGATGATGGACTTCGTCGAGACTCTGGAGGAGAAGCTGAAGTCGGCAAATAACCGCGCCAAAACCTCCGAGGTCAGCGCTCTGCTGGTGAGTCGGCATTTTAGCTCACGTCACAAGTTCCCTGTTCTTATGAAAGTATGCAGGGGCACCAGGAGACCAGGAGACCAATCACATGCATGGGTCTGGAGCTGCCTATTTCTCATGAAAACAATTATTCGAGCAAAAAAAAGGAAAACGATCCTTGGGTTTAAATGATTAGTTTAACCCTAACCCTAGCATCCTAACCAGTAGAGCCACGTTAGGCTTCAGGGATGTGTCACCTGGTTTAGATCCGGTTGGCTTTACAAGCTAATAACTAGGGATGGGTATCGAAACCCGGTTCTATTAAGGACCCGGTTCCACTTTTTTCAAAACCCGAAAATCAATACCGTTTGGGCTTATCGATACCACTATCGAGTCTGGTGGTTTTTTTTATTATCACAATAGTAATTGTGAAATCCGTGTTGTAATCGGCAGCATACAAGCTAGTTAGCTTGAAAAGTAAATCAAGTTTCAGACGTGCTCTGATGTGATGTGTTCAGATTGGCTCAGTAAAACGACAATTAGGTTATCATGATGCGTTCAAGTGTAACGTAAAGAAAAGGGAAATTGAGTTTTTGGCGAGAAACATGAGTAATACAGTTGTATATTGCTCTAATTATTTTAGAATATATCATTCAACTACTGATGCCAACATTTATTAAAAATTACATTTAATTTAAAATACAATTATTTATTTGCTAAATATTGTCGCATCGTCTTTCCACCAAATAACAGAAAAGTATCGATAGTGGTATCGATAAAGACTCGGATCGATAAAGGTATCGATATCATTAAATATTAACGATCCCCATCCCTACTAATAACTGAAGGTTTTGCGGCCTCTTCTGAAAGCCGTCTTTTGACCGTTTAGGTTTTGTCTGAGACTCATAGTGTCTCTCTCTGTGTCTGCACCATAGTTTGTTCTCGTCCAGGGGTTGGCTAATGGGGTTCCTCTCCCTTGCATCAGGACACGTCCTGCGCCCTGCTGCTGAGTCTGGCCGCAGATGCGGAGAGTTTGTCCAGTCGGGTCCTGCAGTGGAGGTCAGTCAGCAGCAGCCAGACGCCCTCTGAGCCCCCCCCCCTCCCCTCAAGCCTGGTCAACAGTTTAGGCTCCCAGAAGGACTTGAGGTTTGTTTTTCGTTTCGTCATATCGCAGATTGACTGTTAATTGAATTAGATGTGGTTGCAGTGACTATTGACCAGTGTTGGGGAGTAACGGATTACATGTAACGACGTTACGTAATTTAATTACAAAAAAGGAGTAACTGTAATTCGTTACAGTTACAATGAGAAAATATGTAATTCAGTTAGTTACTTCCGAGAATATTAAGAATTACAAATTTAGATAAAATTTTTTAAAAATATAAAGAAAAACCTTTGCAAAATATGCAACTCACTGATAGAGGAAGCGTATTGATTTACTAATATTTGACTGTTTGGTGTTGATGCATGACAAACGTTTATCGATGTCTATGACCTAGCCTAGCCTACCTAGCCTACCCAACTGTAGGGTGACCAGACGTCCTCTTTTTCCCGGACATGTCCTACATTTCAGACTAGGGTTGTCAAAGGTATCGATACTTAAACAAGTATAGATACTAAAATGTTGTATCCGGATACGACTGACCTGCCGTCGCTGCGCCCCTTGTCTCCGATTTATTTACGTTGTTTATGATCATTAACAAGACGTTAGCCTTGAACTGCTAGCTGCGGCTAACGGCTAATAATAACATGCTAAAATTAATCATGGGTCAGTACTCATTAAAACCTTAAAGTAATCAAAAAGTAAACAAAAGTAATTAGTTACATTACTTTTGAAAAGTAATCGAAGAAGTTACACTACAATTACATTTTAAACAAGGTAACTTGTAACTGTAACGGATTACATTTTTAAAGTAACTTACCCAACACTGATCGTGACGCTGTTCTGTGTTTTACCACAGGTTGAACTAAGGCTCCGTCAGACGTTCAGTGCTTCCTGTTACCATGACTTCAGCCAAACATCCGTACCTGGACTGCTTTGCTGCCTCGTCTGTTGAACAGTCTACAACAGTAATGTAAATCTAAATATATCTCCGTCTCAGAAAGTCTGACTTTCCGTGTAAAAATTCAAATGAATCCCCTGCTCCATAGATACAGATGTGACATTCCCAGATTAACAGAAACAGGATGGTACCCAGACAGCATTCGTTTTTCTGTGAACACACAGTCGTATGTCTTTTTTTTTAACTGTTGGACTCCCTAAAACAATCGTCTGTGTATCTGTGATGATTGGAACTCAGTTAGATAGAGCATAGATCTTCAGAATTGTTGTACGAGTTCTCCAAATATGTCGTTCGTTTCTGCTCACGTGGCTGCTTTTCTGTATTTTTGGTTCGCAAATGTGGAAATAAACGTAGACTTGACCTGGGCTGGCTCCAGCTGTCTTACTGCTCCAATGAGGAAAATGGAATGCCTGGCTGATATAAGAAGTCAAGTTTAAGAGGAGACCTGATGTGCTCGACCTGCTCTGCAATCTTTTTTGTAAAGCACAAAATCTGGATTTTTATGAGGTTTCAGATAATTCAAGAAAGTCTTGGAATTTCACATGTGCACATGACATCAAAAGTAGATATATCTATATTATGACAGCTTTTCGACACATCCAAAGTTATGTATTTAATTTAAGGTGTACATTATGGTGGTGAGCCATGGTTCTGCATCGAGGTTTTCTGCCTGTTAAACGAAGTTTTTCCTTGCGTGTGTCGCCTAGTGCTTGCTCATGGTGGGAATTGTTGGGTTTCTGTAATTAACTTCGGAGTAGGGTCTGACCTGCTCTGTTTGGAAAGCTGTTAGACAACTGTTGTTGAGACGTGGCGCTATATAAATAAAATTGAATTGAATTGAATTGAACCAGATGGCAAAATATGACTGAATCTAGGCTGAAACATGGTCCAACAGATTTATTGAATCCGTGTTTAAGCCTGATATTTGAATTTAGCAAAAAGTGGTCCGTGACTTACATGTTGAATCAACGTTAGGGTTTCAACCATAACTGATACTACTATATCGATGCTGACTCAGCCATCATCTAAATGGTAATTACTGAACAAAATAGGAATATTACGGGCAAATCTCACCGACTCTAAAGACTAATAAAAACAGAGTTTGTGTAGATTACCTTTAATGAAATCTAATTTGTTGTCGTTCTTATTTCTTGTGTAATTTGTGTTGTGAATTTACGAAGCTAGATTAATATTTCTTTATGTTATGTAAGAAAGCGTTTTATTTTGAAGGGCTATCGGGAGACCTTGGGACTATCCAGGAACGTTGAAAAAACGTTAGAAAACAAACGGTCGCTACATTAAGGTGTCAAAACGGTTACGTAAAAGTATTAGCTCCTGGCTAAAAGGGCACAAGGTTTGTATTGTTTTTTGTATTGTGTCCGGTTTTAAGTTTTATTACCATTCTAAATAAGTAAAGTATGTTTGGGGTTTCGATTGTTGATATTTTTCCGATCTATTTTTATCTGAGATAACACGGTAATTTGTCTGTAAAGTTTAAAGGATTGTTTATTGGAATGTAATTGTATTTTTTATTTCTCAATTTCTTTTAGCTCTTACGGTGAGTTCGTATAATACCGTTAGAATAAAAAGGTTATGAACCATCAGTTAAAGAGTCCGACCATCTATTAGCCGGGGACGCTACAGTTTGCATGATAACAGAAGCGATGCTACTAAACCAGGTTAATCATTTCAGCGAGTTTAATCAGCTGGGAATAAGCGGTGTAGAAAATGGATGGATGGAGAACGAGTGAATTCTGACTGATCTGATGAAACTCCTAAACCCCAACGCATTCAGAACAATACCAATATATGTATACATAGATACAGTCTATATATATGCGTGTACATATGTATGTGTACACACATATTTTCTGTTTTTTTAATATTTTTTTTATTATCTTTACTTTGTTGTAGTACATTCAATTGAAAATATAAATGTAAGCGTTTCACACTGTTTGCGTTTCGTAATTTCGTAATGAACTGAGTGGACACGGTGTCATATTTTTTGGGGGAAATTAAATTTTCTTTCTTGTTCTCTTCAGCTCTAAAGCTGCAGGGCTGAGTTTCTTTTGTCCAGATCCAGACCCCCCCCTCCTGCAGTAGGAGGATGTGAGCAGTAGGGATGGGGATCGTTAATATTTATTGATATCGATACCTTTATCGATACTCCTTATCGATCCGAGTCTTTATCTATACCACTATCGATACTTTTCTGTTATTTGTTGGAAAGACAATGCGACAATATGTTTTTAACAGAACTGGTATTGCTTTTATTGCCTAACAAGTGAGCATAACAAAAACGTTTCTAGCCTTCAATGGTGAGCTGAACACCATCTAAATTGATGGGAAACGGAAATGGTAGATATATTTTCACTTATAATTAAAAACAAATTATTACAAGGGCCTCCAAATGTTTTTCTCAGACAGAAAGGAAGTGGAGAAAAAAATTATTTGAAGAAATGTCCTATATTTTGAAGAAATGTCTTCTTTTGGTTTAAAAAAATATATCAATTTTCACAATTGTTGGTTAATGTATTGTCTACTGTCACTTTTCATCATGTTTGTAGTGATTAGGAAAATATTTAGCAAATAATATTACTCATGTTTCTCGCCAAAAACTCAATTTCCCTTTTCTTTACGTTACACTTGAACGCATCATGATAACCGAATTGTCGTTTTTTCTGAGCCAACCTGAACACGTCATCACGCAGCACGTCTGAAACTTGATTTACTTTTCAAGCTAACTAGCTTGTATGCTGCCGATTACAACACGGATTTCACAATTACTATTGTAATAATAAAAAAGACCACCAGACTCGATAGTGGTATCGATAAGCCCAAACGGTATTGATTTTCGGGTTTTGAAAAAAGTGGAACCGGGTCCTCGATCCCCATCCCCTAGTGAGCAGCATCCGTTACCATGGCGACCCGGCCGCTCGTTAGTTGCATCGGAGCTGAAGTTCACCCTCCGTCCACCAGAGGGAGACACACGCAGATAAGCAGAGCGTCAGGTACGTCGGAAGATCGCTGGTACGCATGCGCACGGGGCGATAAACAAACCAGCATGGTGGCGCGGCGTCTGGAAGGAGGCGATCCGGCAGTGAGATCAAAACAGAGACAAACATGGAGGCGGTGAAGAAAGGCCTGGCTGAGTTTTCTCTAGAGGCTCACGGTGAGAAAAAACCCCACTGACCAGTGTCCGAACTCAGCTTTTTGCATCAGAAAGCACACGTAAAAGCACAGCCATTACGCATCACCTGGTCGATCCACTTGTTGATTTCCTTTCAGAGCTCTACCTGAACCAGTCCGTGCCGTACCTGGACGGGCCCCCGGAACCGCTGCGGTTCTACCGGGACTGGGTCAGCCCCAACAAGCCCTGCGTCGTCCGGAACGCGCTCGGCCACTGGCCGGCGCTGTCCAGGTGGAGGCCGGACTACCTCAGGTGAGGAGGACGCACACCCGTGTTTCCGGTCACCGTAGTGTGGACTTTGTGAAGAAAAAACAAAAAAAAGGCTGCTGAAGCATCAGAAACCAAAACCGTGTGCCATAGCGTGTCATAGCATGACGTCACAGCATGACACTGCACTATTGGTTAGTTATAACATGTTTATTAATGTCATGTAGATGAAGGGGGCCATGTTGTCAATGCTTTCCAAGGGAAATAAATATTTGACCCCTTGCTGATTTTACAGGTTTGCCCACTTACAAAGAATGCAACAATCTGTAACTTTAATCATATGTACATTCTAACAGTGAAAGACAGAATCCCAAAGAAAATTCCAGAAAGTCACATCATATGAATTTACACAACCTATAATCTGAGTACTGATATGATTTACCTGACGGTGGTTAAAGAGTATAGATTGTTTGAATTTTGCCATTGTGGTGGAATTCTTCTTTTTCTCCCCCCCTTTTTTTTTTCCTTTTTTTTTCCCCCTTTTTTAATTTTTTTTCCTTTTTTCCTTTTTTTCTTTTTTCTTTTTCTTTTTTTTTGGAATTCTTCAAATGCGTTTCACTCAGTTGGCTTGAAAAACACACACAAACACACATAAATCTATATATATTCCATATTCTGGACTTGAAAGCGAAAGTAACTACGCTCTGAAAAAAAATCATTATTTTAATTATGTTCATTGTTTGTACTTGACCTTGTCACATGAATAAAAAAATTATAAAAAAAAAGAAAGTAACTACGCTCTTACACTCAAAGTGCTTTCTTGATTCCACAGTAGGCACAGTCAGAGATGAAATTCAGACGTTCAACACAAATACTTCTTGCAGAAGATCGCACAAAGCCGCCGAGAAAAACTCTGTTTTCACACAGAGGAAGTGCTCGTTAGAGGACGTTAAGTTGCAATAGATCCAGTGTGCTGCGCTCAGAGTTTCCGCTTTAACCCCCCCACCGTTGATAGGCAAAGGTTAGCAGAATTATCACTGTCGACAAAGCTACCTCCAGGCCTAGTCACTAAGCCAGACTCACACCGATGATGAGCTTTACCTGACGGGACCTGTGGAGATTCATGTATGTTTATTTATTTAATCAGGACAGTCGGCATTAATCAACAATCTCCTAGAGATTGTACATGAGCCAGATTGTAGCATAGTTGCTAGTTTACATCTGTCGTCCTGAGGCAGGAAGACCAAACGACACAAAATCACAAAATACAAAATCAGTCCAAACACACGTTGATACAATGACAATGACCCAATAATTCCCACCATGAGCAAGCACTAGGCGACACACGCAAGGAAAAACTTCCTTTTAACAGGCAGAAACCTGGAGCAGAACCATGGCATGTCAGGCTGTGAAGCAGCTCGGAGGCCTCACAAAAACAGACAAATCTCAATATTCAGCGCGCTGTCCGCAGAGAAAAGATCGGCTCAAAGGAGGTGAGCGTGGCGGTGACTCCTAACGGCTACGCCGACGCCGTCGCGGGGGACCGTTTCGTGATGCCCGAGGAGCGGCGGATGAGTTTCTCCTCCGTGCTGGACGTCATGGAAGGCAAGGTCAGCAGGACCGGAGTGTTCTACGTCCAGAAGCAGTGCTCCAACCTGCTGCGCGAGCTGCCCGAGCTCATGGAGGACCTGGAGCCCCACATCCCCTGGATGAGCTCGGCTCTGGGTGAGCTCACGTCAGACTTAGGCTCAGACTCGTACTTCATCGATCCCTTCAGGAAATTAACTCCTTGACTGGCAGCCATTTTCAGAACAGAGAGTCCCATACTGACAGAGTTTTGTGAGCATTTTGACTGATTTTTTCAAGAGCCACAGAATAGTTTGTGCTATGACTACGTAAACACCGGACACACCAAAAGAAAGAGTAGACTCTCTTCTTTCATCAGGAAAAAAAATGTGTTTCTACTTATTCCGTTCTTCTTCGACGTGCGTCTCACCGGCGCCATGTTCTCTCATAGCGAACCGTTACCTTTTTCTTATTTGCCTACAGTCTATGCTCATCTCCCATCAAAAGTGGCACTGCCCCCTAGAGGGTCAATTTGTTACTACATACTCTGTCTAGAAGCCCATATTTACGGAAAAGCTTTAGCAGATCGTCCCCCAGCCACTCGCGTTGAAAAACATAAAAGACGTCCATAGACGTCTTTGGCAGCCAACGGTTGTATTTGAATTGACGTCTATAGACGTCTTTGGCAGTCAATGAGTTAAGGTTACCAGCAGCTTACAGGGCAAAAAAGTATTAAGTTAAATTAAATTAAATTAATTAAAAAAATACAAAAATACAGATTAAGTACAGTGTATATAATAGGAGTTGTGTGTATGTAATATAGGAGTTTGGCGGATAGATTGACCGGTGATATGGTTTGCACTATGTGGTTTGTCCTGATAAATATGGAATTCACATTTTACAGAAAAATACATCTTAACTAAATTCTTAACTAAATATAGAGAGAAACAAGCAGGGGTCTTCCTGGGCCTACGGTGGTCCAGATTAAACTCGTTCTGCCGTTTGATTGTTTAATGGTGATGAAGGCCCTAAAATAAACTAAGAAAATAGAACATGACAATTTGAAAGTGTAAAACCAACAACCTAATGAAAACAAGTTAACCAGTTTTCCCCAGTCTAAGGTCTTTTAATACCTAAGGGGACATTACGCAATAATCTACATTTAAACAGGCGAGTTGAACACAAGGCAGTTTTTATCTTGGCAGTACCTTGGTCTTTTGTGATTGGAGATCCGTCAGTATTTGGTAAATGATTGCATAAACACCATCTTTAAATGTAGTTGAAAGTTTGAGTGTGTTCTTAAAACACAACAAATTTAGTGGAACAGCCCACGCACAGCTTCAGAAAAGTAGACACTCACTTTTCTGCCGGATTATCGAAAAAGCTGAAAGGTCTGAGATGACCAAAAAGGCTTGAAAAATTCAGAATAAACACAGTACGTCTTCATGGCCGTCCCCCACATCTGGAGTGTTGTTCCATTGAGATCCTCACAATACGCCGCCCAGTACCGTTCCTCCGTCTCACGATCTACGACATGATTACACAAATAGAACCTGAAGATGATGATGAAGAAAAGATCTGCATTACTCATATTCGATTTTCTTCTTCTTCTTTAGGAAAGCTTCCAGATGCAGTCAATTTCTGGCTCGGAGAGGCAAATGCTATAACATCTAGTAAGACTTCATCGTCCCCTATAAGACCGTTACATGTTTGACATGATGAGCACGTTCAGACGGTTTTACGCATCACAAACACTAAAAGTCAACAGTAGAAAAGGGAGCATTGAATACGTAAAACAAGGAATAAATTAGAAGCAATTTCAGTTGGCAAAACCATTCAATGAAAAACTATTTTAAAAGGACGTAAAAACTTGATAAGAGATATGAGTGTGAATACTAAAGAAATAAATGCTAACGCTAAAGTTTAAGAATAAATGGACTAGGATTAGTTTTGTAAATCCATAAAACTACTTTGATATGAGATCAGGTACATGCCTGCACAGAGACTCTGATAGATAGAATCAGGGGTCTATGTTTGTCAGAGTTTTTCAAAAAATTTGTTTACTCTTTTCTCATGCAGTTGGACTTTTGAGTCTGTCATTCACAGTTTGTTAGGAACTTACTTTAGAACCACAGGTGTTACCTCTAACAGTGTGCTGTAAGCTTTGAAAGCTGCCACTGTTAAATGATCAGTCATGTTAAAGCTAAAGTAGCTAGCTAGTAAAGCTGAAGTGTAAATGCAGTAAAAGCATAGAGGTTCAATATTTCCATTTGAAATGAAGTAGAGGTTCAAAGGAGCATAAAGCAGAGGCGGTAAAAGTGGGTTCCTAAGCCCTGATTGCTGTGCTAATGCTAGTTCTCTCTTTATGTGACAAGAGACTTCCAGCACAACATCATAAAAATAATGTTTCCTCATAAAATGTAACCATTAAAAAGTTTTTCCTTGCCTGTGTCGCCTAGTGCTTGCTCATGGTGGGAATTGTTGGGTTTCTGTAGTTAACTTCAGAGTAGGGTCTGACCTGCTCTGTTTGGAAAGCGCTGAGACAACTGTTGTTGTGATGTGGCGCTATATAAATAAAATTGAATTGAATTGAATTGAAAAAACGTACATGCATTGCCTGTTTGATGTCTCATTCAGTGCACAAAGACCCCTACGAGAATCTTTACTGTGTCGTTTCTGGGGAGAAGCACTTCATCCTGCTGCCACCCACCGACCGACCCTTCATCCCCTACGGTAACCACAGCGACCGCCCTCAACCGTTGCCATTGCGCGCGCTCGCCTGACCCGGGTAATCCTGTCTCAGGTCTGTACCAGCCGGCCGTCTACCGCGAGCGGGACGACGGTCACTTTGAGGTCATCGACGAGAAGGCCTCGCAGAAGGTGCCGTCAGACGTCTACGCGTGTTGATTTCAGTTCAAATGAATCCGACTACCCAGAATCCCTTTCCTTTGTCAGGTGCCTTGGATCCCCTTAGACCCCCTGGACCCGGACTTAGAGCGGTACCCGCAGTACCGGCAGGCCAGGCCGCTCCGTTGCACCGTGAAAGCCGGAGAGATGCTGTATCTGCCCTCGCTTTGGTTCCACCACGTCCAGCAGTCGCACGGCTGCATAGCAGGTACACTGACCACCGTACAGTCCAGCGTCCACGTCAACCCGGCCCGAGCAGGGAAACACACCGCTAACGCGCCAGCTCTGTGGCAGCGGAAGCTCATGGGTTTTTTTTCTGTCGGTTCTCTTTGCAGTGAACTATTGGTACGACATGGAGTACGACATCAAGTACAACTACTTCCAGCTGCTGGAGACTCTGTGTGGGGTCACTGGGTCGACGTGACGCCACTGTGGGAGCTCCACAGAAACATTCTGACGTCATGAAACTGTCCCCGATGAGTGGAAGTACCCCTAGTGGTCAACGTGGACTAAGTTCCCCACAAAAAACACCCACAGACGTTTGTCCAAACTGCAGCTCTCAGGATGACCAACGTCGATGAAATGACAAATCTTGAAGATATAACGCTGCTATTATTTTACAATAAAAAAAAAAATATTTTTACATTATCATTTCGTGCTTTATTTAACAGAAACGGTGTATCGCAGCAGTTACGGTCAGTGAGTGGTTTGATGTGAGCTGTTCTTACAGTTGTGGGGGAATTACTCCACAGACAAAGGGGTGTTGTCCCTCAGGACAATTGACCTTAAGTTCGAAGTGAATGATCACTTTAATCAGTCTAAATTTGTATTTCGTATTTTTCAAAAAGGGGAAAAAATGCTACCTGGACATTCCAGCAGTTGAAGGTCCACATCCAAATTAAGATTTAGAGGCATCAGATCTCACTTACCTTTCTGTGTCCAGCCTTGAGTGGATCCATGAACCTGAGACTCAGATTCCCTTATAAAAATAACCACAAAGAAAGCCAATAGTCAAACAGGCTAAGACCCCAAATAAACTAAGTTTCATGTTCGTGAAAGATATACCCTGCTTCCGGGTAGGGGGGGGTCTGCTTCCTGAAGGCTCTGCCTCACATTCTGCTCTAAAAAACTCAGGAACCACAAGCAGACCTACACTCTGAGAGCAAAGTGGCCGAGAAACTTGTTTTATATGCAAGTCAAAGACCGATTCTGAGAAAAAAAACACTTCCTCACTGTAGGACCAGAGGCCGAAGAATAGCTAAAGGTACTCAGATCCAAAGGCAACAGCTCCCGTTTGTTTGAAATCAGACTTCTATTCAGTCGGGATCTTTTTGTTGATTCTATTAACTTGTATATGTCTTTCCAGGCAGGTATTTCTGCCCTGGTGTCACGGTGCTTGTACCTTCTTTCTTATCTTGACTCAGCTACGTCATATCTCCTAATCCAGGAAGAGAAGCCTTTTGGCTAGAGCTTGCCAAAGCTCACATCAGTACACCATTGAATGGCTTGTACAGAGCTTTTCAATAGATGTATTTAATCAGAATCAGGTGTCTTGAAGCAAGGAAACATCTAAAACCCGCGGGTCAGCAGCCCTTAAGGACCGAAGGTGGGGATCCTTACCGTAGATACTTCGAAATCCTTAGCAACTTTGTCTGACCTCCCAGACTGTTGCATATCGACGTGTCCAATGATATTTGTTCCTTGTCTTTTCTTTGGTGGGTAACAGGGGTCTTGAGTAGTCTACATTTATTCATAATTCTCTGATCAGGTTTGAACTCTGATATATACGTTTGTGTTCTCGTCAGTCTTTATGTGTCAGCACCTTGGTTTGGGTATACATTGACCTTTTACCGTAGGTGCAGCATCTGCTCTCCACCCCCATCAAACATTATGATACCACAACAATGTGCACCATTACCTGTCTCTAATCCTTTTGGTTTAAAGACTAAACTTGATTGGCATAATAACTGTGGTGGTAAGAGTGCGGCAGTGTGGACTTACTGGCTGTATTTTGGAAAACAGACAATGATTTCAAGTTTTCTCAGGCAGACTTCCACATTTACTGAAAAAGAAAAGGTTGGCGTGACATCTGCATGCATAAAAATGAAGGCCTAAGTCATCCAGTGACAGCTGTTCATAGCAGCAAGAGGCAGTCACCTCACAAAGTTGGATTAACAGCAAAAACTTCAGTGTGGTGGCTCCCAGATGGTGCACTAATGCCATATTCCTAACAAATGGATATCCGCATTTATTTGAGCTGGCCACACATGGTGTTCAGCTACTCTTAGCATAAAAAACTAAGGGAAAAAACCAAGCTGGGACCATTTTTATATTGGAAAATGGACGGATGAATGGATACCTCAAACCGAATGGGTCTGACCGTCGGGGGTTCCCCAGGGTTCGATCCTGGGGCCCCTTTTGTTCAATCTGCACATATTTCTCTTACCTGGCAAAATGCAACTGCTCCAGTTTAATAAGCCGAGGGAAAATAGAAGGCCTAGAACGTTAAGAACTCCACCACCGTGAAAGCAATGAGTAGCGGTGAGAAAGCAGTTTATTAAAGCAAAACATCTTTTATAAAGACAGCTTCACAGAGCCAGCAGGCACACACCAACAAGCTTTTGTAAAAAAAACTAACAAAAACAAAACAAAAAAATATCTCCATGATATTCAGTTATTACCATCTTCCCTCATAAACCTTTAGTCCGGCTCCTCCTATTGCACCATCTCAGACTCAGGACCGCATCTATTTGCCGAAACAAAAGCCCTGACGTGTACAAAACAAGGTACAGACGGTGATGAGTTTAGCTCCGACAGCCTCTAGCAGGTGGGTGAGATGTGTGACCAACTGAGTTTTCTGTTATTGACAGGACCTCACCTGCAATGGCTCAATTATTTCTGTTTATTATTTGAAAAAAAAGATTAAAAAAAAAGAAATCAACATCCTGTAAGCTGACTCAGAATCATTGTAGAACATCTGTTGGATGCTATAGAGCAAGTGAAGGATATGGTGTTTTTTTAGGGCTCTTTGGCTTGATCTTTTTTTGTTGGTTAAAAATATAAGCCTCCAAAACTCATTTTCAGATGACCAGTGGAAGCGGTGACACCATCACTTAGCCTCAGCGTGACCCCACAACATGTTCGTGCGTCCGTGTTTGCCCGAGATGTGTTAAAAGGTCGACTCCGATTGAACGGAAACTTGCTTTATCTAACGGATGCAGCAAAGGTTTAAATACTAGAACCAGAACTGTTGGTCTGATGAAAAAACAAAAAATAGTCACATCCCAGTCTTTGAATCCCGACAGGTTCCGGTTCTTCTGATTTCCAGAGGGCACTCTCAGCTGATAAAGGAGGTTCTAAGGCAAGTCCTGGTGTTGGCCGAACAGCTAATAATACAGCCCCACGCCATTTATTCCACTCACACACACACGCACGCATACACGTAAACAGTCAGTTGTCGGGGTTGCGGCTCCCTCTGTAGATCGGCACATTGATGCTGTGGAAGGCGGGCACCCAGCGGTTGTCGTGGAGACCCACGTTGCAGCCGGGGGCGTCGCGGCGGGCGCCGCGGCAACACATCCAGTAGCCCGGGCCGTAGGGCAGCGCCTGGCAGTAGGGCTTGTGGTGCCAGCGGCACAGCGACACGTCCCCGGGCCGGTGGCGCCGCTTGCACTGCTTGCAGGGGTCGTCGCGGTAACGCGGGTCGGACACCCAGAGCGAGTCGGCGGGCCGCGGGGCGTAGTCGTCGATGAGCAGCCGCAGGCGGCTGCAGGCGCACTTGAGCGCGGCCAGGCTGCGCGTGGGCAGCAGCAGCAGGATCTTGACCAGCAGGTGGGGGGGCAGCAGCAGCAGGAGGGGCTGGGGGGCCAGCAGCCGCTGCAGGCGCCGCCGCAGCTCCAGGAAGTCCGGCGACGCCGACGGGCTCCGCCCCGGACGCACGGCGCCGGCGGCGGGGGCGGGGCAGGGGGTCGGCTCCGGGTGGGGGCTTGTGCCGGGGGGGGGGGGGAAACGGCCGGTTGGGGGTGGGGGGGCGGTTTCGGCGCTGGGCGGGGACAGAAACAACAGACCGGGCAGAGGCTCCTCCTCCTCGGACGGAAGGGGCGGAGCTACTCTACAACCCTCCGACGCGGCTCTGACCGCCAGGCCAAAGCCGGCCGGCTCTGGCCCCGGGCTCAGAGCCGTGGGCGGGGTCGGCGGCGGCAGGGGCCGGCGGGGGGGGGGGCTCTGGTCCCCGGTGGCCAGCAGCACCCGCCCCGCCGCCCGCCTCAGGCTGCTGCTCCTGGACACGCCGCCCTCCTTCTGCCGCCGCAGGCGCTCCCCCTCCAGCCGGGCCACCATCTCGGACACCCGGGGGTTGTCCGGCTCCTCCTCCGCCGGCCTGACCTCGGGAGGGGGCGGGGGCTTGGACAGCGTGATGCTGGCTGAGCTCCTCTGGAGGTGGGGGGCGGGCTTGGGGCGGGGCTTCTGTTCGCTCGCTCTCCGTTCTAGAAATGCCACCATCTCCACGACCGACACCTTCTGCCGGTCCTCGTCCCCCCCGACTGTCCCCGGCTCGCCCCCGCCCACCCCCCTGCCTGACCTCTCAACCGGCTTTGACGGTTCGCCCGAGAGCTGGATTCTCTGGTCCCGCGGGCGTTTCGGGTTGTTTTCGGACCGGCGCCGCCTCTTGGGGGTGGAGTCCCCCGCCCGGCCCCCCTTAGCCTTTGCGGCGCGCGCCACCCCCGTGCCGGCGCACACCATCAGCACCCGCTCGTGGCGGCGGAGGCCGACGGGGGAGGCGGAGTCATGGGCGGACTCGTGGGCGGAGTCGCTCCACCTCCCCTCCGCCGCAAAGATGGCGATCTTCTCCCGGACGTGCCCGGGTCTGATGACGGCCCATATGCTCAGCGCCGCGGCGTCGGCGTCCTCGTCCGTCCGCGGGGGCGGGGCTTTGAGCCGGAGGGAGGCGCCCTCCGGCAGGGTGTTGCCGGAGAGGACGCCGAACGGGAGCCGGCCGCTAACGCTAACGCCGCCACTGCTGAAGGTCCTGGGAAGCCGGCCCTGCTGCTTCACAAAGCGACCCCCCCGCTGGGGCGGGGCCGAAACGCCGGCGGCGTCCAGGCGCAGCTCCGAGCTCGCCAGCTCGGGGAAGGACTTCGGATGCATGGCGGACCTGAGGCACAGAGGGCAGGGAGGGAGGTCGGATTACGTAAAGAAACCAAACTGACACGATAAAAGCCAAGTGCTCTCCCCTTCTAGGGCATGTCTCCATTAACTCATTCGCTGCCAAAGACGTCTATAGACGTCAATTCAAATACAACTGTTGACTGCCAAAGACGTCTATAGACGTCTTTTATTTTTTTTCAACGCGAGTGGCTTGGGGGACGATCTGCTAAAGCTTGTCCGTAAATATCGGCTTCTAGACAGAGTATGTAGTAACAAATTGACCCTCTAGGGGGCAGAGCCACTTTTGATTGGAGATGAGCATAGACTGTAGGCAAATAAGAAAAAGGTAACGGTTCGCTATGCAAGAACATGTCGCCGGTGAGACGCAAGTCGAGGAAGAACGGAATATGGTAGAAACAATTTTTTTTTCCTGATGAAAGAAGAGAGTCTACTCTTTCTTTTGGTGTGTTCGGTCTTTACATAGTCATAGCACAAACTATTCTGTGGCTCTTGAAAAATCAGTCAAAATGCTCAAAAAACTCTGGCAGTATGGGACTCTGTTCTGAAAATGGCTGGCAGTCAATGAGTTAAGATTGTGTCCTTTCTAGGTACAAAACCCCAATCTGGTTTTGGTTCAGGGACGTGAGAACGTGCAACAGAGCTCAGCTCCAGACAGCAAAGCCATCATTTGAGTGTTCGTCAGCACATGCGTTATCTGTGAAGATGTCCGAGACTGAGGTGGTCAGGAAGCGTGTTGGTGTGCGATGGCTCCCCCCCCCCCCTCTCTCAGTCTCAGAACGTAGGGGCCGTGACGACTTACTCTAGAAAGCCAAAGCAGCCAAAGAAGAGAAAGCCGTACTGTAGCAAGCAGTATGTTGGACATAAATGTGTTGGGCAACAAGATGGCGTCTGTGTGTTTGGCGTACTATCAGAATCAGAATCAGAATTAGGTTTATTGCCAAGTAGGTTTACACATACAAGGAATTTGCTTTGGTGAAAGCACCGAGGCAGCCATTTTCGGCGCCTATCTAGGGGTCTTCAGTCAAAATCTCTGGAGCCAACATGCCAGAAACTCCTTAAACTTTATTAATTTGATTTGATTAAAATCTTTATCTATTCATCCATTTTTTTTATTTACTTCTTAATCTGTTGGTGGTTCCCAGCTCAAATCCCCAGGTCACTTAGGGCCTTTCTTTGTGGAGTTTGCATGTTCTCCCAATGTCTGCTCCTCCCAACATCGAAAACATGCCTGATCGAAACCTGGATATCCCTGAGTGAGGTTACGTGCATCTCCTCAGCGGGTGCCTGGCGACTATGCTTATTTCAATTCCCCCAGGTATTGTGGTGGTGGAGGTCGGGCTGTTGTTAATAGATCAAAGTTTAACTGTGCACGGTTTTCTCAACAAGCTCACTAAGGCAATTTTGAACTTTGCCCAACTTTGCGCCAAATGAAAGTAAGGAACTTCTTTATTTTTCGTCTTTTGCATTAAGATATGGCCAGATTTTAATCAGGGGGCATTTTAAAATTTACGTCTGCTGTCCGGAGAAGCTGCTGGTCAAAGAATTCCGTGGTTTTGTGGACTCTTGACTTGGTTAAGTATGTCAATGGCGCCACCCGAGAACGTAGACACAAACTAGACCAAGTTTTATCCCATGCCTTGTTTGCTCAAAATCCAGAGATTAGCTTTGGATTTTTTTTTCCCAACCATATCCCTATTTTATTCAATTCCATCCTTCCTTGTCTAACCCTAACCCTGCCATTTCTTTAACGCTGCGACTGCTGTGCAGTTCCCCGCTGCTTTTGGACGAAGCGCAAACACAACCCCCACCGTCTTCTAGCACCAAAGAGTTACGTTCTCACAACTCTGTTTGTCAATCTGTGCTGGATGCTGCTCCAGTCTTCAGGACAGGGTGCAGGAGCATCGAATAAAACCCAAATAAAGCCAGGCTGCAGCTCTCACTTGAAATACTAAAGGAAAGCCGGGATTGTTATCAAAAAGCAGCTGAAACCAACCATTTCTCTGAGATTATTGCTGCTAAAAGACTGAACTCTGTTCTAAATCTGAATGAACCAGTTCCGTTGCAAGCCTCAAAACAGTTGTAAAAGTTTTTTAACTTCTTTTTGGACAATGTTGGTACTATCTCACTGCCTTCTAATGATCCATCCATGCAAGTGTCTAGTTCAGACTTCTTTGACCAATTTCACCCTGTCTCTCTTTAGTTTGGAAAACCTTTTCCTTGTACTCAATTAAACGGGTGTCCATGTGACATTGTTCTTCCTGGACTGAAAAAGGAGACCTTAATTTTCTGGCATCTGGTCTGGTGCCGCAGGGCTCCATTCTTGGGCCTCTTCTTTTTTACCACTGGGAACTATTCAATAAATATGGGACCTGGTTCGATTCATATGGAACAGTCAAATCTATTTCTCCCCCAAGCAGCCTGCCGCTAACTATTAAGCTCCTTCTTGACTTTCTCAGTCATGTCAAATGATGGATGGCTCTTAGTTTTCCGAGTTTTAAGCTATTTAAAACCAAAGTGATTTTAGTTAGCCCCAGATGCCGAAACTGAAGCCATGTTTTCTCACTGTTATAAAAATTAGGAATCGTGTACCCATTACTTCCTGGACCACAACTGTAAAGGGACAGAATTGTTCCCGTTTCACAGTATTCAAAGTATGTCATTCAAAAGTATACCAATAAAACATTGAGGTCCTATACGAGAGCCCCTGTGTGCTTATGGAGCTGCTGTTCATTTAAAACTACTCCAACTCTGCCTGTTAAAAGGAAGTTTTTCCTTGCCTGTGTCGCCTAGTGCTTGCTCATGGTGGGAATTGTTGGGTTTCTGTAATTAACTTATGTGAGACAACTGTTGTTGTGATGTGGCGCTATATAAATAAAATTGAATTGAACTTTATGTTCAGCTGAACACCACACGGTTATGGCCAAAGACACATCATTGGTCTGTTTTTCTGGTCTCTTGCCTTCGCTAAATGTGTCGATGGGGCTGGTGGGGCGCGGTCCTGGTCGGGCTGACAGCTCCTCTGGTCCTTCAGTCTCTCACATGCTGCGTCTCTTCTGGCTCGCACCTGTAGACAAAAACACACGCGTTTCACTGAACCTGCTCACGCTGTTAAATTGCGTTCGCAGTCAAACTTCTAAAAAAAACAGGAACATTTATGCCGAGTCGTCCTTCAGCTGGACAAGACCTAAAAATGCACCGGCATGTTTAAATCATCGTCAGACTTTATGAAACAGCTATCAGGTCAAATCATTTGTGTGTCTTGTGTGAATTAGGACCCAGAGAGCTATAGAAGAGTTAAAAGTGTGCATCTCCACATCCATCTACGTGCATCTGGTCAGTACACCTCAGTTCTCAAATGGGGATTTTTTATTGCTTGGTCCAGCACTGGGCCTTTTTTTTTTCCCTCTTCCTGCAACCGCTTTCCCAATGTATTCTGTATTCTTTTGGTTCTGAAAATTTGATTCTGGCGCCGTGTAGACGGCTGCCTCTCCAGTATCTTCTGGTAACCTTAATTTCCTGAGGGAGTCTTCCCAAGGGATCAATAAAGTTCAGTCTAAGTCTAAGTCTAGTTTTTTTTTCGCATTTCCATTAGGGGCTGGTGCCTTCTAACAGATCCAGTTTCAGCACCTACTCATCAGATGTTCCAAGTGGGTAGATTTGGGTTGATGGCCAGGGAGTCACATGACTGGATAAGCGATTCCTTCCGGAGAACCCTGAACAGACGCTTAATTTCATTACTTCTGAGATCATCCACATTGTAAACGGCATATTACTAGGGTCACCACCGACCCATCGCTGTGGTCCAACAGCGAGGTTCAGACAATCTATCGTTGGCGCAAGTCCTTCGTTGTTGTCTGGCGCTCATGTCAACAAAACAGGGTAAAAGTATGTCTGGGATAAAAGCCCCGGAGGAGACGGCCCACACAGGTGTGTTTACACCCGTATGTGTGGTTACCATGGCATCCATATTTACAGCCGACAGGTTATTTTCTTTTCCTGAAAGAGTTTCCTTATTTCAGCGGTGAAACGGTTTGATTAGTGAGCTTAAGGTAATTAAGTGTCTAAAGTTCTACTCTTCACATCTGCTCCATCACCATAGAGCTCCTCCTATTAGAGATCAGTACAGTAAGATCTATATTTTCTTTTTTTTTTAGCTTGTCTTGGCTTAAAAGCCCTGTCAATCAAATAACAGGTCAAAGGTTTTAAGGTTCAGAAAGAAACTGGACTTGATAGAAACGGAACATTAAGTTCTAACTAACTAACTACCCTTACAATCAGACCTATTTATGAGGGATTGATTTCCATTTGGTTTTTAATTTTTCAAATGAAAGAGGAGCTGTTTATAGCATTTCATCAACAGCTGATTAAGGAAAAGTAGATAGCTAAATGTCTGCTGTGTTTAGTTGGTTTGGTTACCTTTATCAGTTGATTACTCCGATTGATTACCCCCCACCCCCCCTCTTTTGTTTGGATTTGTCTAAAGTGTTTTCTGTGTCTCAATTTTCCCAGCTCAAACGTGACACAGTCATGATGCCGACACATGGGGACAGTAGGGGTAGGGGTTGAAAAATTCTATTAGCAACTGTAACTGGCTTCAAGTTGGAAATGGGCATTAGCCATACAGGTTCAAACAACCCCCAACACCAGGACCCACCTCATTCCCATCCAGACTGAGCCGCTTGATCAAACTGCATTAACGTGTCTTCGTGCTTTTATCCCGATGTGGTTTAATGCTCTAGTACTCGCGATGGCCAGTCTGCCTCGGTGTGCGGCTCAAAAGAAGAAATCAAAGATGATAGCTTCCCATACTTCTTAAAACACGCAGGCCTGTGGGCGGGATGGGGAGCTTTGTACATAAGAAAAGGACTAATGTTTGAGCCCAAAGGACAAGGCAGACCTTTCAGCATGAGAATACAAAATACAATGGGTGCTGAGGGTTTTGAGGTTTACAATGAGCCCCAGTGCTCGGTGGTAGACCAGATAAAGGCCATATATGCATCACAAAGAGGCATGCATTGAAATGACTTTGCTTAAATTTAGCGTCGACAAAAGTGCAGCAACGTGGCTCTTTTCCAACGAAAAGAAAGATCAGACTTGGCTCTACAGAAGAATGGTTTATCCTTACTGCTGGACGTAGGATATAAAGAAGGACTACCCCCCCCGTTTAAAACCTGCGAATGGGTCAGGAACAAGTTACAGTGCATCCAAAAAAGTATAAGTATTTACAGCGCTCCACTGTTTCCACATATCGCTATGTTGGAGCTTTACTACAAACTGTATTGAACTAATCTCTGTCATCAAAATTCTACGCATAATAATATTTTTCTCCACAGAGGAAACAGTGGAGTTCTGACAGAGCAGGTTTCTTGGTCACCATCTCAGGTTCTTCTCCCCAGATCGCACGGATAGAAAGCCAGCTAGCCATTGAAAGAGTCCTGGTGGTTCCAAACCTCCATTTACAAATGATGGAGGCCACGTAGTTCAACAGAGTTTGTACCTCAAGGCATTTCTGACTTTAAAGGTTTGTACCTTTCCCAATCATGTCCAATCAATTCAACGGTGATCAGTGGAAACAGTATGCACCTCAGCATCATGGCAAAGGCTGTGAACACTTACATAAATGAGATTGATTAGTTTTTCTATTTTGAATACATATATAAAAAACCTTTTAAAAAATGTGGGAGGGGTGAAGCATACTTGGTCTCACCAAGATTGCTCATTCTACCAGTATAGCATCCAACACAAAGGGGAAAAAAATACTCCATTCTGTTACTTCATCTGTCACAGAGAATGTTTAATCTGTGCTCTGGTATAAGATTTGTGGGCTCAGAATTGTTTCACCCCAACAGAATAAAAGACAGAAGCATCTAAAGACAATATTAGGATCCTGTCCATGAAAATGACGTCGAAGGCCGGTCGGGCCCGGTTTCTGTTAGGACCTAATTTCTAATGGAAAACCATCTCAACTGAGTTGTGGCAAAACGAGTAGAGTTGTGAAGGGGCTGAGCAGGTCATGGAACCTCCCCCAAGTCTACAGCTGAACAGAAAGATGGTCATTTCTATGTGAAGCACGATACAACGAAGGACATCACAGCAACTACGTAAACCTCGCCGTTGGACTGTAGTGTTTGTATGCATGATGGTTGTTGCCATGTTTTTCAAATAGGTGGAGATCACATGAAGGGGTCGCTATCGAATCATGTGACCCCCCCTGGACAATCAGCCCCCAGCGGCCTGCTGATGGCCCAGCTTACCCAAACTGAACCCCGACTGAGTAGGTGCTAAGGTTCCAGAGGTGTGACAAAGTCACTGTGTTGCAAGTCTCAAGTAAGTCTCAAGTCTCTGTCCTCAAGCCCGAGTCAAGTCTCAAGTAAAGACGGGTAAAGTCGAGTCAAATCATGATTTTAACGACACAAGTCTGACTCGAGTCCAAGTCATGTGACTCGAGTCCCCACCTCTGGAAGCTTCAAATGCCGGACAAAGTTGGACGTCGTGGCATCTCCATCCGATATTCTCTTCTTGCATGTTTTACAAGTTGCAGTTCGTTTTTTAGTCGAAATTTCATAACCTACGTAGCCAAAAGAAATTACTCGCGGAAGCATATTCCAGCGGTTATTTCGTATTTCGTTCCTTGAGCTCTGTAGCTTCGCCGCGTTTTTTTAAACGTCCAAATCCTGTTAATTTGATTGGTTGTGCTGCAGCTACGTACACATCCATACATAAGGAGAGAGGAAAAACATAGCGACGGTCTGTGCATATTGATACGGAATGAGTGAAATTAATTAATGACGCCACTTTATAAATAATGTGTTTTAAATTTTAAGACTTTGAGTAAAAAATATCAAGTCTTTTCAAGTAAACAGCTTCAAGTCGAGTCAAGTCCGAAGTCAATGGCATGAAAGTCAAAGTCAAGTCCGAGTCTTTGAGCATTTTTTCAAGTCAAGTCTCAAGTCGTGATTTTAACGACTAGAGTCCAAGTCATGTGACTCGAGTCCCCACCTCTGTAAGGTTCTAACCGTTTAGTGGAGCCAGCCCCGGGTGGAATTGCAAAAACACTGTGTAGAGCTGTGCCGTGCTGACTAGGCACTAGTGGAAAAGCACCACAAGCTATCTACAGCAGCAAATTCCAATAAGATAATAAATGTTCAGTTGGTGTCCAACTTCATTTTCATGAAGCCAAACCAAATAAAACCAAATAAGTACGTCAATCTAACCAGCAATGCATCTTTACAAACTCCACGAATGTTGTATTAGGATGAAATAAAATCAAAGTTCATAGCTTTGGAGAAATAAACATTAACAAGTCACACTGAAACTGGAATGGCCCAGGGCCAGAGGGAGGAATGGAGGGCGGTTTGCAGTTGGATAATACTGGTTCGGGGACTAGCATGTGATACAATTTAAAGCTTGTGTTACGATGAGTGAGAAAAGCCGCGAATCACTGGGGGAGGAAGGCTAAGGCCCGCCCCTCCCCAGCGCTGATTGGCCCAGGAGATTCTTCTTCTGCGGCTGGGTTTGGGGTAAACGTAGACTGACAAACAGGAAGAAGGGAAGGTTTTTAAAGACACACACACACGCAAAGTTTAACTTGAAAACGACCCCCTAAAATTAGTTTGCATTACCCATAGGTTTTGGCCGCGTTTATACCGAATCAGAAGAAACCATAAGCTCACAATGACACAAATTATATCACTTTGGACACAGAAATAAAATAAAAAATTTTGCGCTACATTTCTTCCTCGTCTGTTTTCCGAAACTAGAGAATCGTCGTCGTTCGCCATCGACATGGAGTGTCCATGCATTTGGCCAACCAGCTGGAAACTTGAGTGCCGTGCCTTACAGACCGTGGAAATTGAGATGAAACTGTTTGTGTGAAAGACGACGGCATTTGGCGGAATTTGTAGCTAACAGTAAGACGGCCGGGGCCTCCGCCGCAGACACCGAACGGAAAACCACCGTTAATGACAGGCGTTAAACGGAACCACACGGTAGCTGTGTCCGCTCGTAAGAAGCGTAACGTATCTGACACCGGTGCTAACTTTGACGACCGACCGCCACGGAAACGGAGAAGCCTCTAAGTGGCTCAAAAACAAAGATTGGATTTAAGACGCGGTGTTCAACGTAAAGATGGTGTTTGGCAGAGTAGAGGCCGAGGGTCACACCAACCTGGGGGAAGAAATTCCACCGTCTCTGTCCTCTGGAAACTGCTGACAGCGACTGGAGCTGCTAAAATCCTCCTTCTCGATATATATATATACATATACTATTTACAGAAAATGTACCTGGTTCTTCAAAAAGGGTACTTCCAACGTCTCTCCCGCAGAGCAAAGCCGTTGCAGAAGTATCGGTCTCTCTGAGAGACGAACTATTACTGTGACTGGGCACGCACGTCAATCTTGAGCGCTGCGTCATGACGTCAGAAGCCTGCAAGCTGATTGGCCAATCGGTGGAAAGTGGTGGGATTGCCTGTACAGTAGTTTCAATTTTAGAAAACCAGTTCTTCCCATAGACATATATGTCTATAGTTCTTCCCTTTTCTTTTTTTTTTTAGCCAAGAAGAAACACAGATTTTTTTTTAAAATGGAATGAATATTTAAAAACGAAGGTGTGCAACATAAATTAGACTTTAAGAACTAGAATGAAGGGAAAGAGCAGGTGTGTACAACATACGACGGAATATTAGGGCCACATTAAGAACATTTTGGGGGGGAATTAACTACGAAATTAAAGTTGTTATTGAATACGGCGAGAATAAATTACCACCAAACTCCTCCCAATGGCCCGCCGATACATTCACCAATAACACTGAAGCACTACCAGCCATTTCCCCCTCAACAAAATCAGCTATTTCCTCCCAGTCTGCCGTTCTTTCTGTGGAAAACATGTTTTTTCTTGGATACCCTATATATATATTGCAATCTGATGCTGATGTGCCAAAAGATTACGTATCTCCTTGTTTGTAAAACCTTTTCTAAAGTACATTTCCATTAAATGCTCCACGGACCTCATTAAATCAACTCACCCCCTCTAAAATAGATTAGAATATTTATGACATATTGTTATAATTTATTCTAGCCATATGTAATATGAATTTTAATCTCGTAATTTATTCCATTTTTTTTCTCTTTAAATGTAGCCCTAATACTCGTAACAACAGGGTTGGACAGTCAATGTGTATGATTAATGCCACGTTCTTGATCTTGGACTCACACTCTCTGATTACTCAGACTTTATCAGGGATCATTGCGCAATTTTATGGCTGGTGGTTTTGGTGTACAGTGCTCTGTAAATTTACCTGAGGGGGGGAATCTAAACAGGTTCTGTCTCGGGTGTAAGGTGGCTGACTTTTATTGGCCAGCTTTATGATCCTGGACAGGTGGAGGTCCTGGATTGGGGTATTGTCAATGCCAATTATCTTCTATGCAGATCTGATTGTTCCCTGTAGTTTTTCCTTGTCGTGTTTGGTGGCACATCCAGAACACAAAGGACGCCGTTAGGACAGACGGAAATCATCCTCTACATTATTGAACTGTAGAAAATAATCATCAGCTCCTGGGGCAAGTTTAACTCATTGACTGTCAGCCATTTTCAGAACAGAGAGTCCCATACTGCCAGAGTTTTTTTAGCATTTTGACTGATTTTTCAAGAGCCACGGAATAGTTTGTGCTATGACTATGTTTTTTTTATTTATTTATTTATTTATTTATTTATTTATTTATTTATTTATTTATTTATTTATTTATTTATTTA